>CM058233.1:20402499-20842894 GCA_030180135.1 Orychophragmus violaceus
AGCAACGGAGGTTCGGGGAAGGTTCGGGATAGCGTCGGGTTTGTGTCGGGTCTCATTGTTCCGCTAGTCCGTCAATCCGTCTGTTCGTCGTCATAATAACACTGTGAGTCGGTTAAATTGTGTGTTGCATTTAGTTAGAATCATATAGATCCAGTATTGATAAACCGTAGTTTAGGTTGCATACCCGATTGATTGAATTGGTTAGAACGGCTATGTTGATTAATAACTCGGTTAATTAATTTAAAGGTTAGGTTAAGGGATGCATGCTATTTAGCTTATATCCGTAAACGTTGATAATTTGTTGATTGCTTGATTGGGTGTTGCATTAATTGATTGATAGTTCGTTGGTTGCTTGATTGGGTGATGCATACATATAGAACGGCATGCTAGGACGTATATGCATATATAAGTATTTAAGAACATATCCAAAGGTATCTATATACGGGAAATTATGAGTTGATTAAAATACGGTTAAAAGACATAACACACTTAGACTATAATAATGGGGTGGGTTAATTAGTGGGGTAAGAGTAATGAATGGAAGTTAATGAATAATGAAATGTCGGGGAGTTAGTAATCTTACTAACTCTAAACCGACGGATCGAGGACGTATTAAAAGATACTTAGGAAGTGATAAGTAAAGGAAGTGGTGTGATTGATGGGCCGTCTACGGGATTAGTAATCCACTAATCCCAAGGTAGCAGATTTAATGAGTAAAGCTTAAGGATTGAATGAGTGAAGGTTAAGAAAAGGTTAAAAGACTAATAAACCTAAATAACTGTTTGTGCGGTGTTGTGATTGTGTGGTTGTGTATCTACTTCGGTGTTGGGCCGAGTAGACTTTTGATTGTGTGATTGTGTATCTACTTCGGTGTTGGGCCGAGTAGACTGTTGATTGTGTGATTGTTTATCTACTGCGGTGTTGGGCCGAGTAGAGTGTTGACTGCTTGATTGTGTATCTACTTCGGTGTTGGGACGAGTAGAGTGTACTGGTAGATACTTATTCTGGTACGGGACCGAGTAAGTTTGGGTGATGTGGAGGTTGGTGATAAGACTTGCGGGATGGATTGGGGATTAAGATAGTGTTTCTATTTTACCTTGTCGGTCTTGCGTGATAGAGTCCCAGTGAGTCTGCTTGTTTACATTGCTGTTATTAGGACTCTATAGGGTGCGTTAGATCCCGCAAGTCTAGAGATGGCGTTCTGATACTTCTTGCCCGATTGGATCCTCGGAAGTTGAGAACCTGGTCAGTTCACGTACCTTCGGTAGTGGTTCTGGCAGGTGTTAACCTATGGAGTGACGTCTGTAGGTGTGTGGTCCGGAGAATACGGGGTCGCATCCTAGGGCCGGACTGCATGAAATCTTTGGTTATCTAGGGGTAACCCGAGTCACCGCATATCGATGGACAGAGAATGGTGTCCTAGTCGAGGACTACGTGTTTCGTCTAGGAGACGTGGGAGGTTTTAGTTACCGTGGGGTAGCTAAGTGTTCCCGTGGAAGTTAACGAGTTCGCATAGTGGGCCCAGATGGTGTGGAGTTGTGTAGAGATGAGATAGATAGATCGAGTCTAATCGAGAGCATGTGCCACAGTGTTCTCGATTCCCTTGGTTACTTTTGTGTTGTTGTGTTGATATTTGAATGCTTGTGTGTTGTGGAGCTCGTCACGTCTTGGTAGCACGTGACCAGCTATTTATACTTGATTGTTATTTTGGGTTTGGGTGGGATGATTAGATTGTTAGCAGCCTGTAGATGGGAGCCGTCTCACTGGGTAATCTTAGATTGCTCGTTAAACTTTTTTGTGTTTTTCAGGTTTGGCGTAGTTCGGCGGACGCGTAGGACACTCGGAGTAGTCTCGGGTTGCCATTGGGTATCGATTGTTATGCATTTTGACTTTATTTTCGGTTACGGATTTTGTTGGGTACCCGCTAAATGATTTGTATTAGACCGTATATTGTTACGAAATAATTTTATGATTTCAAAGTAATAAAAACGGAATAATTCCCTGATATATGGTTTAGTCCAAACCGAACACAACTCGTGGAAGCGGTACGGGTTAAAAAGCCTCGTATCGTGGAAACGAGGTAAACGGAGTCAAACGTGGTTTGGTTCGAGCCTTTGTCTCAAACCGGACTGTCTCTGGCTTTCGTATTGTGACAAACTCTTCTCGTATGACTGCTCGGGTTCGATCGGTCTTGTTCTTGTTTGATTGTTGGCCGGTCAGCTCGTCGGTCAGCGGAAAACGGGAAGGGGGCGTTACACTCTACCTGTCGGAAAGCCTTCTCCTCATCGTACATCCCCTGAAAAAAACCTTCTGCCCAGCCGAAATAAGCTTCATCCAACTCTGAACAACATGATCGTCAAGGTCATGGACATCGCTTTCTTCATAAAAACGCTCAAGAAGAGCTTCTTCATGTCCATCTCATGTTGGCAGGATGTTCTCAATGCCCTGAGGACACTTAGCCAGAGCAAGTTCTTCATTTATCCTTGAAAGAGGAAACCCTCTCATTGAGTTACTCTTGAATTGCGACTTGAACATCCTTGGACAGTTATGGTCTGCCCCTACAACCGGCTCGCGGAAACTTCTCCCTAGCTCAGGAATTGCCTCAAAGGCTAACAGCTTCACGACAGCACACATATGCTATATTAGTTAGAGATCAGCACAAGAACAATTAATCAAACCAAAAACTTAAAGTACATACCTCCAAAGGGATACAGAAACCGGGAACCGGCCACAATTTGTTCTCCTTGACAACCCCTTTAAAATGGTACATTGTGTGAGAGATCTCACCGACCATATGATCGTAACAGAATTGTTGGGAATGTCCTGAAATCTACCGTACTATCTCTAGAAAGTATGATAAGTGTCGAGATCAGACATAAGTCATAAATACTGGGTGGTCATGATGACTTGCTAGAGCCCGCTCATGATCTATAAGTTTAGGACTTATTACCAGTATTGTATGATCCCTAAGGGTCACACACCATAGCTAACGGGAAAGTTAAAATGGAATTAATACAGTAAGATGCAAGGCATTTACTGTATTTGTACAGAGAATTGGGCCAGACAAAAGACAGTCTTTTGTCTGATTTGGGTCTTGGGCCCAAAAGCCTAATGAGCCATTAGTTTAATTACTTGGGCCCATATAAGGAAGAGGGGGCGCCAGAAAACCCTAAGGCTTCTGGTCCCTGCGATTTTTCTGAGCACCAGAGCCGTCCTCTCTCTCTCTCTCTGTTGATTCCAGCTTGGTCTAGCAGCCTGATCCAGTAGCTTGTAAGCGTGTGGATACCTAGGAGGAGCCGGTAATCATCAGCTCTTGCAGATCTCTTCATTCCTCTGATTAATCCGCTGCAATCATAAGGTAATGAATCTGATCTGTTTATGATTCATCTGCAAATCACCTAGATCCTAGTTTATTGTGTGCTAGGATGTAACCTGGCAATTACACCATGAATGCACATAATCCTACAGTGGTATCAGAGCCAGGTTGTTAGGTTTTTGCTTTTTGGATCATACTAGGTTCTTTATTAGTTTGATGAATCGATTTTTATGAGTAAAATTGATTGAAACTTTGAAAACCTAGAATTGTTGAATCGTTTAACATCAATCGCTAGTTGACTTTGTTTGACAATCATTAGAAACGATTAGTTTGAATTGATAAAGTCAAACCGAAAACTTTGTTTTTAATTAATGATGATGATCGTCGTCACTGTTATTCGTCATTGATATTTGCTTGATCGGTTTTGATTTGTTTGGTTAAATCGCTTGTAAACATAAGGTAAATTAATTATCAAGCGAATTGGAAAAAGTCGATTGTTAATGTATGCGACAAACGTGTTAGGTTTGTTAATGTTCAAGCGATTTGAATAACAATTGATGATGTCATGAATCGATTGTTAAGGTTAACAATTGATGATGTCATGAATCGATTGTTGATTGTTGAATGTTATCATAAGGTTAACGATTCATTCAAGGTTTTTTGTCTTTAAGCTAAAGAAAAAAAATCGTTTCAAGCTTTGATAATTGTGGTTCAAGCGGTTAACCCAAATCGCGGTTTGCTGGAAATTATTTAATTGGTATTATTTAATTTCTGGTTAAACCGGATTTAAATTCAAAATTGAATTTTAACCTAAACCGAAGACTGGTCTAAGTTTGATTTGGTTGGACCAAATAATTTAGAGCTGGTCTGGTTTAGTAAATAACCAGTTGGATTTAGTAGTTAATTTGGTCTTGGACCAGAATTAATGAACCGACTCGGTTATGTCAAATTATTGGGCCAATTGGAATTCTGTGGTCTTGGGCCAAGAATTGGGCCTATAATTTGTGACCCAACCGAAAACTTTAATAAAACATTAAATTAGAGAGCTTCTAATATTAGAAGTTTCTAATTTTGGCATGATAGGAAACTTCTAAAAATAGTATGTTTCCGAATTAGAAAGTTTCTAAAAATAGTAGGTTTCCCTAAATAGAAAGTTTCCACATTTAGTAAGTTACCTGAAATGGAAAGTTTCCCAAAATAGTAATCTTCTATTTTTGGGAGGAAATCTATTGAAACCTAAAATCCTCAAAACCAATATCAAGCTTGGATGTCTTGCCCAATCTTGTCAGCTACTTAACGCTTATTCAATTACAGATATGGCTTACAGTGTGAGGTGTCTGTTTTTGCGTAAGTAAAGTAGTATATAGTCACTAATTTCATTGGGAGTCCCAGACTTTAGTGATTATTTGGCTGTAAGAGATTTGTTTTCTTGACTGGGCCATCGGGAGTCCCGGGCCTTGAGACATCTGGTGAATTGGGCCTTGGGCCCAATCCACAACCGAGAGTTATATGGATATAACTAGCTGTGTGTATGCTTACCAAGTAAAGCTAATTCTGGGTGACGGCCAGTGGCCCACTTTGGTTTTAGTCGAACATGGGTCTCGGAATCATTGCATTCTTATGAGGTTAAACAAAGAAATTTTGAATGCAATGCGAGTTTTCTTATAAGTTATTAAGATTACTCTTTTATGAACTAAATAACTAAAACTCTATTTATCTCTAAATTTCAGTTATGACTAGCACAAACAATCAAAACACTTTCTCGATCCGGTCTGTCCTTGAGATGGACAAACTGAACGGATCAAATTTCTTGACTTGGTCGCGGAACCTGAGGCTAGTCCTCATGCAGGAGAGAAAGGACTATGTCCTTGAGAGAGCTCTCCCCGAGAGGATCGGGTCCAATGCCTCTCATGCAGTATATGATGCTTGGAATAAGCATTATAATGATGCGGTAGATGTGCGTGGTCTGATATTGGCTACCATGGACTCAGATTTGCTGAAGCAATATGAGAACATGGAGTCGCCAATAGAGATGATCAGCAGCCTGAAATTTAAATTTCAGGAGCAGGTAAGAGTGGAGAGATACCAGTTGGTTAAGTCTCTCACTAGCTGCAAGCTACCAAATGATCATCCAGTGAGTCCTCATGTCAGTAAAATGATGGGTTACATTGATAACCTGAGGAAACTGAATTATCCAGTTAGCCAAGAATTGGCAACTGAGATCATTCTGCAGTCACTGCCGTCAAGCTATGATAAGTTCAAAAGGAACTATATCAAGAAAGGCTTGACGAAGACGCTGACTGAACTGCATGATATGCTCAAGACAGTTGAGCCAAACGTGAAGAGTACCCTGTATAATCTCATGAAGGAGAAGGGTAGGTTTACTAAACCTAATGCTGACAAGGGTGAAGACAAAGTTTTCCAGATTTTGAATCATGGCAAGCGTGTGTCTTCTGAGCCCGAGTCAGATATCTCTTACGTTGGTAAGTGCTGCTACTGTAAAGAGACTGGGCATTGGAAGAGAGATTGCATTAAATTCATGGAAGATTATGAGGAGTTGAAGGTGATGTATGAGACTACTTCCTCAGGTATTCATGTTATTACTTCAAGTTCTACCTTATAGGTATTGGATACTGTTGTGGCACTGATATTTGTTATAATATGCAGAGCCTAAGCAACAGTAGAACGTTGAAGGAAGGACAAGTGGAACTGCATGTCTGGAAGGAGCTATGGATGCTGCCTCAGCCGTAGGGTTTTCACTTGTAGATGCCTTTGAGGCTTGGTTTTGTATTAAGTAATTGCTACAATGTACCTGCTTTAAGCAGAGTTGTCTTTCATTTTCTTGTAAGAATTTGAATGTTTTTCATTTTGATAAAAGACAAGTTTTGTTCTTTTGATCTTAATGAAATATTAATTGTAGCACCCTATTCAAGGAATGGGTTTTATATCTTAAACCAAAGAGTGCCTAAATGTAACATAAATACCGAATTGATTTAAATCTGATGAATTAAACCTGATTTTTCTTGGCATAAATGTTTTGGTCACATAGAGTGAGTCGGATTCAGAAATCCCATAGTTATGGACTTTTGGGCTCATTTGATCGAATATCTTATGAGACTTGAATTCTGCTTACTGGACCAAAAGACAAAGGGCCCATCTTAGCCGAGCTAGAGAAAGGCCCAAAGGCTTATTGGACCTTGAACATACTCATGTATGTGGCCCGATGAGCAGTAATGCTAGAGAAAAATTTCCTGTACTTCATTATCTTTACTGATTACTTCAGTGAGTATGACTGTGTTCATTTGATGAGACACGAGTCGGAATTCTTTGAAATGGTCGAAAGAGTTCCAGAATGAGGTATAGAATCTGAGTGACAGAAGTATTGAGACTCTGGATTAGATCACGAGTGAGAATACTTAAGTCATTGATGGTGTGATCATCTGAATGAGTGTGAAGTCGTTTCACAGCTCATTTCTCCTGAAAACCTGGAGGTATTTCTGTGAGAAAGAATCAGATCTTATTAGAAATGATTAAAGATGAGTCACACGAATCTTCCATGATATTCTTTAAGAATAAAGCTCTAGAAATATCTAAGTTTACGCTGAAATAGTTCCACCAATATCAGTTGAAAGACACCACATAAATGTGGACTGGAAATGATCCAAATTCGTCTTTACTGAGTATTTGAAGTTGTGCTACTTCGCTGGTTGTCCTAGGGAAACCAAGGCTTGTTACTTTTTACGTCCATTCCGAAAACGAAGTTAGGTTGTTCGGAATTCTGTTTTCTAAAAGGAAAGTTACTTTCCAAGAAGAATAGTGGGAGTAAAAGTATAACTCGAAGAAATTCGAGAAATACAGGAGGCTGCTCAACCTGTTGAGGAAGAGCAGCGGATGGATTTACAGATTTCTGTAGAATCTACACCTGTAGAGCCTGAAGTTCGCAGATCTGAATGAATCCGTCACTAATCCGAGAGTGATTTCTCGTGATTAGTTGCCATGATCTGATGATCATTGAAAGTGACGAACCTGCGAAATTCACAGAAGCGAAAGTGAGCCCGGACTCCGAAAAATTACACTGTGTGTAAGTTAGCTTCATCGATCCATTCATGGATGGAAGCAAACATATCGGAGTTGGAATCTTCGTTCTGTTGAAGTATTCAAGGTTTTGACTTGAACAGGAACGAAGTGGAACTGTGCGTTTACTAATAGATAAGTGGGAGCGATGTTGCATTTCTCATAGTGTATGTCGATGACATACTGATTCTCGGAAATAACGTTCCAATGCTGCAGTCGGTAAAGGACTGGCTTGGGAGTTGGTTTTATGATTGACATGGGTAAAGCCACGTATGTTCTTGGATTTTGGATCTAAAGATAGAGATCCAAAAGAGCTGATAGGACAAAGTCAGGATTCTTATATTGACAAAGTCCTACACGTTTTCAGCATTCCAAGAAGGGTTTTATGCCAATGTCACATGGCATTACGTTAAGCAAGAAACAGTGTCCTACGATAACTGCTGAGCTTGAATGCATGGATGAGATTCCATATGCGTCGGCAATTGGATCTATCATGTATGCCATGAAACGTACTTGTTTTGATGTTGCTTTAATGTTAAGCAAGACAAGTAAAGACCAGTCAAATCCAGCAAAAAATCACTGGATTGACGTAATGAATATCCTCAAGTATTTGGAAAATACTTAGGATAAGTTCTTGATTTACGGAGAAAGTGAGGTGCTGCAAGTCGGTAGAGTCTGAAAGGCAAGTTTCCAACAGACAAAGATGATTTCCGGTCACAGTCCGGTTATATCTTGTGTCTGTCTGGCGGTGCAAGGCACTGTTGCTGACTCCATGACTTAAACTGAACATTTCGCAGCTTGGGTAGCGGCGAAAGAGGTTGTTTGGAAAGAAGAGTTCATCACTGAACTTGATGTGATTCCCAACATAGATGAGACTAGCTGCACATCAGAGGTCCAAACACCTTGAGGGTAGGTATAACCTATTCCGTGAGATAAATGACAGAGGTGTTAAGTAGATCAGCAAGTTTCAACGAATGAGAACGTTGCTAATCTATTAACGAAGCCACTCCTTAGGCCTAAGCACGAGTCACGGACTGTTGCTGTAGGATAAGTGAAATTAAGATGTAGTCTTAATTTCAGTGGGAGTTTGTAAAGGGCTTTATTTAGTTGTTTTGAAATGTTCATGTAAACATAATATTTTATGTTTATGAAATCTATGATTTCTGGATTATTTTAACTGTGATATAAATAATCGTTCCAAAATGATTCATGTCATTATATATGGGTCATCGAAGTACATGAGTAGACTTGATCCTGAAACCCCATATTTAACGAAATGACATAAATCATAGTGTCCATAGTCGAAGGTTGTTGAAATTGGAACACCAACAACCACTTGAGACTAGAGTGTGTTGAGACTTATGACCAAGTTTCGAGGGGTCATAGATGCGCGGCATCAAAGTCGACACATAGGTATATGTAGGGGAGCATATGACCAGACATGGCCCGCTGATGAGAACTCTACAAGATATTAATATATGTGTCATGAGAGGTTCTCATATACGACTATAGAGTATATTCCTTAGACCTGAGTTCGCATGCATGTGGCTGCACATGGAGTGATGTGCTTTGATCATTGTCTAACGCTGTTTCGTAACTGGGAGCTATAAGGACCTTGGTTGGGTGTATTAAAAAGTGTGTAGTTCATAGTGATGGAACAAGATGGGATTTGTCCCTGCCGTTTAACGGAGGAAATATCTCTAGGCCAATCGGAGACTTGATAGCTGGTAAGAGAGTAACCACTCCCAAACGGACTTGCCCAAGTCGTTTGCATTGTCAGTATCAAATCTGTTCCGATAAACATGGTCTGGCTATATAAGGATGACACGCATCTTGCCTTATGCCAGATTGAGATATTGAGACAAAAGGATTAGGGAATGTAGGATTCCAGTACAAGTGGGAGATTGTTGGGAATGTCCTGAAATCTACCGTACTATCTCTAGAAAGTATGATAAGTGTCGAGATCAGACATAAGTCATAAATACTGGGTGATCATGATGACTTGCTAGAGCCCGCTCATGATCTATAAGTTTAGGACTTATTACCAGTATTGTATGATCCCTAAGGGTCACACACCATAGCTAACGGGAAAGTTAAAATGGAATTAATACAGTAAGATGCAAGGCATTTACTGTATTTGTACAGAGAATTGGGCCAGACAAAAGACAGTCTTTTGTCTGATTTGGGTCTTGGGCCCAAAAGCCTAATGAGCCATTAGTTTAATTACTTGGGCCCATATAAGGAAGAGGGGGTGCCAGAAAACCCTAAGGCTTCTGGTCCCTGCGATTTTTCTGAGCACCAGAGCCGTCCTCTCTCTCTCTCTGTTGATTCCAGCTTGGTCTAGCAGCCTGATCCAGTAGCTTGTAAGCGTGTGGATACCTAGGAGGAGCCGGTAATCATCAGCTCTTGCAGATCTCTTCATTCCTCTGATTAATCCGCTGCAATCATAAGGTAATGAATCTGATCTGTTTATGATTCATCTGCAAATCACCTAGATCCTAGTTTATTGTGTGCTAGGATGTAACCTGACAATTACACCATGAATGCACATAATCCTACAAGAATCTGCCCCAAGGAAAACTACGGCACAAGTCAAGATCATCGACAGCTCTGAGAAAAAACTCTACCACCGGAGTAGCATCCTTTCCAGTCTTCGTCTGGCCGATGAGGACGCTGCAAAGGAAGTAAAGAACGATCATCTGCAGTCTATCTGGACAAGATCCCATTTTCTCAAGCTTATCTTTCACATCTTGAACTCTAACTACGGCGTTCCCAAAATGTTTCCTCACAAACTTAAGGCCTCCAAAACGCTTGAAGTCAACAGGGTAGTTGCGGCAGTCTAACCCGGAGATAAGTGCATGCTCCCTCAGTCCATAATGTAACGGAACGCCGTAGACCACGAACCAGACTTCCATCCTCTTCTCGATGCAAGCGGTTCGAAGGAGTAGCATCCACATGCCCATCAGCTTGTGGTTTCCTTGTTTCGGCAGGTGAAAGATATGTTGGAACTGCGGATGCTCTACAAACCACTTCTTCTCCGTAGTCGTTAGCTTAGGCTTCAAAGAATCTAGAGTGGCCAGAAAATAAATATAGAAGCACCGCGTTGATATATTTATTTTCTTCATGTACTCCGATGTGGGGAAGTACATTCTCAAAGGTTGCATGGCTGTCATTTCATCACCGGATTCCTGCAAAAATAAATAGTTTTACCAAGTTATTCCAGTAATACAATGTTAGTTTTACACAGTTATACTTGGTTGTTCTTAGTTTTACTCAGTTTTACAAGTTTTACTACATTAGTTACTTAGTTTTACCGGTTTCCTTAGTTATACTTCGTTTCATTAGTTTTACACGTATTTTTACACTTACCGATTGGGAATCGGAGCTGTTCTCGGATTCCTCCTCGTCTTCTTCTGTAGATTCAGAGGGGATTATTGTCTCCTCGACTCTCGGCTGGGTTGGTTGCTGTTTCGGTTGCTGTGAATCGACCTCGTCTCCGTCTTCTGAACTCTCTGTATCCCTCTCTGTCTCATCGTCATCATCTTCTTCATCCTCTTCTACTTCACTCTCATCTCCTTCGCTCTGTTTCTCGAGATCAACTTCTCGTTCTTCGTAAGGGACCATAGAAAGATCATTAACGACATGAGGAGGGTTCCCCGGAACATTATCGACCGGATTCGTGGTCGTGGTACCAACAACATCGCTCACCTGAGGAGGAGGAGCATTCGTGGTAGTTGTAAGCCTTGCTACACCACTCGCCGTCGCCGGAGGAGGAGGAGCATTCGTAGGCTTCTTAGGGCTTGCTACAACACTCTCCGTCGCCGGATGAGAAGGAGGATTGTCGGGATTATCCTCGATTTTCTTGGTGGCTAGACGAGTTTTGGGCGCCATGTTTTACGGAAGGGTTCGCGTGATTGAATTCGATTCGAAGGAGAAGGAAGAATAGGAAGTTAAGATTGAGAGAGATGAGAGGGAGTGGGGAAGAATCGAAAGAGAGAGTGAATCGAAAGAGGGATTGAAGAGATGAATTGGGGGTTTTTGGGGATTTTTAATTTTTTTTTATAGGTCCTGTTTTTTGAATTAATCGGATCTAACCCGACTCTCTGGGTTACCCGACCTGGATAAATCGGGTAAACCACCTTTTTTATGGTTCATTTAAGGTCCGAATTCTGATTTCGGTTTGTTCAGGTAGACCGTCTGGTTTACCATGTAATTAAACGAAAATCGTAAGGTCTTTTGGTAATTTCGTTTGTTTTCGATTAAAAGAAAATGTTAATAAAAATTCTAATAAATAGAGGGGCATATGAGATTTGTTTCCAGTACGGAGGGGCTCTGGAGACAATAATCCCAAAAATAACTCTGCAAGTGATTCCTTGTAGAGATTTATATAAGACGACAACTCTGACACTCGGGTGCCATAGAATCCAGATTTTGCCAAGATCTGAAAACTCGTAGTTGTCTTCCAGCTGCGCATTGTGAGATCGAAGATCGAAGATCGAAGATTCACACCAAAGATTTGTAATTGTGGATTTGGACTTTGTATATAAGAGATGGTATACATTTCCTATGAATCAAAGATATTATTGAGGTTGAATGTCGAGATAAAACAAACACAATCGAAAAGAGAGTACAAAATATGAGAGTCGAGCTATCTAGTCGAAGTGTTCTTGATTAGGGTTGGAATGCTTGAATGGATCGCCACTTCTCCTTTAAATAGCCCTCGACCTTGATCTTCTTGTTCCGATCTTTCAGCATCGCAATGTTAACGATCTCCGAGATTCGCGGGGATCGACTCAACTGACAAAGAACTGGTCGTTCTTCCTCGATGTATCCTTCAATCGAGCTCGAGCTCAACCACTCCTCGTTCCGTGTCGTCTGGGCCTTGGCTGGTTTGTGACCGCATGGGCCCAGAATCTGTAATAATCGAACTTGTCTCCATAGTCATGAATCTGGCTTGTAATTATGGGCCTTTATTTTGTTTTTAATGGGCCGGATTTCCTAGAGGGAAATCCAGCACCAACAATATCTCCCAACCCATTAATTCGACGAGTCGAGGTTAATGGGCGGTGGGTAGCCCTGTCAATTTGAGTCATTACCCGCGGGTCCCGCGGGTTTTTACTCCCCGCAGGGCGGATGCGGGTCGAAGTTTTTTTTTTCAAATTTGTGGGGCGGATGCGGGTCAGAGTATTTTTTGCGGGCGGATGCGGGTCAAAATATATACAACTGCGGGTTTGCGCGTACCCGCAAAATTTGTTTTTAAAAAAATAATAAATTTTTTTATTATTTATTTAAGAATTTTAAGAGTTAATTAAAAAATATAATAAACATAAATAATTTTTTCAAATTTTTTAGCTTTTTAAAATAAAATTACTAATTTACGTTTTTTAATATTAAAATTTAATTAATAAATATTATTTTAAATAAAATTATTTATAATTTAAAATTTTAATTAATATTTAAATATTACGGGTTATCCGCGGGTACCCACAAATTTAAGCGGGGCGGATGCGGATCGACTGTTTTTGTTTTGCGGGTTTGGCGGGGCAGGTTGATGCGGATCAAAAATTAGTCTAACCCGCCGCGGGGTGGGTCGCGGGTCGCGGGTTTTACTCGCTTGACAGGGCTAGCGGTGGGCGCTCTTGGGAAGACGCGCGCGCGTGCCTAGGGTGTTGAAACCCTAATGATTATTCTCGCTTCATTCATAGATCTTGTTTTGATCGAACGGTCGAGATCGAGCGCGTGGATCGAACTGATCTACTTGTAGCGCATTGACGGCTACGACAAGTATTTATTAGAGAATAATATGATCTGCCGTTGATCTGGTCGATAATCAACGGTTGAGATCTTCAGATTTTAACAAATCTTATCGATCTCGATACACGCGGATGTGACTTAATCACCAGCCGCTTGCTCGCAACCGTCGATCTTGAATCAACGATCGAGATTGCGAGAAGTTGATGGATCTTAACTGTCTCGATCTATTCGTAATCATTACGAATTCGAAATCGAACGGTTAAGATTATGGAATACGAAAGATCACACAGATCTCGAGGGAGGGGAGGCACGAGTTGGCTTTAAAGGGAAGTTACCTTGCATGATTCCCATTACTGCTCGTACTACAAATCGGCAAGGTAACTTCTTCTCCCTCACTTTTGCCTTTCTGCTTCTCGCTCTAGTTTATCACTTTTACTGTTTTTCTGAACCTCTTCTCTCTCTCTCTAGATCTTTTCTTCCGTTTTTTCAAAACTTCAGTTACACCGATCATTATGGCTTCCGATACACCAATCATTATACTTAGTTTTACCGGTTTCCTTGGTTATACTTGGTTTCATTAGTTTTACACGTATTTTTACACTTACCGATTGGGAATCGGAGCTGTTCTCGGTTTCCTCCTCGTCTTCTTCCGTAGATTCAGAAGGGATTATTGTCTCCTCGACTCTCGGCTGGGTTGGTTGCTGTTTCGGTTGCTGTGAATCGACCTCGTCTCCGTCTTATGAACTCTATGTATCCCTCTCTGTCTCCTCGTTATCATCTTCTTCATCCTCTTCTACTTCACTCTCATCTCCTTCGCTCTGTTTCTCGAGATCAACTTCTCGTTCTTCGTAAGGGACCATAGAAAGATCATTAACGACATGAGGAGGGTTCCCCGGAACATTATCGACCGGATTCGTGGTCGTGGTACCAACAACATCGCTCACCTGAGGAGGAGGAGCATTCGTGGTAGTTGTAAGCCTTGCTACACCACTCGCCGTCGCCGGAGGAGGAGGAGCATTCGTAGGCTTCTTAGGGCTTGCTACAACACTCTCCGTCGCCGGATGAGAAGGAGGATTGTCGGGATTATCCTCGATTTTCTTGGTGACTAGACGAGTTTTGGGCGCCATGTTTTACGGAAGGGTTCGCGTGATTGAATTCGATTCGAAGGAGAAGGAAGAATAGGAAGTTAAGATTGAGAGAGATGAGAGGGAGTGGGGAAGAATCGAAAGAGAGAGTGAATCGAAAGAGGGATTGAAGAGATGAATTGGGGGTTTTTGAGGATTTTTTTTTTTTTATAGGTCCTGTTTTTTGAATTAATCGGATCTAACCCGACTCTCTGGGTTACCCGACCTGGATAAATCGGGTAAACCACCTTTTTATGGTTCATTTAAGGTCCGAATTCTGATTTCGGTTTGTTCAGGTAGACCGTCTGGTTTACCATGTAATTAAACGAAAATCGTAAGGTCTTTTGGTAATTTCGTTTGTTTTCGATTAAAAGAAAATGTTAATAAAATTCTAATAAATAGAGGGGCATATGAGATTTGTTTCCAGTACGGAGGGGCTCTGGAGACAATAATCCCAAAAATAACTCTGCAAGTGATTCCTTGTAGAGATTTATATAAGACGACAACTCTGACACTCGGGTGCCATAGAATCCAGATTTTGCCAAGATCTGAAAACTCGTAGTTGTCTTCCAGCTGCGCATTGTGAGATCGAAGATCGAAGATCGAAGATTCACACCAAGGATTTGTAATCGTGGATTTGGACTTTGTATATAAGAGATGGTATACATTTCCTATGAATCAAAGATATTATTGAGGTTGAATGTCGAGATAGAACAAACACAATCGAAAAGAGAATACAAAATATGAGAGTCGAGCTATCTAGTCGAAGTATTCTTGATTAGGGTTGGAGTGTGCCTAGAGTGTGTAGCCCTAACCGGGTCGGTTTACCTAGTCTGTAGATTTTCTTCTGGTTCGATTTTGTTTAGTTTTTACTTCCGGTTTTCAGTTGGTTATTGTACCCGGATATCCCGATTTCGATCGGTTTTATTATATAAATATAATATTATAACTGAAAAAAAACTCTCAACAAGAATTCGACCCAATAAATTTGATTACATTTATAGAATTATTTCAGGGACATGAAGGAAGGAAGGAATCAAGGATGTGAACTCAAAAAGTTTATCAATTACAAGTGTGGCACCATATATCGAACTTATTCAACAATAATTCGCTTTTTATTTTGCTCATGATTTAATGAGTTTGTCTTTTCTAAAGTGTCGTCACTGAACAACCTAGTAAAAATATGATATTACAACATATTATGATATAATATAATATATTATTAAAATAGGTGACTCTTTTAAAAAATAAATTTTAGTCATATGTTATTACAGTTTGTGTCACTGTATTTAATAAATTTTTTTTTGGTTTTATTAAAAGTACTTTTGGATTATTAAATTTTGAACTATATGTAAGTCATACTAAATATTTTCTAATTAATGATTTTGTTCCAAAATAATTATTACTTTCAAATTTATTATTAAATTTATTATAAAATAATTTTAATTATATTTTATTATAAATATTCTATAATTTGTAATTTTATTCAAAATATATTTTCATAATATATTTTAATATCTTTTTAATTAAAATATGAATATATATATTTATATTATTAAAAATTATAATTTTTTATAAAGTTCTTGATTTTAAGGAAAAAAATTATTAAATTAATATTTATTATTAAAATTTACTATAAATAATTTTAATTACATTTTAGTCTATTAAATTAGCATAATTTGTTTTATATTTAGACAATTATAAAAATTTAACATATTGAAAATAGATTAACCGATTTAAATTATCTATATTATTAAAAACAAAATTTGACTACGAAAAAACATATTAGAAAGATGTATTAACTAATTTTAATTGATATATTCTTAATTTGATAAAATATTAAAATTATTCAATAATTATATTATTGGAATATGATGAGTTTGATTACGGATGATGTTATTACGACAATAGTTTTTAAATGATTATTTTATTAAATTTTAAAAACACTTAGACTACTATAAGATGAATTGAAATATAGATTAATTTGTTTTGATTATAAAAACATTTAAAAAGCTTTATGTACATTGAAAAACAAGTTAAAAATGAATTAATCAATTTTAATTATAAAAACTTTAAAATGAACATAAATCAATCCAAAATGTTAAATGAATGAATTATCATATATTTTTTATCTACAAAATAAATATAAAAAATATTTAGATTTATACCATTGTAAAACGGGTTGAAAAATAGATTAACCAGTTTCAATTATCTATACTATTAAAAACAAACTTTACCTATTGCAATACGGCTTAAAAATATGTATTAATCAATTTCAATTCATATATTCTTAAATTCATAAAATTTAAAATTATTTATAAATTCATAATCACGCGTTAAAACTATACTATTTAAAAGAAACAATTATATATAATTAAATAAAAAAAAATCTAGCATATCAAATATAACAATTTATATATTACTAAGATTGCATTCTATACAAATTATTGATTTTTAAAAAAATTTAATAGTGAAATCACGAGTTAAAATATGTTAAAATTAATTTAAATAAAAAATGTCAAGTAAAATATACATACACTTTTAAAGCAATAAGTTAAACTAACCATTTATTAAAAATATCAATAAATTACAACTACCAAAATATAAGTTAACAATATCAAAACAAAAACAATTTTTTAAAAATTTCTTATCATATTTCGCATCATATCATCATATTTGTATTTAATATAAATTAGATTAAATAATTAACAAACCTAATATTGAGAAACATAATATATAAATTATAAAATTAAGGTAAAAATATATTAAAAAACATAAATCTATGTTTCTTTAGCGCGGATCAAAATCTATTGGCTACTTTAAAGATGGTGTGCATGCATATAAGGAGACAGTTTTAAAAAAGTGCCTAAAAAATGATTTTTTTTCTTACGTTTCAGTGTTTCACACATATTTATAGTTAAATTTTAATATATAAAATTTATTAATTATATATTTCAAAATTTTCATTGGACCACACTTTGACCTCAGCATCTTATTCTCTTCTTCATTTTGAAAACGGGTCCATCCACTTCCTCATTAATAATGTGATCCGCTAATAACTTTTTATTTTTTATTCTTTATTTTGGTGTTACAAATTCACAAACTATATTAATTTGTAACAAGTTAAAACCCACATTTTGTTTTTCACAATCCATGAAACCTCTAATAATGTGATCCGCTAATTTCTTTTTCACCAGTCAAATTTTTTTATTGTTTAGTGTAAATCGTTTGTCACTAATCAAATTTTATTAAACACTACTTATTCGGTATAAATCACTTGTTTCACAAATATCTTTTACTGCATGTACCAAAGTTGAATTGCACTGCATTTACAAATTATTTTTTTCGCACAGCCAAATACGCTTTCACACTACAAGAAAACATGCTTTTTGCGACTCTAAGTTGCGACTGATTTTATAGTCGCTAAATTTTGCAACTGCTTAGTGACTAAGTTGCGACTGATATTGCGACTAATAGAGTCGCTCTTTGGTCGCTAAATTGCGACCACAAGTTATACGTCGCTAAATAACGACTATTTAGCGACTAAATTTGGCGGGTCGCTAAACCGTATTTTTTAGTCGCTAAAAGTCGGTATAGAACACATTTTTAACGTTCTAAACCGGGTGTACCTAATTTGTAACTAATTTTGCGAATCAGTCGCAAACTTAGTCGCTAAATAGTCGCAAAAAATTATATATATATATATACAAACTGAAGGAATTTCTAACAGTTCCTAATCCAATTAGGCAACCCTGGTCTGAATTCCAAGCCTAGGATCTAGGGTTCATGTAATTGAATCATTGGGATCTCAGATTTACCTGGTAATAAGCAGCGGAAGATTTGCAGATAATTGAGATCGCGAATCACCTCAAACGCTGTGCCTCTACTGGTATCCACACGCACACAAACTGAACAGGAGGGATGCTAGTGCATATGAGAGATCTAATCTCTAGAGAGGTTTCTTTTCTAGTTCTGGTGGCTGTGAATTAGGTTAAGTTCGAGTTTAGGTCGACCATATATCTTATATATGTCGACTTAAACCACAACGGAATTAACTAACGATTAAACCGTATTAATCTGGTTAATCCGCGAGTTGTGTCGACCGACACACTCTCTGTGTCGATCGACATGGCCCCAGAATTTCGATATCGAATGCATATCAAATATGCATTCACTAGATCATTATATTAATGATCAATCTCGTCTTTGACGTCCAGTTTGCTTAGGTGTGTGACCCTGTAGGATCATATAACACTAGCAATGAGTTCTAAACTCATTGATCATAAGTGGCTTCTAGCAAAGCATTATGACTACCTAGTATTATATGATTGTCTCATCTCGACAATACGACTTTCACTTAGAGTAAGTACAATAGATTTCAGGACATTCCCAACAATCTCCCACTTGTACTGGAATCATCTATTCCTTTAATCCCTTTGTAGCTATATCTCAATCTAGCATAAGGCAAGAACTGTGTCATCCTTATTAAGCCAGATCACGTTTATCGAATCCCGATTTGTACTGATGAAAAACAAACGACTGACAATCACCTCGTTTGAGGGCGGCCACGCATTTCCAGTATCAAATCTTCGATAGGCCCTGAGATATTTAACTCCTGTTATATAGGAGGTACAAATTGTTGGGAATGTCCTGAAATCTATTGTACTTGCTCTAAGTGAAGGTCGTATTGTCGAGACGAGACAATCATGTGACACTGGGCAGTCATAATGCTTTGCTATAAGCCACTTATGATCAATGAGTTTAGAAATCATTGCTAGTGTTATATGATCCTACAGGGTCACACACCTAAGCAAACTGGGCGTTAAAGACGAGGTTGATCATTAATGTAATGATCCAGTGAATGCATATTTGATATGCATTCGATATCAATATTCTGGGGCAGTGTCGATCGATGCAGATAGTGCATCGATCGATGCAACTCGCGGATTAATCAGATTAATTCGGTTTAATCGTTGGTTAATTCCGTTATGGTTTAAGTCGACATATATAAGATATATGGTCGACCTAAACTGATTCCAACCCAATACACAGCCACCAGAACTTGAATAGAAACCTCTGAAGAGATTGGATCTCCATAGGCACTAGCATCCCTCCTGTTCAGTTTGTGTGCGTGTGGATACCAGTAGAGGCGCAGCATTTGAGGCGCTCTAGATCTCGATTATCTGCAAATCTTCCGCTGCTAATCACTAGGTAATTCTGAGATCCCTAGATTCAATTACATGAACCCTAGATCCTAGGCTTGGAATTCAGACCATGATTGCCTAATTGGATTAGGATCTGCTAGAAATTCCTTCACAAATCCCATCTTGTTCCATCCATGTCTCTTTTATATCTCATGATACGCCTAATCAGTGTCTTTATAATCACCAGTTACGGCTGACGTTTGACAAAGTCAAGACGAACCAATCCATATGAGAGAGGACATGATGAACTCAGGTCTTAGGACTACACTCTTTAGTCGTAATGAGAAACTCTTATGACACTCATATAACATCTTGTAGAGTTCTCATTAACGGGTCATGTCCGATCATGTGTTCTCTAACACATATCTATGTGATTGACTTTAATACTCTTATTAATGACTCCATGAAACATAGTCATCAGTCACCTCACATACTAGTCTCTCGTGGTTGTTAATGTACCATTTTAACGACCTCGACCAGGGACCAACATAATCCATGACAATCTTTGTTTATAGGGTTTCATGATCAAGTCACATACTTGATGACCTATAACATTGCCATGAATTATTTCGGGACTATTATTTAATAACACAATTAAATAATGCTGAAACAATTTCATTAAAATAACATAACTAAATTATGTTTTACGAACATCATGTCATAACTAAAACCAAATATAACTCCCACTGAAAACAAGATCACATCTTAATAAATCTAATGCCTACAGCAGCAGTGTGAAACTCATGCTTAGGCCTTGGGAGGGGCTTGGTCAGTGGATCAGCAACATTCTCATCCGTGGGGACTCTGTTGATCTTCACATCTCCTCTATTCACAATATCACGGATAAGGTGATATCTCCTTTCTATGTGTTTGGATTTCTGGTGTGATCTAGGTTCCTTTGCTTGCGCAATGGCTCCATTGTTGTCACAATACAAAGCCACTGGCTCAGAAATACTAGGAATCACACCAAGTTCAGTGATGAACTTCTTGATCCAAACAGCCTCCTTTGCTGCTTCAGAAGCAGCGAGGTACTCAGCTTTAGTCGTGGAATCTGCTACAGTGTCCTGCTTGGAACTCTTCCAGCTGACTGCACCGCCATTCAGGCAGAAGATGTAACCAGATTGCGATCGGAAATCATCTTTGTCTGTCTGAAAACTTGCGTCTGTGTAACCACTTACTACCAGCTCATCACTTCCTCCATACACCAAGAATTTATCCTTAGTATTTCTCAAATACTTCAGAATATTCTTGACTGCTGTCCAGTGACTTTCACCTGGATCCGATTGGTATCTACTCGTCATGCTTAAAGCACAAGCAACATCTGGACGAGTACAGAGCATGGCATACATGATGGATCCCAACGCCGAGGCATAGGGAATCCGACTCATGCGTTCTCGCTCAGCAGGTGTCTCAGGACACTGCTTCTTGCTGAGACTTATGCCATAAGACATTGGTATGAAGCCCTTCTTGGAATCTTGCATTCTGAACCTGTGTAAGACTTTATCGATATAAGTGTCTTGACACAGTACAATTAACTTGTTTGATCTATCTCTATAGATTCTAATTCCAAGAATATACGCGGCTTCTCCCATGTCTTTCATTGAAAAACAACTTCCGAGCCAAGCCTTAACAGATTGTAACAACGGAACGTCATTTCCGAGAAGAAGTATGTCATCTACATACAACACGAGAAATGCAACTGCGCTCCCACTAGTCTTCTTGTAAACACATGGTTCCTCTTCGTTCCTGATGAAGTCAAACTTTTTGACTGCTTCATCAAAACGTAGATTCCAACTCCGAGATGCTTGCTTCAATCCATAAATGGATCGATGAAGCTTGCATACTTTCCTAGCTGCATTTGGATCGATGAAACCTTCGGGCTGTGTCATGTACACATCCTCTTCCAGAATTCCATTAAGGAAAGCTGTTTTCACATCCATCTGCCAGATCTCATAGTCATAATGAGCAGATGTTGCTAGGAGAATCCGAATGGATTTAAGCATGGCAACCGGGGAATAAGTTTCTTCATAGTCAATGCCATGAATTTGTTTGAAACCTTTTGCCACCAGCCTTGCTTTATATATCTGAATATTTCCATCCACATCAATTTTCTTCTTGAAAATCCATTTACACTCAATGGGTCTTGCACCATCGGGTAAATCAACCAAAGTCCATACTTGGTTCTGTGACATGGATCCCATTTCGGATTCAGCGGCTTTTAGCCACTTTTTGGAGTCAGGGCTCATCATCGCTTCTTCAAAATTCGCTGGCTCGTCACTGTCAATGATCAACAAATCATGACAATTGGTTACGAGAAATCCATATCTCTCAGGTTCGTGACGGATCCTTTCGGATCGGCGAATTTCAGGCTCCACAGGCGCGGTTTCTACAACTCTTTGTAGATCCAACTGTTGCTCTTCCTCTACGGGTTGAGCATTTTCCTGCGGTTCTCGAACTTCTTCGAGTTGTACTTTACTCCCACTGTTTCTCTTGGAAATAAACTCTCTCTCAAGAAAGACGCAGTTCCGAGCAACAAACACTTTGTTCTCGGATTGGTTGTAAAAGTAGTATGCCTTGGTTTCCTTAGGATAACCAACAAAGTAGCATTTATCAAATTTGGGTTCGAGCTTATCTGTAATTAATCTCTTAACATAAGCTTCACAACCCCAAATCTTCAGGAAAGACACATTCGGAACATTTCCAGTCCACATCTCATGTGGTGTCTTTGCAACTGATTTTGACGGAACCCTATTAAGTGTAAACGCAGACGTTTCTAGAGCGTATCTCCAAAAGGATAATGGAAGAGTTGAGAGACTCATCATTGATCGAACCATATCTAATAAAGTTCGATTCCTCCTCTCAGACACCCCATTCCATAGTGGTGTTCCAGGAGGAGTGAGTTGCGAAACAATTCCACAATCTCTCAAATGATCACTGAATTCTTGGCTTAAGTATTCTCCTCCACGATCTGATCGAAGAGCCTTAATACTTTTGCCAAGTTGATTATGTACTTCATTTTGGAACTCTTTGAACTTTTCAAAAGATTCCGACTTGTGTCTCATTAAATAGACATAGCCATACCTGCTGAAATCATCAGTGAAGGTAATGAAGTATCTAAAATTTCCTCTGGCACTTGTGCTCATTGGGCCGCACACATCTGTATGTATAAGGTCCAATAGGTCACTGGCCCTTTCATTTGATTTGTTGAAAGGGGCCTTGGTCATTTTGCCCAGTAAACAAGATTCACATTTCTCACATGATTCATAATCAAATGAGCCCAGAAGCCCATCACTATGGAGCTTTTGGATCCGTTTCTCGTTTATGTGGCCCAAACGACAATGCCAAAGAAAAGTCTGATTCGTGTCATTTGATTTGAATCTCTTGGTGTTAATGTTATAGATTGGTGTGCTTTGGTTTAAAACATAAAGCTCATTCTCTAATGGGCTGCTACCATAAAATATATCATTGTAATCAAAAGAACAACATTTATTCTTAATTGAAAACTGATATCCTTCCACATCCAAAACAGGAATAGAAATAATATTTCTGCTTATAGCAGGTACATAGTAGCAATTTTTAAGCTTTAAAACCAAACCAGAAGGTAAAGACAAGTTATATGTTCCTACGGCATATGCAGCAACTCTTGCTCCATTCCCCACGCGTAGGTCCACTTGTCCCTTTTCCAACTTCCTACTGTTGCTTAGGCCCTGCATATTTGTACAAATATGAGCACCACAGCCGGTATCCAATACCCAAGAAGTAGAACCAGAAGTAGTAACATTTACTTCTATAACATAAATACCTGAAGATGAAGTCTCGAAAGTCTTCTTCTTCTTCTTCTCTTCCAAGAATTTGTCGCAATTTCTCTTCTAATGTCCAGGCTCTTTACAGTAATGGCACTTATCAGTCACAGATGGGCCAGGCTTGGGCTTAGGGGCTGGCGCAGGCGCGTCCTGGTTCTCAACCTGGACGGCCTTGCTCTTTCCCTTACCTTTTCCAAGTTTCTTAATCTTCTTACCTCCTTGTACCATAAGTACATTTGGAGTGCCCTTCTTGATATTAGGCTCAGCTGTCTTGAGCATGCCATGCAGTTCAGTCAACGTCTTCGTCAAGTTGTTCATGTTATAGTTCATAACAAACTGATTATAACTTGACGGCAGTGACTGCAGAATGATGTCAGTAGCCAACTCTTGGCTAATAGGACAATCCAGCTTCCCCAGGTTATCAATATAACCCATCATCTTAATGACATGAGGACTGACTGGAACGTCCTTTGGTAGCTTGCATTCAATGAGAGATTTAACCGTCTGGTATCTCTCAGTTCGTGCTTGCTCTTGAAACATACTTTTCAGGCTAGTGATCATCTCCACTGGCGACTCGACGTTCTCGTATTGCTTTTGAAAATCAGAGTTCATGGTAGCCAACATGAGACAATTCACATCGACCACATCATTAGAGTGCTTATCCCAAGCACTCCTTTTTGCATGTGGAGCATTGGCTCTCGGTTTTTCAGGGAGAACAGTTTCCAGGACATAGTCCCTTTTCTCCTGCTTGAGAACAATTCTCAAGTTCCGATACCATTCGAGAAAATTCGATCCATTTAACTTGTCCTTCTCAAGGATGGATCGCAGGGAGAAAGAGTTATTATGAGTGTTAGTCATAGCTGAGAACAAAGAAAATGAAAAGGTTTAGTTATGATGTTCAAGAAATGAGAAGTCTTAACTTTTAAGAAAACTCGCATTATATTCAAACATTGTTTCCTCAGATGAATATAATGATCCAAGACCCATATTTCACTAAACTTGAGTGAGCCACTGGCTATCACCCAAATTTAGCTATCTAGGTAAGCAACAACTTTGCTAGTTATATCCAATATAACTCTTGGTTGTGGATCGACATCTCATGCCCAATCCAACTGATGTCTTTGAGCCCAAAACGATTTTGATGGTCCAGTCAAGTAAACCAATCTCTTCAGTCATGTAATTGTCGATGTCTTGCACTGCAAATCCATCAACACGATTACCTCTGTCTTACTCATGAAATTGTGGACATCTTGCACTGCAAGTCTATCGCACAATTAAATGGGTCTTGACAGTTGACAAGATTGGAAAGACATCAAGTATCACTTGATATTTGGTTGAGGAACAGAACTATTTAAAACGTTCAGTTTTATTATGTTTTAATTCTTCTAGTTAAATTATTTGTCTTGGTTTGGTTCTGTGGTTTCAGGTTCCATAACCAAAACCATCGAATCTGGTGTCGACCGACACTACTTTAGTGTCGATCGATGCAGATTAACCAAAACCAATCTGCGATAACCGATCAATCCAATTGATCCGGTTTTGAGTACCGGTCAGTGTCGATCGATGCTACATTAGCATCGGTCGATACCAACCCAATCGCAATAAACCATTCTTAGCGTTTAACCATCATTAACCAAGCTCGATAACCGGTCCAATCCAATTGAACCGACTCATCAATCTAGCGAGGTGTGTGTCGACCGACACAACTATTGTGTCGATCGACACTAGGCGAAACCTAATTTGTTTGGGTTATACTTCTGTGTCGACCGACACCGGATTGGTGTCGATCGACACAGGGCGATAAACCCTAATCGTTTTCAAGCAAAAAATCCTAAAACTAGGTTTTCATGAAAACGAATTTTAGCAAGTTTGTATCAACCATACACAGATCCATATTCAACTAATCTAATCAACATGCTACAGATTCAATGGAACCCTAAAGCTCTGATACCACTGAAGGAATTTCTAGCAGTTCCTAATCCAATTAGGCAACCCTGGTCTGAATTCCAAGCCTAGGATCTAGGGTTCATGTAATTGAATCATTGGGATCTCAGATTTACCTGGTAATAAGCAGCGGAAGATTTGCAGATAATCAAGATCGCGAAGCACCTCAAACGTTGTGCCTCTACTGGTATCCACACGCACACAAACTGAACAGGAGGGATGCTAGTGCCTATGAGAGATCTAATCTCTAGAGAGGTTTCTTTTCTAGTTCTGGTGGCTGTGAATTAGGTTAAGTTCGAGTTTAGGTCGACCATATATCTTATATATGTCGGCTTAAACCACAACAGAATTAACTAACGATTAAACCATATTAATCTGGTTAATCCGCGAGTTGTGTCAACCGACACACTCTCTGTGTCGATCGACACGGCCCCAGAATTTCGATACCGAATGCATATCAAATATGCATTCACTAGATCATTACATTAATGATCAATCTCGTCTTTGACGTCCAGTTTGCTTAGGTGTGTGACCCTGTAGGATCATATAACACTAGCAATGAGTTCTAAACTCATTGATCATAAGTGGCTTCTAGCAAAGCATTATGACTACCTAGTATTATATGATTGTCTCATCTCGACAATACGACTTTCACTTAGAGTAAGTACAATAGATTTCAGGACATTCCCAACACAAACATGGATCAACACGATTTGTAGTCTAATCAAAATATATACAAATCAATCGCTAAAACAATTACAATCTAAGATTCCAAACAAACCCTAAAACAAACCCTAAAACAAACCCTATAACCCTTAATTATAAACAAAAATCTAATCAAAGATTTCAATTACTTTAACATATCTAAAACTAAGATTCAACACTTGTATAAATAATTCTTGTTTTTAATGAATATAAGGTTTTGGGTGGTCTATGGTTTATGATTTAGGGTTTAAGGCAAAGAAGGAAAATTGATCAAGATTCACTTTAGTTTAGATTCGGTTCGGTTTTGGATGACCAAATATTTAGGGTTTAAGTTAAGAAAATATAGGGCTTAGGTTAGTAAAATATGGTTTAGGGTTTAGGGTTTAGTTTACCCTTAAAACCATATACCTTAAACTATAATTATACTCAAACCTTAAACCCTTAATCATAAAAGAACATTTTTTACTTATATTTACTAATATTTTTTAATACTATAACATATCATAATTATTTTACACTAACTTAATTACTACTTATATTCATATTTACTAATATTTTATATATAATTTTATTCTTTTTTAGTTTAATAATTTTAAAGTTTTTATATGTTATATTTTCAAACAATATTTTTGAAAAAAAAAATTAGTTAATTTAATTCTTTTAAAAGCATTTTTAGTTATTATATATCAATTAATTCTTAAAACCTAAAAATATAATCAAAAGCTATTTAATCCCCAAACAAACCCTAACCCTATAAAAACCCTAACCCTAAAGAAACCCTAAAACGCTAAAGTATAAACAAAACTCTAACATATCCAAAAACTAAAATTTAACATTTAAAAAAATTATTATTTTTCAAACCATAACATATCTATGTTTAAACCCTAACCCTATACCCTAACCCTAAAGAAACCCTAAAACGCTAAAGTATAAACAAAACTCTTAACATATCCAAAAACTAAAATTTAACATTTATAAAAAATTATTATTTTTCAAATCTTAACCTATCTATGTTCTAACCCTAACCCTATACCCCAAACTTCAAACCTTTAATTCCTAACTTTAAACTAAACTTCAAATACTAAACTATAAAATTTTAAATATATATATTTTTACTAAACACTTACTGATATACATATTTAAATTTTAATTTTTTTAACCATTTTCATAATTTTTAAATCATTATTTTGATTATTATATATTAATTATGTTTAAAAACATTATATTGATTAATAAATCATCACTTGTATCATAAATCACTACAAGAAAAAGATTAGATTGTGACAAAATTTTCTGTCACAATAAAAAATAATACGTCACAATATGACGTATTTGTGACCATTTTGAACAGTTGCAATATGATCGTCACAAATATTTTTTGGTAACAAAAACGTCACAGCATTGCGACCAATTTCTATAGTAACAGTTTTATTACATGCAGTGACGATACAAAAGTAACAACATCGTCACAGTTACCTACTAAAACTAATGTCACAAGTCGTCGTATTTTGTTACCGTCATAATGTCTCAATTCTGTCACTCCATTTAGACGAAAATATAGTCTCTTTTTTTTTTTGTCAACAGAAATTTATTCATGGGCCAGTGTACAAACAAATGGGCCAGGGCCCAGTACAAAAAAATTAGCCGAGTGTCTCGGTTGCATGAACCAAAGGACAGAAAACACCACGTGGCATCTCTACCTCATCAACGGCATGCAACACGCGTCACCGTCTGAAGAACCGCCGGGAAGAAGTAGCGACCGCGGAGAAAAACGGAGCCACAACTTACCGGACCAATTTCTTGAACCAGCCAAGGACCATCCGAGGATCGAAACGTCTCAAGACCACCACCTGCCTAAACCTGCATCAAAGAAAGAACGTCACAGAAAGAGCATCGGAAACCGCCGAAGCCTCGGAGGCGCCGTCGCCGTCAGGTCAAAGACCAAACAGGTGCCACCATAAGTGTGTCCTCTAACACGGTGGCCACGAAAGCGATATTAATCCAAGAGAAACGGGAGGAAACAGAGCAAATCCGTGAGAAATCAAGGAGCAAATGGCGAAGAAAGAGAAGAGAAGCTCGATCGGGCATAAACTAAAACCGGGAAACCCCGGCGGACTCCGATAAATCGGAAATGAAAGCCGGCCATAGAAAAGATTTCTGGACTTATTAAAAGCAAACCGGAAGAAAAAGAGACGATTGGGGAAAAAGATCTCAGCGAGAGAGAAGAAGACGAAGCCCATGAGATCAGAAAAAACCCCAAATCGATGATATCTACATAACAAAAGAAAAGTCGCGATTCAATCGATCCACAAACTCTCTTCTGAAAGATGAAATCAGTGAAGAAGAGAGACGGAAAAACGAGAGAAAGTTCTCTCTCCTCAAAGAGAGAGAAAGCACGAAAATATAGTCTCTAATCATCACAATTGGTGACTCAAAATTTTGACCGCAATGAAAGATTTTCTCAAATAATTGCGGTGACATCTTTTAATTAATTATTAAAATTAATAATTAATTTAATTCTGATTATATTTTATTCATTGTTTAATTTGTAAAACAAAATAAATTTACAATTTATACAATTAGAATAAAGTATCCAATACATAAAACAATAATAACAATGATTTGTTTGACGCTAAAAGAAAGAAAAAGAAAGAAAAAATAGTTAATCATGGAGAGATCATCCCAAAGAGCTTTGACAAGCTTGAAGCCTTGAAGGAATCAGGTTGGTTGCAATCTTCAGCCAAGACACAGAGTTGGGCAACATGCTTCTCAATAAGCTTACCTTCCATGGAGACCACGGACCACAACACCATGAGCACGAGCTTTCTTTAGT
The DNA here is from genome assembly GCA_030180135.1 of Orychophragmus violaceus. Taxonomy (NCBI): domain Eukaryota; kingdom Viridiplantae; phylum Streptophyta; class Magnoliopsida; order Brassicales; family Brassicaceae; genus Orychophragmus; species Orychophragmus violaceus. The sequence continues at coordinate 20,431,257 of CM058233.1, forward strand.
GTCAACTCCAATGCAATCAATACACCATGAGCACGAGCAGCTTCATCACTTAAAAAGATGAAAGAATTAAAATGCAACAATCGAATCTCGGGTTAAATATCAACTATAACAATTTAAAAAATCTGAATTTAATGTATTCAAAGCCCACTTAGAAAGTATAGAGTTTGAATTACATAACATAAGCATTAGAGGATCAAGAATAAGCAAACTTTTTAAGACAAGTTTTGTATAAGTATACCATATAGTTTATTCCCTTTACCACGGTAAGCCTGAGGCAGTGGTTTCCCTGGTCTAATGAAAAGATCCACCCATATCTATGGTAAAGAGAAGAGATTGTACTTAAAACGACAAAAAGATGCCATAAAATGTCGAACAAAAAGGCCGCACTGAATGTGATCTTCCATTAATGTAACTCACCTTTAACGGCTCAATCTAAACGACACAACAAGATGTTGGGTTGTGAAAACAGAGATAAAATCGTAATAATACCTTCATTAGGCTTGCAAAAAGATTCAACATGCTTATTCTGTTGTACTCCCAAATGATGAGAAGCTGAATAAAAGATTCGAAGCGCATCAGCTAAGTAAGATGTAAGGAATAAATAGTTAACACACAGGAATATAAGATTTTACCTCTGAGCCTTTAGTCCACTTGTTGTCAGTAATTTCCAGTGTCATTTCAAAGCATCCTCCATGTATGTAATTCATTATTCAAGTCCTGCATACAACCATAAATCGGTACCTGTAGGTTGTAGTTACAATGATCAATCAATACAAAAGTATAACTTTAAACCCTAAAGTATCAACTCTGGTGTTGGGAAAACCGGAAGTATCATTTATTCAACAAATCAAAAGAATGTGGTAAAAATACAACATAACTGCATCGAAAGAGAAGCTTACCCTAACATGTTGACTCTTTGAATAGCCTTTACGAACGAAGAGAAGCAAGAGTCATTATAAATCTTCCAAAAAACCAAAATTAATCTCAGTAAAACCTCAAATACAGTTTACGGGAAAGAATTTATAACGCATCAAAATTGGTTGAGGATAGTTCGTCAATCATATATATAACACAGATCATGTTCACTCAAAATCAACGAATTGTGGGAAAATGCGGAATGTTTACCTGAGGGAGAGAGAGAGAGAGATATCAGCGGGAGAGGGATAAAGATCTTGGGGTGGGAGACAGAGATCTCGGCGAGATCCGAAGAAATCTAGTTTGGCGGTGAAAGAGAGAGGTCGGCGGGAGAGTAAGGACAAATCTTCGCCCAGGAGAGTGACAGAAAGTTTGGGAAGAGAGAGATTTCGGCGAGAGGTCGCAGCGGTGAGGGATAGAGTGAGAGGTCGCAGCGATGAGGGACAGAGTGAGAGGGGTCATTGACGAGAGAGAGCTAGCAAGCGTTATGTTCATGCCGCCGTCAGGAAGAAGACTCCATATTGTTGGATATAGACGAAGAAGATATCTTTTCGGCGGCACAACAAAAACATTGAGGTTTCAATGTGTGGAAATTAGCGGTGGACATTTTGGATAACCCTAAAACTTTTTTTCTTTTATTCAAACTCTTATATTCAATATATTATCATTTTTGTGATTATGATATTAAAATTTAAATATTTTACTAAATTTTAAATTAGTTGTTGTTTTGATTGTGAAACTAATATTAATACTTGAACTAAAAGAAGAAAAAACTTAGCTATTAACATTCAAGTTAATTTTAAGATAAAATTATCAATTATATTAATCAGAACACCATCTACGGATATTTCCTCAAAATTTAGGACCGAAGACAAAAAAGAGAAACCACCAGAGATCGCGTCAACCGCCATGGAAAAAAGTTCGCCATATCTATCTTCGAAGATCTGGATATGCACATCGCCGCTGACTCCAACCAACGGCGGACCGTTGCAACGGCATGAAACCTAAAGGTCCGCCAAAGAAACCGAGCAAGAGATCTATTAGCCACAGATGAAAAGCGAAGGCAGAGAGAAGAAAAAGTAGAACGTTCTTTCAGACCACTCGTGGAACAACCGGAGAGAAGATAGGCATGGAAGCGGCGATTTCATAAGTTTTAAGTTTTTGAAGACAAAATATGCGAGAGAAAAAAGGAAAGATTATCCAAAAAGAATATTAGGATATATTATGTTTGGTTTAGGTTTAGCTTAAGATTTTTTAAAGAAAAATATTTGGTTCACCCCTAGGGTTGAACCCATCTGTTCACCTTTTTTTGTTAACTAATATTCTCTTTAAAAAAAATTACAAAATTAAAATTAAGAAACTAAACACATTCAAATATTTTATAAAATAAACAATAATATATATCAATATTTATATATTATTTAGAATTTACAAATTGTGGTTTAGGGTTTACGAATCATGGTTTTATTCCTTTAGAGTTTAGTGTTTAGGGTTTAGGGTTTAAGTCCTTTGGGGTTTAAGATTTAGGTTTTAGGGTTTAGGGTATAGGATTTAAGCATTTTGGGTTTTAGGGTTTGGAGATTATGGTTTAGGGTTTAGGGATTAGGGTTTAAACCCTTTAAGGTTAATTTTTTAATTTTTAAGGATTACATATTAAGGTTTAGGAATTAAAATTTAGTTTTTATTTTAATTTTTTAGGTTTTAAATTAGGGTTTAAGGTTTAGGAAATAGGGTTTATTTTTTTAGATTTATAAATTGGGTTTAGGGATTAGAGTTTAGTTTTAATTTTATTTATTTTAGGATTTCAAATTATGATTTAGGGTTTAGGGTTTAGAAATTAAGATTTAAGCTTTAATTTTTTTTTTTATAAATCGTTTATTTTTGATTTTTTTTTTGTCTAAATAGAACATATTTTTTTCCTTTATTTTTGTTTTTTTCTTATTTTTAAATTTTTTAAAATTTTAATTATTTTTAATATTAAATTATGTATAATCATTTGATTGGTTAAAAAGAGACGAGGTGAACAAATATGGATAAATCTCAAGAATTGTTCTTTTTAAAATAAGGTTTAAGGTGGAAGTTTAATGGTCAATCTTTTTGGATTTGGACTTCTTTTGAGACAAGTTAGAACTTAGGCTAGGATTCAAATTTAGGGCGTGACAACAATTCTTTTTCAAATCAAGTCGTGATATGATAAAATTCTCTAAACATTGAGGTATGTTGATTGATTCTTTTTCTACCAACTGTAAACGCTAAATTTGCTAGTGGTTGCGGTTGTTGGTTTCGAAAACCATAACAAAAATAATATCATGCTGCTTGGAACCAGACAATATAAAAAAATTCCACGAACGTTTACGGTGATAGATGGTCGCGGGTGATTTAAATAACTTTTATTGTCTTCTGTCAAATATTATCATAAAAATTCTTATATACATAATTCGCAAATCCTTTAGTTTTACATTTTACCAATGTTTGAAGTAAAATATACAGACCTCTCTCTATTAGGATAATTTGGAATAGAAACTAGAACATTTAAAAACAAATGGAATAAAACCATCAGCCATAAACATTCCTTGCCTTATAGGCATTTTACCAATTAGTGACTGTCGTTAAGTCACTGTATTGTTACAAGTTTATACTCATCATTCCATCACAAGTTTGTAATAAAGTTGTGACAATTCATTGGTTACAATGTTGTCACAGTTGTTATGACTACTATTTTAGTCACAATTATATCACTAATTGTGACAAAAATTGGTTACCAGTTAAATTGTCACAATATTGTAACGAAACAATTACTAATTTGTGACATAAAAATTTAGTCATAATATCGTATCTAAAATGTCACAATTTTGTGACAAATAATTTCCGTCTCAAAATTTAGTCACAATAACTTTATTTTCTTGTAGTGAATGAGAACCATTGATTAAAATATATCAATGGTTCATATTACTTTTCAGTAAGCACATGGATCAACCTTTCAACCATCAGATCTCTATCACTTTTCATCACTTTTCATCATGACCGTTGGATAACCTATTCTCTGAACCTAATTGATTTATTCTAAGTCACCAAAAATTTTTATTCTCTCACGCCGCCTGCAAACTATCCTCTTCCTTTTTTTGTCTGACCTCCAATTTTTTTTCAGTTTTACACATCGGTGGCCATTCTCATCAACAGTCGCCGGATGTTCTCCTCGCCGGCTGTTCTTCCATCAACGGATCTCGCACCTCCATCGCCGGAGCTGCCTGCCATCAATGGATCTCACACCTCTGTCACCAAGCGAATTCGCACCTCCGTCCCAGATCTTACACCTCCGTAACATATCTCACCACTCTGTCGTCTGCAAAGCCGTCGTATACGGCACAAAGATTCTCGGGAAGACTACGCCGTGGGTTGTTCGATGACTCGGATCCTGAACCGATGAGTCAAGATTTTGACTCGGTTATGAAGTCTCGAGGACGAAGACGCGCCGCAGCTCTCGCACCTCCATCGCCGGATTGTTCGCCTCCGTCTCTTCGTCTTCCTTTGTAGCTATGGTTTCCGGTCGGTTACTGGTCTTCTTCTCACGGCGATTCTTGTCGGAGGATGAAGGTGGAGTTGGAGGTGTAGGTGGAGAAAAAGAAGAAGATTAAGCCCTAGGGATTAGATCTGATACAGATCTTGTTGCGATCTGTATTTTTTTGTTATTTTTGTATTTTTGTGATAATTATGTAATTATTTATTGTAATATAGTTTTATTATAAAAAAATTCTGATACCTTTTTAGTGATTTTGTATTTTTTAGTTAATTATGTTTGTGGATTAGCATATAAATTTTGTTTAGTTAATATTATTTGTGGATTAGCATATAATTAATATATTAATTAACATTTAATATAAATTTTGTTTTATGGATTAGTATATAATTAGTATATTAATTAATATCTAATTAGTATATCAAAATTAATATATTTTTTTTTTTATAATTATTAGTCGTTAATCAGTCGCTAAGTTAGTTGCTAAATATAGCGACTCAGTGGCGACTAATATTCACAAAATATATATAGTCGCGAAATAGTCGCAATTTAGCGACTAATAGAATTAGCGACCACATATTCGCGACTAAAACAATTAGTCGCTACTGGGTCACAAACTATAATATAGCAACTGATTTGCGACTATATACGCAGTCGCAAAAAGCTTGTTTTGTTGTAGTGTCACCTTTTAGTTTGTCTCTTTTATGATATAATAAAAATTATCACACACTATAGATTTGGTGAGCATATGAACGAACAAAGGAAATATGGTTTATCTTAATATGAATCAATTTTTAAATTAGAATAAAAATATACACATATTTAGTTGATTTTCCAGTTAAAATCATTAACTTATTTTCTTTTGCTTTGGGTTAGAAATTATAAAATTAGCTATGATTATAAAGTTTTCAGAAAATAGTTCGTTATATTTGTTTATTGTGGGTTTTTCTAAATTTTAACCATGTGTGTAAAATAAAGAGTTTTAAATAAGATTGATTAGAATTCAACACACATATCAATAACTATTTTAGTATCTTAAAGGTTGGTCTTAATATATTTTGTACCATTATTTCTTTTTATTATTTTTTAAACAAAAATTCTGATTTAGATAAAACATAAATATATTCATTTTAATATAATTAACACAAAATTTTCATTTCTTGAACTAAAATATTATATGTTATGGTTAACAAATTTTACATTTAATTTTTAATGATTAAAATGTTTTTTTGGAAAATTTGAATGCAATTTTTTTATAAAGAATTACATGTTTTATTACCAGTTTAAATAATTTATTTTTAATTATTTTAAAAGTTAATTCGTTGTTACGCTTGAAATTATTTGTAAATATTTTGAAGTTTTAAAACTATATATAATTATTAATTTTTTAAAAATAATCACAAATCACAATATATTTATTTAAAATTTTAGTTAAGTTATATAATTTATTATATTTTTATTTTTATTAATTTATAATAAAATATTAATGATTTTATTACTATTTTTATTTTAAATTTATTTAAATTAATTATTTAATATATATTATTAGTTTATGATCTGTTGAATTATTTTCTAAGATATATATATATATATATAAAATATCTAGTATGAATTTGAATCAAATAAAATTTACTTGCCAAACATTATGTTTTCCATAGAAAATATGAAATGTGAAAATATAATATATGATATATATAAAGCTAATAAAAATTACTAAATTTATTATTTATTATTTATTATTTATTGTTATTTTTAGTTTAAGTATAAGCAACGCGTTTTGTATTGTTTTATAAAATATATTTTATATAAATCTAAATTCTTACATTGTTGACAAAAGAAATTCTTAAGTTTTAATAGTAAAATAAAATAATATACATCTATAATTTATTTTTTGTTGAAACGTGAAATTTATTTATGAAGAAAAAAGAATTGGTTACAAGCTTGATTTAGCGGATTGCGCTAAACCCGGACATAAATTTGTTTAGAGATTGACAAAATAAGAGCTGAACCAAAGGAGTCAAAATGAATACGAACAAAGATTCAGGGGACTGGGCTTTGAGTAAGCGTGATCCATCTCTCTGCCATTGCGTTCGTACTGTTGCATAGCGAACAGTCTGGAATGAAGTTATGTGCTGATCATGTGCGTAATAGTTGCAGGAGGAGTGTACATATGTCGTGTTTCCGTCAGTTTCTTTCCCTCAAAACCCAATACACCAAAGCTTGGAAAAGCATTTTGGCCAAATTTGCATCTATTCGAGAAAGACGATTTCTGAGGAACGAGTTTATAGTAATGGTCCAGTCAGGGTTGAGACGGGATCCTAGGAGCTGAGCAGCGAGAGAAGACCAGATGGTGAAGGTGTAGGGGCAGACTAGAAACAAGTGGTCACGGGTTTCATTTCGCTCTCCACAAAACATGCACGATTTGATCTCTGATCACTTGTGGATAATCTGTCCTTTAGAGCAAGCCAAACAATAAAGGATTGCTTAGGAACCGCTTGCCGGAACCAAACAATCTTGTGCCAAGAGACGACTTCTCCAGTGTACCTGATGAGTTGCCATGATTTCTTGGTGGTGAACTTGTTTTCAAATACACCATTTCCTTGATTCCAAACCGGTAAGTCTGGTCCAACATTCATCGAAGGTGGATTGGTCATCTGAATTCGACGAGCAATCTCCTGGGTTTGTAAATTTCTTGTGCGTCTGAATCTCCACCCATTCAAATCAACCACATCTACAACTTTGGCATTTCTAGCGATACTGAGTTGTCTCATGCCCTTCTCATCACTCAGATCAATTAGCGGTGCAGAATCTGTCCAGCGATCCAACCAAAAGAAGGTTTCTTTTCCACTCTTCACTTCCATACGGATCATAGTCGCAGCCAAAGGACGAAGTTGGAGAATCTTCCTCCACATCCAGGTGTTGGAATCCCTAGGATCCAGGGTCTAGGTAATTGAATCTAAGAACTGACCTCGTGTTTACCTGGAGATTGGCAGCGGAAATTGGAGCAGGTAAACGAGATCTAGAGCGCCTCAATCGCTGCGCCTCTATCGTAGTCCACACGCACACAAGCTGGAATCCGCCGGGATGCTAGTGCCGGGAATCAGATCTCCTGTGGATCTTATGAGTTTCTGTGTCTCTACTGTTTCTCTGAGAAGTGACACTGACGGCTAGGGCTCAGGTCGATCATATAAGTCATTATATATCGACCTGGGATGACTAAAACGACTTGGGATCAAACCCGACTCGTTTAAGTCATTGACTCGAAACTTCAGTCTCGAAGCCCAATGTGCATCGATCGATACACATACTGTATCGATCGACACACCCATTCGAAAACCTGCGTCGATCGACACACTCGTTGCATCGACCGACACACCTCTTCAAAACTCAATTCAATGTGTATCCAATACACATTGATCGGATCATATGCCAATGATCAATCCCATACTAAGTGTATCCAGCTTGCTTAGGTGTGTGACCCTGTAGGTTCACACAATACTAGAAATGAGTTACAACTCGTTTGTCATAAGCGGTTTCTAGCAAAACATTATGACTACCCAGTATCACATGAATTGTCCGATCTCGACAATACAACTATCTTTAGAGTAAGTACAATATGATTTCAGGACATAATCCCAACAATCTCCCACTTGTACTGGAATCATCTATTCCCATAATCGCTTTATCGCTATATCTCGATATGGCATAAGGCAAGGAACTGTGTCATCCTTATTATAGCCAACATCATGTTCATCGGACTCCTTATCTATACTGATAAAACAAACGACTGACAATCACCTCGTTTGAGCACGGCCATGCATTTTCTCAGTATCAAATCTTCGATGGGCCCTGAGATATTTATCTCCTGTTATATAGGAGGGACAAATCCCTTCTCGTTCCATCCCTGTTTCTACACATACTTCATGATACACCTAAGCAATGCCTTTATAGCCGCCATTTACGGATCGACGTTTGACAAGATCAAAGTGCACCAATTCATATGCTAGAAAGCATGATGAACTCAGGTCTAAGGACTATACTCTATAGTCGTAATGAGAAACTCTCATGACACAGATATAACTATCCTGTAGAGTTCTCATTAGCGGGTCATGTCCGATCATATGATCACCAACATATATCTATGTGACTGACTGTGATACTCATATCATTGACTCCATGAAACTTAGTCAACAGTCACCTCACAAGCTAGTCTCTTGCGGTTGTCAGTGTCCCACTTTGACAATCTCGACTAGGGACAATCATAATTTATGTCATCTTTTACTTATAGGGTTTCATGATCAAGTCCTCAACTTGATGACCTATTAAATGAACATAAAATACCTGGGACCATTATTCAATTATCCAATAATCAAATAATGCTGATATCAGTTTTTCATAAACATGACCATATCATGTCTATCTGAACATCATAACTAACATAACTCCCACTATAATCAAGACCAGTCTTCAGATATCTAGTACCTACAGCAACAGTACGAAAACCATGCTTAGGTTGTGAGAGATGCTGCGGTGTTCTTGCTTGGAACCATTCCAACAAACCACACCACTATTCTTTAATAATCACTATTCCACGGTCCACTGCTTGGAGACCTTTCCAACAGATAGCGCCGCTACACAGACAAAGAGACATAACCAGGTGGGAACCGGGAATCATCTTTGTCCGTCTTACTACTCATAACAGATTCGTCATTTTTCTCAGTTGAACAAGAACTATCCTTAGTGTTTCTCAAACACATGGGGATATTCTTTACAACTGTCCAGTGACTTTTACCGGAACAAATTGGTATCTTTTCGTCATGCTTTATGCATCAGCTGCATCTAGACGAGTGCAAAAATATGGCATTCATAATTGATTCTATTGCATAAGCAAAAAAGGAATCACACTCATAGATACTAGCTCAGCCAGTGTCCAAGACACTTCATCTTGCTAAGATCGATACTAGCTCAACCAGTGTCAAAGACACTCCATCTTGTTAAGATTATTGCCATAAGACCTTTGGTGTGAAGCCATTCTTGGAATTAAGCACATTTGAACTGTCCAATACCTTATCACCATAAGGATTCTGACACGATCCAATTGGTCTCTGCAATCCATTTCAATGGATCCTTATTCCAAGAACTTTCGCGGCTTCTTCCATGTCCATCGTTAAATTTGACTTCCGACCCAAATCTTGACAAGACTATAACGTCGGAACGTCGTTTATGAGATTAAGTATGTTATAAACATACGGTGTGAGAATTGCAATTACGCTTTCATTAGTTTACTTGTAAACGCACGGTTTCTATACGTTCCCGATCAAGTCAATAACTTTTGACTGTTTTAACAGAACATAGATTCCAACTCCAAGGTGTTTGCTTCAATACAGAGACGAATCGGTGAAGCTAACAAACATTCCTAGTTAAATTTCGGAGTTGGGGCTCACCTTCGCTTCTTTGAATTTCGCAGGCTCGTCACTTTTCAATGATCAACAGATCACATCAATCGGTCATGAGGAATCACCCTCGGTTTAGTGACGGATCCATCAGGATCAGCGAAATTCAGGCTCCACAGGTTCAGATCCTACAGTACTGTGTAGATCCAACCGCTGCTCTTCCTCAACAGGTTTAACAGCCTCCTGTGTTTCTCGAATTTCTTCGAGCTGTACTTTTACTCCCACTGTTTTCTTTGAAAAAACAGAGTTCCAAACAACAAAACTTTGTTCTCGGATTGGTTGCAAAAGTACTAAGCCTCGGTTTCCCTAGGACAACCGGTGAAGCAGCCATTATCAGATTTGGGTTCAAGTTTGTTTGTTGACAACTGTCTTACACAAACCTTGCAATCCCAATTAATCAGAAAAACATACTTGGAAATCACCCAGTCCACATCCAATGTGGTGTCTTTCAACTGATTCTGATAGAAAACTATTTGGCGTAAACATATTCACTTTAGAGCGTATTTTAAAAGGATAATGGAAGATTCATGTGACTCATCATTAATCGGAGCATGTCTAATAAGGTCCGATTCGTTCTCTCAGAAACACCATTTAGGTTTTCAGGAGAAAAGAGCTGTGATATGACTTCACACTCACTTAGATGATCACCCAATTCTTGACTTAAGTATTTTCCTCCGCGATCTAGTCGAGGATCTCAATACTTCTGTCAAATCGGTTCTATACTTCATTTAGGAACTCCTCAAAGGATTCCTACTCGTGTCTCATCAAAAGAACACAGCCATACTTGCTGATGCCATCAATAAGTTAATGAAGTACTGAAGATTTCCTTTGGCATTAATGCTCATCGGGCCATATACATCAGTACATGTATGGCCCAATAAGCCTCTGGCCCTTTTCTTTAGCTCTACTAAAGAAGCCTTAGTCATTTGGCCCAGCAAGCAGAATTCATGTCTCAAATGATTTGTAATCAAATGAGCCTAAAGCCCATAATAATGGAACTTCTGAATCCGCTTCACTTTATGTGGTCAAAACGACTATGCTAAGGAAAAATCGAGTTCAAGTCATCAGACTTAAACCGTTTGGTATTTATGTTATATTCTGGTGTATATTGGTTTAAGACATAAAACCCATTTATCAAAAAGGGGTGCTACCATATAATATTTCATTAAGATCAAAAGAGCAAAACTTGTCTTTTATCAGAATGAAAAACATCCAAATTCTTACAAGAAAATGAAAGACATCTCTGCATAAAGCAGGTACATAGTAGCAATTACTTAATTCAAAAACCAAACTTGAAAGGCTCCTACAAGTGGAGAATCTCTACGGCTTATGTAGCAACCATTGCTCCATACCAGACACGCAGTTCCACTTGTCCTTTCCTCAACGTTCTACTGTTGCTTAGGCCCTGCATATTTCCAAAATATCAGTACCACAACCAGTATCCAATACATACGTAGAACTTGAAGTAATAACACAATACCTGAAGAAGAAGTACCATACATCTCCTTCATCTCTCGTGAATCTTCCAAGAATTTAATGCAATCTCTCTTCCAATGCCCTGACTCATCACAGTAGAAACACTTTCTAACACCAGATGGGCCGGATTTGGGCTTATAAGATGACACAGGCCTATCCTGATTCCAAATCTGGACGGCCCTGCCTCTACCCTTGTCAATACAAGATTTCTCAAATCTTTTACCCTTTATGATGTCTTGCTCTGCTGTTTTGATCATACTATGCAGCCCAATCAACGTCTTCGTCAAGTTATTCTTGATATAGCTTTTGATAAACTTATCATAACTAGACGGCAGTGATTGCATAATGATGTCAGTGGCCAACTCTAAGCTGACAGGACATTCCAGTTTCCCCAGGTTATCAATGTAACCCATCATTTTAATGACATGAGGACTCACTGGAGCATCCTCTGGTAGCTTGCACCCAGTGAGAGACTTCACCATCTGGAATCCATCTCTATTGGCGACTCCATCTCTATTGGCGACTCCATGTTCTCGTATTGACTCTTTAAGTCCGATTCCATGGTAGCCAACATCAGACCACACACATCTACCACATCAATATAATGCTTATTCCAAGCATCATATACTGCATTCGAGGGATTGGTCCCAAGCCTTTCTGGAAGAGCTTTCTCAAGGACATAGTCCTTACTCTCCTGCTTGAGGATTAATCTCAAATTGCGATACCAATCCAGGAAATTTGATCCATTTAACTTGTCCTTCTCAAGGACGGACTGTAACGAGAAAGTAGTTTTAGACATAGGCTGAAAATTTTAAGCAAAGAAAATTTTAGTTATGAAGTTCATGAAATGAGAGATCTTATCTATAAGAAAACTCGCATTATATTCAAACAATGTTTCCTCTATGAATATAATTATCCAAGATCCATACATCACTAAAATCTGAGTGGACGACTCGTCATCACCCAGAGTTTAGTTATCTAGGTAAGCAAATCATTGCCAATTGTACCCAGTACAACTCTTGGTCGTGGATGAGACAAACTATGTCTAATCCACTCTGATGTCTCTGGGCCCAGAACTTCTGATAGCCCAGTCAAGTAAAACCAATCTTTTTCTGTCTTGTGATCACTGACAGTCGCACTGCAAGTCTATCAATGACCACCTGCCTTGCTCATGTTGCTGTGGATACCAAGGACTCCAAGGCTATCCAACAACAAAACGAGTCTTGACAGTAGACAAGATCGGGCAAGACATCAAGATCACTTGATACTTAGTTGAGGAAACGGAACTCAAAAGTTAGTAATTCAATCTCTTTGGTCATGTAATTGTTGATGTCAAGCACTGCAAGACCATCAACACTACTACCTGTCTTACTCAAGTAATGTGGACACCAAGCTCTTGGCAAGACTATCACAACAACGAAATGAGTCTTGACAGTTGACCATATTGAAAACTAAATTTTGATCTAATACACATCCAATGTGTACCAGATAGGTTTAGAACATGTTTTACTTCTAATTTCAATTAAGTTTTTTTTTTGCTTGTTCTAAATAAAGTGGGCTAGGTCATTTGGTTCGGTTTCTTAATCATTTGGTTCAAAACCAAACGATTACGTTTAACCAACCAGATAATCGGTCAATCCAATTGAGCCGGTAAATGACCAAATGAACCGGTTTTAGACCAATTGAGATACCGGTCAAATCCAATTCAACCGGTCCATCCAACTGAACCGATTCAACCAGTTTTAACTAATCGCGATAACCGGTCCAATACAATTGAACCGACTTATCCAATCAAACTGATCTTAACCAATCAAATCGGTTTATACCAATTGAGATAACCAATTCAATCCAATTGAATCAATTCATCCGATTTAAACCGATATGATCTACCTTAACCAAGCATGATAACCAGTTCAATCCAATTGAACCGATTAACCAATCGCAAGGCCTGTGTCGACCGACACTAAACCTGTGTCGATCGATACAGTAGGGTATCAGGGAATTTTTAATCGAATTAAACCGTCATAACCATGCGAGATAACCGGTTCAATCCAATTGAACCGATCTATCCTTTCGCACAGCCTGTGTCGATCGATGCACCCAGTGTGTCGATCGACACAGTGCAATTTCTAAATCGAAACCCAATGTTTTAATAGGCGAATTCGCGGTGCATCGACCGACACAAACTTGTGTCGATCGACGCTATGCGAAAACACAAATTCTTTTGCATTTTCGCGCTGCATCGACCGACACACCCAGTGCATCGATCGATGCTGTGCGAAAACCCTAAAACAGTTTTGCCGTTTTCGCGGTGTGTCGACCGACACAAACTTGTGTCGATCGACACAGTGCGAAAACACAGTTCTTCGTTTTCGATACAATTAAATCCGAGATTACATTTATCAAAACGAAACCTAGCTAGCATCAATTCAATCAAATACCATTTTAATCGAATTCCAGGCTACAGATTCAATGGATTAAACCCTACAGCTCTGATACCACTGTTGGAATCCCTAGGATCCAGGGTCTAGGTAATTGAATCTAAGAACTGACCTCGTGTTTACCTGGAGATTGGCAGCGGAAATTGGAGCAGGTAAACGAGATCTAGAGCGCCTCAATCGCTGCGCCTCTATCGTAGTCCACACGCACACAAGCTGGAATCCGCCGGGATGCTAGTGCCGGGAATCGGATCTCCTGTGGATCTTATGAGTTTCTGTGTCTCTACTGTTTCTCTGAGAAGTGACACTGACGGCTAGGGCTCAGGTCGATCATATAAGTCATTATATATCGACCTGGGATGACTAAAACGACCTGGGATCAAACCCGACTCGTTTAAGTCATTGACTCGAAACTTCAGTCTCGAAGCCCAATGTGCATCGATCGATACACATATTGTATCGATAGACACACCCATTCGAAAACCTGCGTCGATCGACACACTCGTTGCATCGATCGACACACCTCTTCAAAACTCAATTCAATGTGTATCCAATACACATTGATCGGATCATATGCCAATGATCAATCTCATACTAAGTGTATCCAGCTTGCTTAGGTGTGTGACCCTGTAGGTTCACACGATACTAGAAATGAGTTACAACTCGTTTGTCATAAGCGGTTTCTAGCAAAACATTATGACTACCCAGTATCACATGAAATGTCCGATCTCGACAATACAACTATCTTTAGAGTAAGTACAATATGATTTCAGGACATAATCCCAACACCAGGAGCCACAATTTGTCTTCACAAGGATGTCCAAGAAGGAAGAGTTCCTGAGAAGATAACATAGAGTCCAAACAACCCACAATGTTCCTGCATTTGCATATAGCCTCCATATGGGTTTGAGTAAAAAAAACTTTAGACGAATCACTAAGTTTCCTTATCCCCAAACCTCCTTCTCGTTTGAGCAAACATAGATCTTCCCAAGTAACTTTAGCTCTTGTAGTCTGATGAGGAGAGCCGGACCACAAGAAAGCCTTACACATCTTTTCAATTTCATCAAGGCATCGACAAGGTAACTTGAAAGCAGAACACCAAAAGTTTTTTGTACTTACTATGACCGATTGAATGAGCTGGACTCTACCAGCGTAAGATAGGGTCTTGGTCGACCAGGAGAGGAGACGACTTCTGATCCTGTCTATTAACGGCTCATAATCCCTTTTAGTCATGCTCTTAGTAGTGAGAGGAAGTCCCAGATATCGAATCGGAAGTTTTTCAATCCGCAGACCAAGAGCAGTAGCCTTTTCCTGAAGGTCGTGGTGTGTTTTTCCAGCCACGTAGAGAGCCGATTTCCCAAGATTGATTGCAAGACCCGAGTCTAACTCAAATTGACGCAGAACTTCAATGACGCCCTCCAAAGACTTTGCTAATCCATCTGTGAAGATGAACACATCATCAATGAAGCTGAGATGAGTAAGATTTAAGTCCTTACACTTCGGATGAAACCCAAATTTCCTTTATCTTGCCGCCTCATTTAGTGTGTAGGACAGAACATTGATTGCAATAGCAAATAAGGTTGGAGAAAGTGAGCATCCTCGTCTCAAACCCCGATTGGTTTGAAAATATCTTTCAAGATCCCCATTAAATATACCGAAAAGGAGGATGTGAAGATGCACTCTTGATCCAATGAACAAAGATTTTCGGAAGATCCATGGCTTGGAGAGTTTTCAGCATGAAATCCCACTTCACAGTATCGAAGGCTTTTGTAATATTAATTTTTATGGCACACCGAGCTGAGATTGTGTCTTTATGGTAATCTTTGAAAAGCTCAGTAGCTAGAAAGACATTCTCAAGCAGTAGACGATCCTTTATAAAAGCACTTTGGTTAGGCAAGATTGCGTCGGTAAGAACCATCTTTAATCTAAAAGCCAAGATTTTGGAAATGACTTTGTAAGAGGTGTTGCAGCAAGATATTGGACGGTAGTCTTTCATCGTGGTTGCATCAGTGGTTTTTTGGAATGAGGGCAAGGATAGTACCGTTAACTCCGTGAGGCATAAACCCATTCATGGAGAAAGACTGGATAGCTGTGACAAAATCCTTACCAATTATGGACCATGTTGTAGTAAAATATTCTTTGGTGTAGCCGTCTGGTCCGGGGGTCTTATTGGATGGCATAGAATGCAACACTCGTTTAATTTCCTCCTCTGTAACTTCTCTTGTCAGCTCCTCTGCTAAATCAGATGTGCATGTGTATTTGATCAAATCTCTCAACTTCCCTGCATTTACTTGGCCATCATGTGGATTAGTTTTCTGCAGAAAGTTTCGGAAATGATTCACAGCCTCTGTCCTTATCAGTTTTGGTGCTGTTATTTAGACGCCCTCAATATTAATCAATATCCGAATAGAGTTCTTTGACCTCCTTGTTTGAACTGCTCTGTGAAAGACCGATGTGTTTGCGATCTCCATGTTTCAACCAGAAGATTCTGGATTTCTGTTGAAAGAAACGTTCCTCCACATCAGCTAGAATGTGCCATTCCTTTAGAGCTTTTTCCTCAGCATTGAAAGTCTCCTTACAAGGGTCGAGGAGAGCTTGTTTCTGTCTTTCACAAAGGACATCAAATGCAACTTTCGTACGTCTGGAAATATCCCCGAACCTTGTTTTGTTAAGCTCACAGAGCAACAATTTTAACTGTTTGAGCTTGCGATGAAGAAGATGCAGAGCAGATCTCGAGTGAAATTGAGGTTCGGTTTCCATCCAGAACTCTTCGACAATCTCCAGAAATTTCAGATGATCTTTGATATAATTAAAGAATTGAAAATGTTTTCGCTTCCCCTCCACCACATTATCAATCTTAACAATGCATCGAGTGTGATCTGAAATGCTGTTTGCTTCAAAAGAAGTGTACGATGCAAGATACTTACGTTTCCATTCATTATTAACCATAGCTCTGTCCAATTTCTTTCCTATTGCATCATCATCTCTGTGGTTCCACCATGTAAACATTTGACCAATGTAAGCAAGATCAGTCAGTTCACATTCCACAACAATCCTTTGAAAATCTCCCATACTCGTTTGATCACCCGACCATGAAGAACTCGATAATGCTCATCAGACGCAAGTGTGATGTTATAGTCTCCTAGAAGGAGCCACAGAAGGTTAGATCCTTCCATCATCTCTTTATTTTGCTTAATTTCCTCCCAAAGAGTTAGCCGGTCTCTCTTGAAGTTGGAGGCATATATGCAAGAGCAAACAAATGTTTCTCCTCTACTAGTCTCCACCCCCACTGTGATCATTTGAGGGCTTTTGTAGAGGATGGTAAGATTAACATCATCAGACCATACCACCCAAATACGCCCCAGTCTATGATACTAATAGTTTGTTCCGAGTTCCAACCCGGAAAGACCCTAGATATAATTTCAGAACTTTTCCTTTCTTGAACTCGTGTCTCAATAAGACATCTAAAAGAAGGTTTAGCAGTTTTAACCATGATCGGACTTGATTTTGTTTGGGCATTTTGTTGAAACCTTGGACATTCCACGCAAATATTGTCGACATGATCATTAGTTCCTCCGTGAGGAGGAATTCTTGGTTGTTTATTTGTTGGCAAGAACTTGTTCCTTCTTAGAAGCAGCTTTCTTCCTCTAGTTATTCTTCTTTTTGGCCTGGTTAGTATTGATTGGATGTTTGATTTGTTTCGGTTTAATCACTTCCTCTTCTGAGGATGATGTCTCATTCTGTTCTGAATTTTTAGAAATTACGGGTCTGATTTCACCTTCCTCTTCATCTTCTTCCATAATTTCAGCCAGTATGGTAAATCTTGATAGCGATGATTCATTACCATCTCTATGAATTACTGAGTCTTTGCTGGAGTTAGAAGCCGCCTCTTCTGTTTTTTTTCTTTGACGGGCTTTTTGCACCCTTTGTCATTGTCATCCATGGCTCATCAGCTTCACTTTCTTCTCTTCCATGAGCTTCTATTTTGTTCTCTTCAGTCAGATTCTCCCTGACTTCTGCAACTGTTTCTACTCTTCTTGTCGTATCATCCATAATCTCTGTTACTAGCTCTGTGACATTGTTTACTTTTCTCAATCACTCCTTTAACCTCTTTATTTGCAGCTCCCATTTGCATCTTTTCACACTCTTCTGCAGAATGTCCCCAAGAGTTACATGTGTTGCACCGGGATGGTAACCACGGATAAGTAACAGAGGTTAGACTCACATCCTCCAAGGTGAGATCAATCAGTTTAGGTAAGGGTTTTTCAAGATTCACCACAACCAACACAAGAGCTACATCCATATGAATGCACCTCTCAGTGTTTGGGTGAAGTTTCTTTGCTTCTCCAACAATATCTCCTAAGAAGAAAAGACCTTTTTCAGAGTAGAGATTATCAGGAACTCCCCTGAAATCGACCCATAATGGCATGGTGGACAAATCCGGTTTGAGATTGACATTTTTTGGACTCCACTCCTGAACAATCAATGGGATTTCTCCAATATACCAGAAGTGTCTTTGCAGAACTCTCGCTCTCATGTTTCTATTTTCAATACAAAAAGCACAGTTATCAGATTTAGAAATTGTGCGTCGATCTTTGTTCCTTTGTCAGGAGTAGTCCAGAGGCGATTCACAGTGGCATGGACCTTTCCGATATGTGGTGCATCACCTATTAAATATCCGACAACATAACTTCTCAAGAGGGGCCGGGAGTTTTTTAGGACATCATCTGGAATAGAGGTCTTGACAACCCCATCAACAAGCTCAATATTGGTAGAAACTGGAGGTCTTTTGTCAAAAGGATTTTGAAACCATGGAGATTTCTGGTCAGATTTGTTCGAGAGAGTTGGACTTTTGGGGGAAGAAGGGAGGCTGGGAGACGACGTCCCACCAAGAGACGGCATCACGATGCCCGGAGATGGCCGGAGAGGCCTTTGCATGGAGATCACGAATAAGGAAAGTTCTCCTCTGCGGCTAGGGCCCCCCGAGAGTTGATCGTCAAAAAACTAGTATGAGACTAACAACCATATACATGCATATTAACATAAATAGAAAGTTTAAATTTATATATGTAATATATTTTGATCTGAATTAGATAATGTGTGATGGTACAAGTTCAGGTTTATGGGTATCAGTTTTGGACTTTATGACTCATTCAGGTATTTAGATTTTTGGGTCGGATTCAGTTCGATATTTTTTGAGTTCGGGTCGGGTGAATATTAGATTTTAGAAACCGAGATATACCCAGAAAAAACCAGATATTTAGGTACTTCAGATATTTTGGATTTAAAATAACCATATATAACCGAACTAACCAATTGACTCATATTTTTATATTTGATATAATCAAATTCTAACCGAAGTATCTAATCGATTCAAATATTTTGTATCTAAAATAACTAAACTCTATTTGAAGTATCCTAATATAATATGTTTTACCCAGAAAAATAATTTGATTTACCTAAAAAATAAATAGATTTACCTAAAATGCATGTAATCGCTAAACTCGCTTAGAATGTAAGAAAATGCATGTTATTGCTAAACTTGTGTGGAATGTAATCGATGGATTGTAACTAGATTTCCTAACCCATCATTTACATGCTCAATAATTATATTATATTGTTAATAATAATCCATTTAAAAACTAATGCATGCTCAACAAAGCAATGCTGATCTAAACCGTACGCTTTGACTTCTAACCTCTTTATTCTAAAAAGTAAAAATGATTAATAACTGAATTTTTTTTGTTTTATTAAAATGTAATATTATATATCAACAAAAAAAATTACAGAGTTTTGTGGTTGATCTATTCTTTACGGTTGAGATCTTCTACAAATACTGAACTAAGCAAATTGAGAGCAAAAAAATATTAGGAAAGAATTTAAATTGTTTAGCGGTTCTTCTTGTATCAAAGAATACAGACGGCATGATGCAGAGGAGATTTAGCGAATTTTGAAGAAAGTTCCATCTTCGGAGGATTTCATTGTTACCCTTGTTGAAAAGTGATTCAAAGTGGGATTAAAAGATTTTTCAGCTACGTATTTGGTGGTTTTATTTCTAATTAATTGGGGGGTTTCATTTTTTCTTCTTAATTGTAGGACATAATGAGTTCATGGGTTAATGGGTGCAGTTACGTTTTTTGTTTCTTATATATTCATGTAGTCTCTTTCATTTTTAATCATCTAAGAATAAAAGTATTATTCAGCAAATTATTATCTTTGTTCTTTGATCTTTTCTTTCTTTGTTTTCACATTGTTTGTCTTGTTCCAACATTGTGGTATCAGAGCAAAGGTTTCAGTCCCTTTCATTCTATCAAAAGTAAAAGCCATGGCAGGCAATGGAGCAAGTCAGCAAGTTACGGTTCTGATATTTAAAGGTGAAAAGTATCACCTTTGGAGTCTGAAGATGAAGACGATGTTCAGATCTCAAGAGAGTTGGGATTTGGTGGAGAATGGGTTTGAAGATACAAATCCTGCGGAACCTGATCAGCGGTTACGAGAAAATCGTAAGAAGGATGCAAAAGCGCTGTTTTTTATTCAGACAGCCTTGGAGGATGATATCCTATCTCGGATCTCAACGGTGAATACATCTCATGAAGCATGGGAAATCTTGAAGCTGGAGTACATGGGAGATAAGAAGGCGATCACTGTCAAGCTACAGACTCTTCGTCATCAGTTTGAAACGCTTTTGATGAAGGAGAAAGAAACGATGCAAGAATATTTGGCAAGGGTTTCAAATGTTGTCAACCAAATGAAGTCCTATGGTGAATTCTTGTCAAATGAAACTGTTGTGAGTAAAGTTCTCAGAAGCTTAACTCCAAAGTTTGAATATGTGGTTCCTGCAATCATGGAGGTGAATGATATGAGTACATATTCCTTTGACACCATGATGAGCTCGTTGATAGGACATGAGGATCGTCTTGGTAAGAAGTCTGAAAAATCTGAAGAGAAAGCTTTCCAAATGAAGGGAGAGTACTCTGGTCAGAAAAACAACATCAGTTTTGGAGCTGGTAGAGGTCGTGGCAGATCTGGAGAGGCAGGGCAAGAAGTTATTATGATAACTCAAGCAGCTCTAATCAGTCCTACAACAGAGGTACCAGCAAGAGCGATATTCAGTGTCATTATTGCAAGAAGTATGGTCATATACAGGCCAACTGTTGGAAAAAACAGAAAGAAGAAAAGCACGCAAGCTTTATCGAGCAAGAAGATGAGCAGCCTCGACTTTTATGGCATTTAAAAATGAGGAAGCGGTTTGGAGTTGGCGTGAAGATAATAATGGTGATCTTGTGGAAATTTCCATGGACAACAATGATGGGCATGAACTGAATCAAAGTCCAGCTAATTCTGAAGCTAACACACCAACAAATTCAGTTCCAAGTTCACCTAGATCCAGCAGTGGCAGTGGGTCAAGCATCGGAGAAGGAAATTCAAGCTCAACTCCACCTCAAAAATTCAGATCACTGCAAGAAATTTATGAGGTACAACATGCTTTTTCAGTGCTGATCCAGTGACAGTTAATGAAGCAGAAAAGAATGAAGAATGGCGAAAAGCAATGGAAGAAGAGATTGCTTCTATAGAGAAGAATCAAACATGGCAGCTAGTTGAGCTTCCTGGAGATAAACACTCCATTGGTGTAAAATGGGTGTTTAAAACAAAGTATCATGCAGATGGTAGCATTCAAAAGTATAAGGCAAGACTGGTGGTTAAGGGCTATGCACAAGAGTATGGAGTTGATTATGAAGACACTTTCTCTCCGGTGGAAAGGTTTGACACTGTAAGAACTCTTCTTTCCTTAGGAGCTTATATGCATTGGCCAATATATCAGTTAGATGTTAAGTCAGTCTTCTTGAATGGTGAGCTACTTGAAGAGGTTTATGTTGATCAGCCTGAAGGTTTTGTAGTTGAAGGCAAAGAGGGTTTCGTCTACAGGTTGTATAAAGCTCTATATGGGCTTAAGCAAGCTCCTAGAGCCTGGTACAACAAGATTGATTCTTTCTTTGCAGAAACTGGCTTTGAAAGAAGCAAAAGTGAGTCTACTCTCTGCATAAAGAAGCAAGGTGATGATATCCTTGTTGTGTGTTTGTATGTAGATGATATGATTTACATGGGTTCTAGTGCTTCACTTATTGCTAATTTCAAAGCGTATGATGGAGAAATTTGAAATGACAGATCTTGGGTTGCTGTATTTTTTCCTTGGTCTTGAGGTCAAGCAAGTGGAAGATGGGATTTTTGTTTCGCAGCATAAGTATGCATGTGACTTGCTTAAAAGGTTCGACATGGCAGGTTGCAATGCTGTAGAAACTCCTATGAATGTCAATGAGAAGCTGCAAATGGATGATGGAACAGAGAAAGCAGATGCAACAAAGTTCAGGAGTTTAGTTGGAGGTCTTATCTATCTAACTCACACAAGACCAGATATTTGTTTTGCTGTGAGTGCAATTTCCAGGTTTATGCACAATCCGACCAAGCACCATTTTGGAGCAGCAAAGAGGCTGTTGAAGTATATTGCAGGAACAACAGAGTATGGTTTGTGGTACGACTCGGTTTCAGAGTTTGAATTGGTTGGGTTCACGGACAGTGATTGGGCAGGTTGTGTGCAAGATAGAAAAAGCACTTCGGGACATGTTTTTAATCTGGGTTCTGGAGCAGTTTGCTGGAGTTCAAAGAAGCAAAATATGACAGCTTTATCATCATCAGAAGCTGAGTATACAGCAGCAACTGCAGCAGCATGTCAAGCAGTTTGGTTAAGAAGAATTCTAGCAGAGATCAAGCAAGAACAAATGAAGGCGACAACAATTTTCTGTGACAACAAGGCAACCATAGCAATGACCAAAAATCCAGCATATCATGGAAGAACGAAGCATATATCCATCAAGGTCCACTTCATCAGAGACTTGGTTACTGAGGGTTCAATTACTTTGGAGTATTGCAGCACAAACGAGCAGAGTGCAGATATTCTAACAAAAGCATTATCGAAGAACAAGTTTGACTACTTCAGAAGTAAGCTTGGAGTGTGCAAGTTTGAATCAAGGGAGAGTGTTGAAAAGTGATTCAAAGTGGGATTAAATAATTTTTCAGTTAGGTATTTGGTGGTTTTATTTCTAATTAATTGGGGGGTTTCATTTTTCTTCTTAATTGTAGGACATAATGAGTCCATGGGTTAATGGGTGCAGTTACGTTTTTTGTTTCTTATATATTCATGTAGTCTCTTTCATTTTTAATCATCTAAGAATAAAAGTATTATTCAGCAAATTATTATCTTTGTTCTTTGATCTATTCTTTCTTTGTTTTCACATTGTTTGTCTTGTTCCAACAACCCTCCCCAATCGGGTGGGAAGCTAGCAGCCTTTGGTCGATCTTATTCTTAATATAGTTGGTGACGGATTTGAGAGAATTGATAATTTAATTGCTAACTAATTATAATATTGTTACTAATAATCTAATTAAAAATAATTAATACTCAATAAATTGTTATTGATCTAAAACTTAAACTCTAAACTCAAGTAGTCTAGTTCTTAAATCCTAAATTTTAAATCCTATATTTTAAACCCGAAACCTTAAATCATAAATCTTAAATTCTAAATCATAACCCATAAATCTTAATCTTTATTTATAGTTTTTAATTTCCAAATTATAATCCCTAATTCCTAATTCCTCATTCATTAACCTTGATCTCATATGCATTAAAACTTTCTCTCTCTATTTGCTCTCTCATCTCTCTAAAAGTTTTCGCCACCAGTTCTCCGTTTCCGGTCGCCGGTCGTAGCTTTTGCTGCGCCGATGACCGGATTACTTTTATTTTTTTTCCTTTCTCCTTTGTTGCGGTTCGCCGCCAACAAAGCTTCCGGTGGTTTGCCGGACTCGGCCTTCCCGATTTTTATCGGGTTTTGTTTTCGGCTATGTGTCGGACTTTCACCAAATTAAGGGATTGATTTGTTAACTACTCTGTTTTAATCGATTCTTCATTCGGTTCTTCCGATTCTTTTTGGAATCGTTCGAACTGTCTTCACGGCTTTTCTCCTGTCAGGAAACCGGTGATGATCTTCCTCTCTCCACTTCTATTCGCCAAGCGCTTTCGGCCGGTTGGTTCGTTGCTCGCTCGAGTTAAACGGGTCCGACGGTTCTTCTTTGTCATGTGGTGGCTCCGATGTGTGAGTCTCTAGCCATCAAGCGTGCGATAGCGGTGTAGGTCGTGTAGTTGGAGGTGTGGATATTTAGATGTGGTTTTCTCTGCTTGATTTGGTGGAGTTAGATCAGCAGGAAGACGGAGTTGAAGCGGCAAACGACAACAGCGATGATCGGATTGACTCGTCCTTATCCGATAATTTTGTCGAACTTACTGTTTTATGGGCTTTATTAAACCCAATCCCGTTATACTCATTTTTATACTTCTTCTCTATCTCCTGTAAAACATGTTCATTGAACTTTATATATAAAAATCATATGGTTACCGACAAAAAAAACCTTGATCTCTAAACTAGCCCTGGGCATTCGGGTATTCGGTTCGGTTCCGGATATTTTTGTTCTGTAGATTTAGGATCCAATGGATACTTTTTCGATTCCGGTTCGGTTCTTGTCGGTTTCGGTTCGGTTCGGTTCCATCATTTTAGGAACCGTAAAATACCCGAAATTTTTGGTTTTTAAACGGTTCCAGTTATTTTGAAATCGAAATAATATTTTTTACCCGAAATCAACAAAAATACTCGTAATCAACAAAAAAATATCTGAAATCAACAAAAACCCTAATTTTTTTGTTAATTTAACAAATCATTAACCAAAAAAATAAAAAAGTCTATGAATCAATGTCAATTACTTAACATAAACATAAATTCCATGGATATAACAATATTTTTATATGATTTTTTAATGTGAATGTGAAACCATGAGTAATATTTTACTAAGCCTTATATAAGTTCGGTTTTTCGGTTCCGTGTTTCGGTTCTCGGTTCGGTTCCGGTTCCTACCTGATACCCACGGTTCCTCAACTCAGGATCCAATGGATATTATAGATGAAACCAAATAAAAAAATTCGGTTCCAGTTATCGGTTCTTCGATTCCAGTTTTTCGGTTCCGGTTTTTATGTCCAGATCTACTCTAAACATTGGGTCATCATCTTATACACTAGTAAATAAACGAATAAAAATCAAATCTGCCGCAGCCATCACCGCTTGGCAAACTAACATGATCAATCTTATCTGAAATCAGTTATGAATGTACAAAAAATAGATCAACGGTGCTAAGCCTATGGGCCATCATCCTCTAATAAATTAATAATTCATTTTGTTTATTGAATTAACTTTTTCCTTTTCTTTATAAAAAAATATCTGAAGCCTTATCCACTTCGCTCTGGATAATTTCCAACTTTAAAACTGACCTTCCTGCTACTTCCCAATAATAATAGTATCTTTCACTGAAGATGATAAAGTCGGTGACTCTTCGTTCGTTCTCTCTCCCTATAGAGTTTAACAGCAAGGCTAAGTTCGTCGAACATTCAATGTCTTGTTTTCCGGCGAGATCTTTCACGGTGGTTCGGTGTTCAAGCACGAGAGACGTGCCCAAGCTTGAGCTCTTCAGCCGCGGAAAATTCGACCGGATTCTTCAAGATCCGCCATTGATTGAAAAAGCCGAAACCGAACTCTCAGGTACAGTAGCACATAAACTATATAATTTGAACAAATATCTAAAGCTTTCGGCGAAAAAAACGTTTCTTGTTATGTTCTTGGATGTGTGATATGGAAATATCTCTTTGAGGAAGCCTGAATTTTTTTTACTTGTGAATGATATTAGATCTCTGGGACATGTTTGTTTGTTTGGTTGGTTTCAGATTACTGTTCAACACTTGAAGGTGATGACTCTTACAGCTGTTGGAGAGCTTATTTTGAACTCAAAGACCTTGAGGTAATACTCCAAACAACTTTAGTTGATGTTTGCATTTTAAGATTCCGTATATTTTATTTTTCTTTTTTTTGTTTTATGTGATGCAGAAAAAAAAGCCAAAGGTGGAAGTTGAGAATCTAATCTTGCAAACAGGCGGTGTGAAATCACTAATCGGATGTTTACATGGACTTGCTTCAATGGAGAAGGACACCAAAACCAAGAAGGGTACAGAGCAATCAGATTCAGAGAAAGGGATGAAACTACATATTCATATTCCTGATGGTTTACCAAAATCTCAAGGAGAATTGGATGAAGAAGAGAAATCAAGAATGCCAGATTCTGCTTTCACAAGATTGCTTAGAACAAAAGGAACTATCCCTGCTTGGTTCTCTCACGCTCCTGACCACGAAACAGACTGAAAACTTTTCTTTTCACACTCTTACTTATATGTAAATAAATATAGCAACATGTGCTTTCTTGAACAATAATAAATCACTGTGATATCTCTTCGATGTGCCAATAAAATGTGGTTGTCATTGCGTGATGTTCTCACAAAGTTGTTTCGAAGCCGTGTGCTTATTTTAGTACCTGGTTTTGGTTACAAAGAGATTTCTATTCTTGATGATGGTTGTCTCCAGAATTGAAGCAAAACAAGAGTGCTCTAAATTTAGGCAAATTATGTTTGGTGATGCAAAAATGAAAAAAATCGTTTGGCATCATTATTAATAATAACCTCTTGGTGTCTTCATACTTCCATGCCCATATCTATAAGCAGCCTTGGGTCTTTTCCAAGGTTTTGATCAAAGCCATGACTCCATTTTCTCTCCCGGTCTTTGGCTGCTTCCTCTTATTCTTCTTGTCCTCCTCCTCCGTTGTTTTAGCACTCACCGACGCAGAAGCCTCATTCATTGCGCAACGACAGCTCTTGACATTACCCGAAAATGGCCATCTTCCTGATGATATTGAGTATGAGGTCGATCTCAAGGTGACATTTGCAAATAACAGGCTTAAGAGAGCTTATATCGCTCTCCAAGCATGGAAAAAAGCGGTCTTCTCAGACCCGTTTAACACCACAGGGAACTGGCATGGCCCCCACGTATGTGGCTACACAGGCGTGTTCTGCGCACCAGCTCTTGATGATCCTAACGTCGCGGTTGTGGCAGGGGTAGATCTGAATGGTGCAGATATCGCAGGGCATTTACCTGTTGAGCTTGGTTTGATGACGGATGTGGCCATGTTCCATTTGAATTCCAACCGCTTCTGTGGTATCATTCCCAAGAGTCTCGATAGGTTGAAGCTAATGCATGAGTTTGATGTCAGCAACAACCGCTTTGTCGGACCTTTCCCTTTTGTTGTCCTTTCGTGGCCGGCTGTTAAATTCATTGACCTAAGATTCAACGATTTTGAAGGTCAAGTCCCTCCTCAGCTTTTCAACAAAGATCTTGATGCCATTTTCTTGAACAACAATAGATTCACTTCCACGATTCCTGAGTCTCTCGGAGAATCCTCAGCCTCCGTCGTGACCTTCGCTCACAACAAATTCAACGGTTGTATCCCGAAAAGTGTTGGAAACATGAAAAACCTTAACGAAATCATCTTTAAGGACAACAGTCTTGGTGGTTGTTTCCCATCAGAGATCGGAAAGCTAGCCAATGTGAACGTCTTTGACGCTAGCATGAACTCATTCACCGGTGTTCTACCACCAAGCTTTGTTGGGCTTACTGGTGTGGAAGAGATTGATATCTCTGGAAATAAACTCACCGGATTTTTGCCGGAGAATATTTGCAAGTTGCCTATGTTGGTTAACTTGACCTACGCCTACAATTATTTCAACGGACAAGGTGATTCGTGTGTCCCAGGTAGTCGGAAAGAGATTGCTTTGGATGATACACGTAACTGCTTGCGTGATAGGCCTAGGCAACGGTCGGCCAAAGAATGTGCGGTCGTGATTAGTCGTCCTGTTGATTGTAGTAAGGACAAGTGTGCTGGTGGTGGTTCTAGCACAACTACGCCGTCGAACTCGAAGCCACCATCACCGGTGCCAACTCGGCCGGTACACAAACCACAATCACCAAAAGAGTCACCAAAACCAGATGACCCATCTGATCAGTCTCCGGTGAAGTTCAGGCGTAGCCCGCCTCCGCCACAGCCACATCACCCGGTGGTTTCTCCTCCATCTCCAGTTCACTCTCCACCGCCTCCCGTATATTCTCCACCGCCCCCACCAGTTCATTCACCACCACCACCAGTACATTCTCCTCCACCACCAGTCCACTCACCACCGCCGCCGCTATATTCTCCTCCGCCCCCACCAGTCCGTTCACCACCACCACCGGTACATTCTCCGCCACCACCAATCCATTCTCCTCCACCACCGGTCTATTCACCTCCACCACCAGTTCAGAAACCACAACCACCAAAAGATTCACAACAACCAAATGATGACCCATATGATCAGTCTCCAGTGAAGTTCCGGCGCAGCCCGCCTCCGCCACAACAATCACATCCTCCGGTGGTTTCTCCTCCGTCTCCGGTTCACTCTCCCCCACCACCGGTATACTCTCCACCGCCGAGACCAGTTCACTCACCACCACCACCTCCGGTATATTCACCTCCACCACCAGTTTATTCCCCACTGCCACCGCCAGTTTATTCTCCACCACCACCAGTACATTCTCCTCCACCGCCCCCAGTCCATTCACCTCCACCACCGGCTTACTCCCCACCGCCACCACCACCGGTTTATTCTCCACCACCACCGCCTGTCCATTCACCACCTCCACCAGTATACTCTCCTCCACCGCCACCACCTGTCCACTCCCCACCACCGCCAGTCTATTCACCACCACCGCCAGTATATTCCCCACCCTCACCGCCACCGGTTTATTCTCCGCCACAACCATCACCAATCTACTCTCCTCCACCACAGTCGCAACCACCATCACCAGTTCAATCTCCACCACAAACAACGGTCAACTCTCCTCCCCCACGAGCTCCGACACGGACCGTAGAAGCACCACCTCCAAGTGATGAATTCATCATACCACCATTCATTGGCCATCAATATGCATCGCCACCGCCTCCAATGTTTCCGGGCTACTAATAGTAGAGAGATATAAGTCGTTGTTATGAATCACGTCGTGAGAAGAAAAAAAGATGGGAAAAATTGAGGAAGACAAAAGAAGAAAAAGGAGGGCAATGTATTGTAGTGGCATTAACTCCTTACAAGGAATCATATAAAGTTTGTGTAGTAACAGTTAACAACATGTTTTCTTTTTTGGGGTCTATAAATGATTTACACTTTGAAAAGAAAGAAGTTGTTATGCTTCTTCTCTTGTGTCGTTAAGGCCATTTTACGATTATGGTATCTTTTTTTTCCTTTGATCAAAACGATTATGGTATCTTAGAATCAACATTATTACGATGTCATAGGCGATGTGAAACTTAGTGTATCCTATAAACAAGATCATCAACGGGAGGTTACCAATCAACGTATAGCTTAAGACGATATAGCGTGTTCGATATGAATATCACGTCATTTTTCTTCTCAGGTCACGGATCTGGATAATCGGAAAGATGTGACACCACATGAAGATCAAGTCTTTTTTCTTCTCATGTAACTTTTTTTGTGTCAATTACGCTTTTTAATCTAAGTTAAAATTGATCGGATATTTCATTTTTTTTTTGTAGGATTCTAAAATCCGACAAGTTATGACTTAGTAGTGAAAATTTTCGATCCTATGTCCTAAACTTTTTAGCATATGCATTAGGGCTGGGACGGATCCGGATATCTGGGATTTTCAGAGTATCCGGATCCGGATTCGCCGGATCCGTGATTTTACTATCCGGATCCGGCCTTCCCGGATATCCGGACTTCTGATATCCGCCTAGATATTAAGATATCCGCGGATATCCAGATCCGGATCATGATCCATTAAAAATATTAAATATTTTAAATATAATTATAAAAATGATATTTTATCTAATATTTTTTTAAAAATAAATTTATTTTATTATAAAAACGTAATTATAATTAAAATTTATACGAAAAGTCACATAATATATTTAAAAAAATATATTTTATAAAATATTTTATTATATTTAATGGTATGAATTCAGATCCAGATATCCGGACCTCAAAATCAAGATATCCGGATCCCGATCCGGTTTGTAGAGATCTTAAATTTTACTATACGGATCCGGATCCGACCTTCCCGGATATCCGAATTTTCGTAGCGGATCGGAGCGGATCCGGATACGGATCTCGGATCCCGAATAATAATTGCACCCCTAATATGCATGAGACAAAAATACAAAAATCTATCTCTAACAGTGGCGACGTTATCCAAATCTAAAATAAGATCCGACTAGTCT
Organism: Orychophragmus violaceus; assembly: GCA_030180135.1. NCBI lineage: Eukaryota > Viridiplantae > Streptophyta > Magnoliopsida > Brassicales > Brassicaceae > Orychophragmus > Orychophragmus violaceus. Next base: position 20,461,304 of record CM058233.1, read on the forward strand.
ACCGTATCTTCAATCATCTTTAAGAGGTTCAGACAGTCAGTTTTGATTCTAACATTGAGAATATCCCTGTCACAAAGACTCTCCATAGCCCGAATGAGTGTCCAATTTCACATGAAGCGGTGATAAGGTTCTCATGCACTCCTTCTCCCCTGCAAGGACCCAACCCATATTATCTTGTAGACACTCCCAGTCCACTAACAATATCATGATCAACCCATGAAGCTGTTAAGTGTACGTGATCAAATTGAGTTGTGGGAAGATATGGTTGGTGGCACAACTATTGACATGGTGGCTTTGCTCTTTGTCAACAAATATGGTTAGGGTGGTTCACTTAACTCTTCCCAATTCCTCTTATAAATACTTCATGATCTCTTCATTCCAAAATCATCCCAAAACAAGAACAAGAAGAGAGAAAGAGAGAAGAAAGAAAAAAAAAATATATATATATATTTTTTTTTCTTTGTAAGAAAAATTAGTATAATTTTCTTGAGTGTTTTTGGGTTTTGGGTGTGAGTTGAGAGAGTTGTAATTTTCCGGTGATTAATATAAAGATCTATAGCAGGTCCGGAGACGTAGGCACGATTGGCCGAACTCCGTTAACAAATTCGTGTGCATTTTCTTCGGTCCCATATTTCTGGTTTTCGAGGAAATTCAAATTTATTTCCTAACAACTGGTATCAGAGCACGGGGTTGCGGTAATCTCGATCAACTTTTTTACGGGGTTACTATTCACGTGAATATTGTATTCGTGAATAGTAAAATTTTGTCGGCGACATCGGTTTGTCGACAAAGGTGTTTTAATACACGGCGGTTCTCAAAAGATAATCAGAAACGATGGGAGGCGAAGATGGTTTGGTGCATGGTATCGGGAAATTTGACGGTACAGATTATGCATTCTGGAGAATGCAAATTGAAGATTATCTGTACGGAAGAAAGCTTCATCAACCACTGAGCAAGAAACCTGAGAAGATGGATCAGGATGAGTGGAATATCCTTGACAGAAAAGTTCTTGGTGTTATAAGGTTAACAATGTCGAAGAACGTCGCTCACAACGTTGAGAAGGAGAAGACCACAGAAGGGCTCATGAAAGTTCTCTCGGATATGTATGAGAAACCTTCAGCATATAACAAGGTATTTCTCATGAAGAAACTTTTTCATTTAAAGATGGAAGGTGGCCATGTTGCATCACACATGAATGAATTCATCACGATTGTCAATCAATTATCGTCCGTTGAAATCGAGTTTGAAGATGAAGTGCGAGCATTGATTTTGTTGGCATCTCTGCCAAATAGTTGGGAGCCAATGATGGCAGAGGTTAGTAATTCTGTGGGAAATCATAAACTTAAGTTTAATGATGTTCGAGATCGTATCCTTTCTAAAGAAGTTTGTAGGATAGACTCTGGTGAAGCTTCAACGAGCTTTGCTTTCAACGTGGAAAACAGAGGCATAAGCCAAGACCGAAACAATCGAAAAAATGGCAGAGCGAAGTCAAGAAATGGAAGAAGCCAGTCCAAATTCAAGCAGCCTGTTGAATGTTGGAACTGTGGAAAGACGGGTCACATAAGAAAGAATTACTCGGCAAATTTAAAGAAGGAAGGCAACAAAGGAGCCTGAGCCAATGCAGTCACACATGAAATTGGTGATGCATTGGTAGTATCTGCTGATTCTCCAAGAAAAGGTGAAGCTCATGATGCAGCTGTAAACACCATTAAAGCATCGATCTCCTATGTTGATAGCCCGATCGAGTCATGGGTTCTGGACTCTAGAGCATCATTTCACACGACACCACACCACAACATATGAAGGATCTTTTGATATTAATCCTGATTCAGTTCATCAGATTAATTCATCCTAAACATGCCAGATCTAGGTTCTCTTGAATAGAAACAATATAGATCTCACCTTATACCTGTTTAGTGCAGCGGAAAGAGAGAACAGGTCAGAGATCAGCAGAACCACCAAGAGATGGATCCTCCAAAGACTCACAGACGCACACCGTCAGGAAAGAGGCTGCTAGACCACGAGGAGGGAGGCGCAGAGAGAGAGAGAGTCGCGGCTGGGGCTTAGGGTTAGAGGAGAAAAAGATTTGGCTTTTAGTTTATAAAACCCTTCTCTTTCCCTTTTGGGCTTTTGGGCCCAATTCTCAGTTCTGATTAAATCCCTTGGATTTAATCAGACCCATTAATCTCTCTCTAAGTTCGGTAAATGCCTAGCACTTTTACCGTACTTCTGCTAAACCGTTCCTCCACATTTTCCTGTTAGCTTAGGCGTGTGACCCATATGGGATCATATAATAAAGGCAATAAGTCCAAGACTTATAGATCATGAGCGGACTCTAGCAAGCCATCATGACCCCCAGCATTATATGACTTATGTCTGATCATTGACATACTCTTACTTTCTAGAGACAGTACCGAGATTACTGGACACAATTCCAACAATCTCCCACTTGTACTGGAATCTCTGTATTCATAATCCTTTTGTCTCAATATCTCGATTAGTCATAAGGCAAGATTAGTGTCATCCTTATAAAGCCTAATCTTGTTCATCGGACTCTGATTCGATACTGACAATCCAAACGACTCGGGACAGTCCGTTTGAGCATGGCCATGCATTTTCCAGTATTCAAATCTCCGATTGGCCTAGAGATATTCACTCCATTTATATTGGAGGGACAAATCCCGTCTTGTTCCATCACTGTAAACTACTCATTTCGTAATACACCCAAACAAGGTCCTTATAACTATCGCTTAACGACAGCATTAGACAATGATCAAAGCGCATTAGTTCATGTGCAGTCACATGCATGCGAACTCAGGTCTAAGGACTATACTCTATAGTCGTAGTAAGAATCTCTTATGACACAGATATAAATATCCTGAAGAGTTCTTATAATCAGGTCTTGTCCGGTCGTATGTACCCTACATACACCTATGTACTGACTTTGATGCCGCGCATCTATGACACACTGAGACTTTGTCATAAGTCACATACCAATCTAGTCTCACACGGTTGTTGGTGTTCCAATTTCAACAACCTTCGACTAGGGACATGATGATATAAACCATCTATCAAATATAGGGTCTCATGATCAAGCTAAATGACTTTGATAACTCAAGATCAAGTCACTTACTTCGATGACCTATAAAATGGTTCATATCACTTTGGAACGATTATTTCATCACAGTTAAAATAATCTTGAAATAATAATTTCATTAAACATAAAATGTTTTACAAGAACATATCAAATAACTAAATAAAGCCCTCAAACTCCCACTCAAATTTAGATTACATTTCAATGTCTCTAATGCCTACAGCTGCAGTCAGGAACTCGAGCTTAGGCCTTGGGAGTGGCTTTGTCAACGGATCAGCGACGTTATCATCAGTTTGAACTCGGCTGATCTTGACTTCCTTTCTATTAATGATGTCACGTATCAAGTGAAATCTTCTTAGAACATGCTTGGATTTCTGGTGTGATCTTGGTTCCTTTGCCTGAGCAATAGCACCATTGTTATCACAAAACAGTGCCAGAGGCTCAGCCGCATTTGGTATCACACCTAGTTCAATAATGAACTTTCGTATCCAAACAGCTTCCTTCGCTGCTTCTGAGGCGGCGATATATTCAGCTTCTGTAGTGGAATCAGCAACGGTGTCTTGCTTGGAGCTTCTCCAACTGATTGCACCGCCATTCAGACAAAAGATATAACCGGACTGTGACCGGAAATCATCTTGGTCTGTCTGGAAACTTGCGTCTGTGAATCCACTGACTTTAAGCACATCACTTCCACCGTATACTAAGAACTTGTCCTTTGTATGTCTTAGATACTTCAGGATGTTCTTGACGGCAATCCAATGGTTTTCACCTGGATTTGACTGGTATCTACTCGTCATGCTCAATGCATAAGCAACATCAGGGCGAGTACAGATCATGGCATACATGACAGATCCTATTGCAGATGCATAAGGAATATTCTTCATGCGCTCAAGCTCAGCAGCCGTCGTAGGGCTCTGCTTCTTGCTTAGCGTTGTGCCATGTACCATTAGCGTGAAGCCCTTCTTGGAATCTTTCATGCTGAATCTTTGCAGGACTTTGTCAATGTATGAATCTTGACACAAGCCTATCAGCCTTTTAGATCTATCCCGGTAGATCCTAATTCCAAGAACGTATGCGGCTTCACCCATGTCTTTCATGGAAAAACAACTTCCAAGCCAGTCCTTTACCGACTTCAGCATTGGAACGTCGTTTCCGAGAAGCAGTATGTCATCGACATACAGAATAAGAAATACTATCTTGCTCCCACTAGTTTTCTTATACACGCATTGTTCTTCTTCGTTTCTGATGAAGTCAAATTGCTTGATCGCTTCATCAAAACGAAGATTCCAGCTCCTCGATGCTTGCTTCAATCCATAAATGGATTTATGAAGCTTGCATACTTTCCCAGCATTCTTTGGATCTATGTAACCGTCAGGTTGCGTCATATACACATCCTCTTCCAGAATACCATTCAGGAAGGCGGTTTTCACGTCCATCTGCCAAATTTCATAATCATGAAAAACTGCAGTTGCTAGTAGAATCCGAATAGATTTCATCATAGCCACTGGTGAATAGGTTTCATCGTAATCCACACCGTGAACTTGTCTGAAACCTTTTGCCACCAACCTGGCTTTATAAATCTGGACATTTCCATCCACGTCAATCTTCTTCTTGAAGATCCATTTGCACTCGATGGCTTTTACACCAGCGGGTAAGTCAACCAACGAAAACACTTGGTTGACCGACATGGAGTCCATTTCGGAATCAGTGGCCTTACGCCACTTAGAGGAATCTGGGCCCATCATGGCTTGATTGAAGTTCGATGGTTCATCACCATCAATGATCAGAAGATCATGACAGTTAGTCACGAGGAATCCTTGATATCTCTCGGGTTCGTGACGGATCCTCCCGGATCTTCGAACTTCAGGTACTACAGGTTCAGGCTCTACAATTTCTTGTAGGTCCTCCTGCTGCTCATCCTCATTAGGTTGAGCAGTATCCTGTTCATCTTGAATTTCTTCAAGCAGTACCTTACTCCCACTGTCTTTCTTAGAGAGAAACTCCCTCTCAAGAAAGTTACAATCCCGGGCAACAAAGATCTTGTTCTCGGAACGTAGATAGAAGTAATAAGCCTTGGTTTCCTTTGGATAACCAATGAAGTAGCATTTATCAGACTTTGGTGTAAGCTTGTCTGAGATTAATCTCTTGACATATGCTTCACAACCCCAAATTCTAAGATAAGACAGTACTGGAGCCACTCCAGTCCATAATTCATATGGTGTCTTTGCTACTGCTTTTGATGGCGCTCTATTTAGAGTGAACACTGCTGTTAGCAGAGCATATCCCCAAAGGGATATTGGAAGGTCTGTGTGACTCATCATAGATCGAACCATATCCAATAAGGTCCGATTTCTCCTCTCAGACACACCATTCCACTGAGGTGTTCCAGGAGGAGTGAGTTGGGACACGATCCCACACTCTCTTAGATGATCACTGAATTATTGGCTTAAGTATTCTCCTCCTCGGTCGGACCGAAGAGCCTTAATGCTTTTGCCGAGTTGGTTCTGTACTTCATTTTGGAATTCTCTGAACTTCTCAAAAGATTCAGACTTATGTTTCATTAAATAAACATATCCATACCTACTGAAATCATCAGTGAAGGTAATGAAGTACTGATAGTTTCCTCTTGCATTTGTGGACATTGGGCCACACACGTCAGTGTGTATCAGGCCCAATAAGTCACTGGCCCTCTCGTTAGGTTTATTAAAGGGGGCCCGTGTCATTTTGCCCATCATGCAGGATTCGCATTTCTCACATGACTCAAAGTCAAATGAGCCAAGAAGTCCATTCGAATGGAGCCTCTTGATGCGTTTCTCGCTGATGTGCCCTAAACGACAATGCCATAGAAACGTTCGGTTCTCCTCATTAGGTTTGAACCGTTTGGTATTAATGTTATAAATTGGCGCGGATTGATCGAGTATGTAAAGCCCATTCGTAAGAGGGGCACAACCATAGAACAAATTGTTGCGATTGAAGGAACATAATTTATTCTTAACTGAAAATCATAACCTTCCAAATCCAACAAAGAAATTGAAATAATATTCCTGCTTATAGCAGGTACAAAATAACAATTATTGAGTTCTAAAACCAATCCCGAAGGTAAAGACAACAAGTATGTGCCTACAGCTAGTGCTGGAACTTTCGCTCCATTCCCAACTCGTAGCTCCACTTGTCCTTGCTTCAGCCTTCTACTGTTGCTGAGTGCCTGCATATTAGTACAAATATGAGCCCCACAACCAGTATCCATAACCCATGAGGTATTATCAGAAGTAGTTGTATTAACTTCTATAACAAAAATACCTGATGAAGAAGTCTCCAGAGTCTTCTTCTTTAATTCCTTTAGACCTTCCAGGAATTTCTTACATTCTCTCCTCCAATGCCCTGGTTCTTTACAGAACCTGCATATGTCAGTTGGCCCAGCCTTGGACTTGGGCTTGGGCTTTGGCGTGTCCTTGTCCGCGACTTGGACATCCTTGGCCTTTCCCTTATCCTTAGCAGAGGATTTCTTAAACCCCTTGCCCTTTTGCACCATAAGCACATTGGGGTCCTTGGCGGTTTTCCTCAAGTTGGGCTCTGCAGTCTTGAGCATTCCGTGAAGCTCAGGCAATGTCTTACTCAAGCCATGCATGTTAAAGTTCAGAATGAACTGATCATAGCTTGCAGGTAAAGACTGCAGAACGATGTCGCAGGCAAGTTCCTGGCTGATAGGGCAGTCGAGTTTCTGAAGATGATCGAGATAACCCATCATCTTCAAGACATGAGGACTCACTGCCGCATTTGCAGCCAACTTACAGTCTAAGAGGTTCTTAACTGTCTGAAACCTCTCAGTCCTTGCTTGCTCCTGAAAAAGCGATTTCAGGCTTGCCATTATCTTGATGGGTGACAACACACTCTCGAACTGCATTTGCAGCTCAGCAGTCATTGTCGCCAACATCAGGCAATAGACATCATTTTCATATGACGAATGCTTTTCCCAAGCATTATGCAGAGTCCTGGCGGCATTGTTAGGAGGCCTCTCGGGAGGGGATCACGAAGGACATAATCCTTCTTCTCCTGCTTGAGGACCAGCCTCAAGTTCCTAGACCACGTCAGGAAGTTCGTTCCAGTCAGCTTCTCCTTCTCGAGAACAGACCGGATTGAGAATGTGTTTTGTGTGCTTGTAGTAGTCATAGCTGAAATATATAAGATAAAAAGGTTATTAGTTAATATGTTCAATATGATTAATCTCGTATTAAATTTAATATGATTAATCACGCATTATATTCAATAACATAAGTTACCCTCAATAGAATATAATGATTCCAAGATCCACATATAACTAAGATCAAAGTGGGCCACTGGCCGTCACCCAACCTTAGCTTATATCGGTAAGCCCTATGTCGGCTAATTAAATCCGTGATATAACTCTTGGTTATGAATCTGGGCCCGAGGCCCAATCCACTCTGATGTCTCAAGGCCCGGGACTCCCGATGGCCTAGTCAAGAAAACCAGACTATACAGTCATGTAATCATTAATGTCTGGGACTCCCAATGACATTTATGAATCACAAACCGTCTTATCCACGCAAAAGTAGACACCCTCACACTGTAAGGCCATGAATACAATTGAATGGGCTTCGACAGCTGACATAGCCTGGACAAGACATCCAACGCTTGATATTATTTGAGGTTCGTAGGTTTATTAAAATTCATTCCCAAAATAGAAGATTACTATTTCGGGAAACTTTCTATTTTTGGAAACCTACTATTTTGGAAACTTTCTAAAATTGGAAACTTTCTAAAAACGGAAACTTTCTAACTTTAGAAATTTCTTAAAATCCAAAACCCGCAAATCTAGAAACTTCTATTTCAAGAAACTTTCTAATTTCAAAATTTCGGAAACTTTAATTTAAAATCGACTTTATAATTTTATAAAATAAATTTTAAATTAATCTGAAGAAAAGACTCAAATAATTGGCCCAATTGTTTTAACTTCTTGGCCCGAGGCCCAAGAATTGGTCCATGTCCAAGACATGACCCAATTGTCCAATTAAATGACATAACCGGTCTGGTTCATTAAAATTGGTCTTAACCAAAATTAATTACTACGATGACCACAATTGTCAACCGGTTATTTACTAAACCGGATTTTCTCAATTTATTTGGTCCAACCAAATCAAATTAGAAAATCCTGGTTTAGGCACAAAATCCAATTTTTCGACTTTGGATTTCTTATCCCGGTTTAACCAGAACTTAATAAAATTATTAAATCTGTTTATTAAACCGTGACGTTTTGATTTTAATCAGTTTTAAACCGAACCTTAAACCGAACCGAACCGATTTATCACGTGAACCGATCACGACCTAATCGTGAGCTTCACGCGATCACGTCAGCCGCAAGCCGCACGCAATCGATCCGAGATCGAGACGGCGCGAAGGACGGGACGGGACGGGACGGTCGTCGAGCGATCGGGACAGCCGGGTCGTGCGTCATGCGATCGCCGAGCGATCGAGACGCGGGACGACGCTGGCCGAGACGCACGGATAGCAGGCTGGACACGCCGGGACGATGCAGGAAGCGATCGCGATCGCGTTGATCCGATCCGCTCGGTCGTCCGGTCCAGCTGCCGCGATCGGATGATCACGCGACTCGATCCGCAAAGCGATCGGTCCGTGCATCATCAAACCGACGCATACCAAATCATATAGCTTGGTTTTTGAGATTTCAAATATGTTTGTTTAGGTTTCAATTCTTGTTTCTTAAGTGTTTTGCTCTTATCAGTAGATTGATTCAAAAACACCTCTTTAAACAATCCTAAACATGATTCTAAACAAGAAAAACCACAGAACCAATGGCTCTGATACCACTGAAGGATCTTTTGATATTAATCCTGATTCAGTTCATCAGATTAATTCATCCTAAACATGCCAGATCTAGGTTCTCTTGAATAGAAACAATATAGATCTCACCTTATACCTGTTTAGTGCAGCGGAAAGAGAGAACAGGTCAGAGATCAGCAGAACCACCAAGAGATGGATCCTCCAAAGACTCACACACGCACACCGTCAGGAAAGAGGCTGCTAGACCACGAGGAGGGAGGCGCAGAGAGAGAGAGAGTCGCGGCTGGGGCTTAGGGTTAGAGGAGAAAAAGATTTGGCTTTTAGTTTATAAAACCCTTCTCTTTCCCTTTTGGGCTTTTGGGCCCAATTCTCAGTTCTGATTAAATCCCTTGGATTTAATCAGACCCATTAATCTCTCTCTAAGTTCGGTAAATGCCTAGCACTTTTACCGTACTTCTGCTAAACCGTTCCTCCACATTTTCCTGTTAGCTTAGGCGTGTGACCCATATGGGATCATATAATAAAGGCAATAAGTCCAAGACTTATAGATCATGAGCGGACTCTAGCAAGCCATCATGACCCCCAGCATTATATGACTTATGTCTGATCATTGACATACTCTTACTTTCTAGAGACAGTACCGAGATTACTGGACACAATTCCAACAACATAATGGAGAACTATGTTGCTGGAAATTATGGGAAGGTATATATAGCTGATGGTTTACCTTTGGAAATAGTTGGTATTGGAGATATCAACTTGAAGATGTCAGATGGTCGTGTATGGAAGATCGCAAAGGTTAGACATGTGCCAAAGTTGATGAGAAATCTTATCTCAGTAGGTCAACTTGATGATGCTGGGCACAATGTCAATTTTGGTGGTGGAGCATGGAGTGTGAAGAAAGGTTCTGTGGTGGTTGCTAGAGGTCATAACAGACAGACTAAGTTGTGGCATTGTAGGTTGGGACACATGAGTGAGAAAGGAATGAAACTTATGGCGGCAAATGGCGTGCTTCCAAATTTAAAGACAGTGGATCATCAGATGTGTGAAAATTGCATCCTTGGAAAGCAGAAACGAGTTAGTTTCTCAAAAGATGGAAGAGAGCCCAAACCTGAGAAGTTGGAGTTGGTGCACACTGATGTGTGGGGACCCGCTCCTGTTGCATCGCTAGGAGGTTCATATTACTATATAATCTTTATTGATGACTCCACAAGGAAAGTGTGGGTTTACTTCATGAAGAACAAGCATGAAGTGTTTTTGGTTTTCAAAAGATGGAAAGCCATGGTTGAGATTGAGACGAATCTCAAGTTGAAGTGCCTAAGGTCTGATAATGGCGGAGTGTACATCAGCGAGGAGTTTAAAAGATATTGCGCTGATGGTGGGATTAAGATGGTGAAGACTATTCCTGGAACGCCTCAACAAAATGGAGTAGCTGAAAGGATGAACATAACCTTGAATGAGCGTGCAAGGAGCATGAGACTGTACTGCGGATTGCCTAATACGTTTTGGGCGGATGAAATCAATACCACGGCCTTCTTAATAAACAGAGGACCGTATGTTCCGTTGGGATTCAAGATCCCTGAAGAAGTGTGGAGCGGAAAGAAAGTAAAAATTTCTTATCTTAAAGTATTTGGTTGCTTAGCTTATGTTCGCATTAATGATGCTGCAAGAAGTAAACTTGATGCAAAATCGAAGAAGTGTTACTTCATTGGTTATGGTGACACAGAGTTCAGTTAAAGGTTTTCGGATGATGAAAACAGAAGATCATCCCCAGCAAGAATGTTGTGTTCAACGAAGAAGCGTTGTACAAGGATAAGCTAAAAGAAAGTTCGGGAAAGATAATGTCTAGAGCTGTTGATTTGGGAGAGATCCTGGCACCAGAGTTGCAGCAGGACAACAACAACAGAAGAGCAAAATTCTCAAGAGGAGAATACTGAGGCAGATGAAAATGATGATTCAAAAATGTAGGCCAGTCACAGAGTTACGACGGTCAAACATAATCATCAAGAACCGGTAAGATTTTCTCAATTACTCAACTACATTAAACTCACAGATAGAGGCGAGCATGAATGTTATGAAGAGACAATGCAAGCAGATGAATCGATTCAGTGGGAGCTTGCAATGAATGATGAGATGGACTCGTTGATGTCCAATGACACGTGGGAGTTAAGTGATTTACCTAAGGAGAAAATGGAATTACAAAACCTGAAGGTGAAACTCTCGAAAGAGTTTGCGGTGAAAGACCTAGAAGAAGCAAGACAAATTCTTGGGATGAGAATTAGTAGAAGCAAGGAGAGTCTTAAGTTATCACAAGAGGAGTATGTGAAGAAAGTCCTCAAGAGGTTTAATATGGATGACGTGAAGCCAGTTAGTACTCCCCTGGCAAGTCATTTTCGGTTATCCAAAGATAAGTCTCCGGTGACTGAAGACGAGATGTCATATATGGATAGAGTTCCATATGCTTATGCTATTGGCAGCTGATAGGTCAAGAATTAATCCCTATACTAACTGCAAGTGCACAGTGATGTAGTTGTAGTACTTAGGGTATCGAATCCACAGGGACTCCGGTCAACGATAGATTAAGAACATAAAAGATTAAACTAGGAGAAAGCAAATATGATAAGAAACTAAAAAGCAAGCAGAAAGTAAATTAGGCGAGTTTGTAAGCAAGGAAGCGAAGCGTTAAGTCTAGGGAATTCTCAGGAAATCAGGAACACAAGCAATCAATCAATCGGGATCTAATTAAGAACTGTTCTAGAACTCAAACACAAATATAGAATTAACCAACTGTCGTTGCGAGAATTCTCTAGCCTAATTGCAGCAATCCAAATTCCTTTGCAATTACTAACAGATTAAACCAGCTTTAATTCCAAGTTCGATATGTTCACAATCTAATTAAACCAAATTCCTTTGCGAGTAATTAAGTTGCTCATCTAGGTTCTTTCTAGCTAATTAACCAACTGTCGTTGTATCAATCAACCTAACATCATAAATCTGGGTAGCTAATTCAGATCAAGCATTAAGAACAATCCTAGATGAAGAACTAACAGATATGAATCCCTACAGATTGATTAACCTATGATTCCATGAAATCCCTAATGAGAATCCTTAAACCTAACAGGTAATCTACTCAGACATGTTCATCGAAACAGAAGACATCATGAATAGAAAACCAAATATTATAAAATCAAATAAAGAACTGGGGTTCAAAATCCTCTCTCTTTCGAGATCAGGATCAACCCCTAACTCTCTCTGAAAATAAAATAAGACTTAAGAAAAGCGTAGCCTAAACAAGTGGCTAAAAACCCTAATATATAGTCTAAAACACGTTTTGGGCCTTTCTGCAAATCTGGGAAGTTTCTGGGCAAAAACTGTAAAATCTCCAAAATGCAGATTTTTGGGCGCAGGAATTTCGTCCTGTAGTGGTGTCGACCGACACAGAAGTTGTGTCGACCGACACAGTGTACAGACGAACCCAGTGAACTCTGTGAAATCCATGTAAGCTGCCAAATCACTCCAAAAGCTCCCAGAATCTCCAGATAAGCTCCAAACATACCTAAACCTGTAAAAATAGATAAAAGACTCCAAAACATAATAAAAGACTCGATAAATAAGATATATATCATGGTTAAAAACCCTAAAATCCATGGTATATCAACTCCCCCGCACTTAGCTCTTGCTTGCCCTCAAGCAAGTAAAGAACCAATGTATAAGAAAAGAGGTTTGAAAACACAGAAACTCATTTCATCCTAGAAGCAACAACACTCAAATTCCCCTTAGTAATCCACATGAAAGATTTCACCTGCAGACATCAAGACCAATATATACTTCCCCCACACTTAGCAACTGTCCTAAGTAAACTCCACAATCACATTCACGCATTCAAATTCACCCTACTGACTTCTGCAAGTATTTAAGTGCGGTCTCACCTAAGGAGTATCGATCAAAGGGCACATGGATTCTTAATTTGCCAGCTCTAGACCACCATACTATCTTTCTCTGGTCCCTTTCTTCTCTTTTCCCTTCCTTAACAACTGATTTTTCCCCATTGGGTATCATTTTATTTTTTTTATCAGTGCTCTTCCCGTTAAGGGGTGTACTTTGGACACATTCTATGGATGCATAGGATATGATAGTTGTAGCTACCACTCCCAGAGACCACTTCGGAGTTACTAACTCATCCTCAGTTTATTATATATATATTTTTTACTTTATGGAAGGGGAGAAGGGAACCAAATAGGACAGGTTTACAGGCTGTGTCAGAACTAACAAAGGAATCCGACACAATGTATACCAAGCCCTTAGGTGAGAAAATTAAGTCAGTATTAAGGTGAAGTCAGTAAAAGGATCCTCTGATACCTGAAGCGATGTGGGTGTTCTCAGTAGGCTGATCCGTGTCTGGGTTTTCTAATAGTCAGAGATTGATCTGCAACTTCATCCCAATGGTTACTTAAGTTCCTGCAAGTGCTGTTAATCTTCTAAAAAAATCATTGTTTCTTACTTAAACTATTTTGACTCAATAAAATAAATTTTAAAAAACAAAGAACTGACTCTAAGAAAACAAAAGCGTGCGTCAGTAGCTCCTCCCCCACACTTAAAACACACTGTCCCCAGTAGTGTCAAGCTTAGGGTCGGTGAGAATAAATAATCAAATTGAAACAATCCAAAAAGTTGCAGAACACGTACCTGACGTCGCCCTGTGTCGATCGATGCCACAAGGGTGTCGATCAATGCAAGGCGAATTTTGCTCGCGGTTATTGAGATAACCGGTGTCTGAACCGAAATCGAATCGGTAAACCATAAATCGCGACTGCATCGACCGATGCACAATATGTGTCGATCGATGCAGTGCGATTCTGCCTGTTTCTCACGCCTCTGAACACACTTAAACAGAAAAACCAAAACACCAAAATCAAAACGAAAAATGAAGACAAAAACGAACCTAACAGTGGGTTGCCTCCCACTCAGCGCTTGTTTAAAGTCAGTAGCTTGACTATTGGAAGAGATCAGATTCATGGGGGTTTCAACAGAGACTTTGAGTGTCTCTGTGAATATCTCTTCATATATGGCGGTGTGTAAGAGGTATCAGCATGAGAGCGTCCAAGGTACGTAGGAAGAGATCCAGGGCGGGAGCGAAGCGTGGGTGGGTTTATGCGTTTTCCTGCATTCAAAGCTGATTGATCAGGAGGTTTAAGTTTAAAATGTGCATACCTTTGCTTTGGTGGAGATCTGATGTTTGGAGCTTTCTGCTTATGAGCAGTTGCAAGCTCAGAAGATGTTAGAGTAAATTCCTGAGGAATCACCATCTTCTTTTCTCCACTATCGGATACTGTAGTTCCACCAATCTGAACTGCTTCTTTTAAATAACCATCAGTGGAGATCATCTTCTTATCTACCACCACCATGCACTTCTCTACACTCTGCCCATGTTTAGACCTTATAGGAACTTTTGGGAATGGTATTGGAGGTTTGTAGACCCGTTCCTTAGCAAAAACATCAGATTTGGGAAAAATTGGGTATGTCCGACTGTCGCGTCGACCGACGCAGAAGTGGTGTCGGTCGACATTGAATTGATGTCGACCTTCAGTGTCGACCGTGGTCGATTTCTGTTCGTCGTAAGAACTCGAAATTGCCGTCAGAACTGCGTGTCGACCGACACTAAGGGGGTGTCGATCGATGCATGTCTCAGACAGACAATATTCATCTAGAAAATCCGAGATTATGCTCTCTTCTTCACCTAGCAACTCAATCTCATCTCTTAAGATCACAGCTTTGATGGATCTTTACTGTTCAGCTTTCCCAACTTCATTATGCCTTTGTATTGCTTGAGATGTCTGTTTGATTTGAACATCCAGCTTCTTCACATGTGTGCTCAGAGATTCAAACTTCCCATTCAGATTTTCATGCATAGCATCCAACTTCATGTCGAAGTCTACATCAGTCTTGTTCTGATCCTCTAGTAACTGCTCCATCATGGATTCCATCTTGCTCTTATAAGCATTAGCAGCAGGAGGTGCCTGATATGAGGACGATCCATAGGTTCTCTGATAAGAATTACCTTGCTGATTACCAAACCTGTTTTCTTGAAATCCAGATCTATTGATGTAGTTTAAATTCTCTTCCTGTTTCTCCAATAACTGCTCCATCATGTTCATCAGCTTATTAGACTGTGTATTGTGAGGAGGAACATACTGATATGATGAGCAACTTAGTTACTCGCAAAGGAATTTGGTTTAATTAGACCTGAAACGCAAGAAACAGAAAAAAAAAATTAGTGATAAAAAACAAAAAACGAAAAACCTAGTCTAAACCCTAAGTTCAAATCTATCGGAGACTCAAAAGAGTCCCCGACAACGGCGCCAAAAACTTGATAGGTCAAGAATTAATCCCTATACTAACTGCAAGTGCACAGTGATGTAGTTGTAGTACTTAGGGTATCGAATCCACAGGGACTCCGGTCAACGATAGATTAAGAACATAAAAGATTAAACTAGGAGAAAGCAAATATGATAAGAAACTAAAAAGCAAGCAGAAAGTAAATCAGGCGAGTTTGTAAGCAAGGAAGCGAAGCGTTAAGTCTAGGGAATTCTCAGGAAATCAGGAACACAAGCAATCAATCAATCATGATCTAATTAAGAACTGTTCTAGAACTCAAACACAGATATAGAATTAACCAACTGTCGTTGCGAGAATTCTCTAAGCCTAATTGCAGCAATCCAAATTCCTTTGCAATTACTAACAGATTAAACCAGATTTAATTCCAAGTTCGATATGTTCACAATCTAAATAAACCAAATTCCTTTACGAGTAATTAAGTTGCTCATCTAGGTTCTTTCTAGCTAATTAACCAACTGTCGTTGTATCAATCAACCTAACATCATAAATCTGGGTAGCTAATTCAGATCAAGCATTAAGAACAATCCTAGATGAAGAACTAACATATATGAATCCCTACAGATTGATTAACCTATAATTCCATGAAATTCCTAATGAGAATCCCTAAACCTAACTGGTAATCTACTCAGACATGTTCATCGAAACATAAGACATCATGAATAGAAAACCAAATATTATAAAATCAAATAAAGAACTGGGGTTCAAAATCCTCTCTCTTTCGAGATCAGGATCAACCCCTAACTCTCTCTGAAAATAAAATAAGACTTAAGAAAAGCGTACCCTAAACAAGTGGCTAAAAACCCTAATATATAGTCTAAAACACGTTTTGGGCCTTTCTGCAAATCTGGAAAGTTTCTGGGCAAAAACTGTAAAATCTCCAAAATGAAGATTTTTGGGCGCAGGAATTTCGTCCTGTAGTGGTGTCGACCGACACAGAAGTTGTGTCCACCGACACAGTGTACAGACGAACCCAGTGAACTCTGTGAAATCCATGTAAGCTGCCAAATCACTCCAAAAGCTCCCAGAATCTCCAGATAAGCTCCAAACGTACCTAAACCTGTAAAAATAGATAAAAGACTCCAAAACATAATAAAAGACTCGATAAATAAGATATATACCATGGTTAAAAAACCCAAAAATCCATGGTATATCAGCAGCCTGATGTACGCGACGGTATGTACAAGGCCAAACATTGCACAGACAGTGGGAGTCGTTAGTAGGTTTATGAGCAATCCTGGAAAGGAACATTGGGAAGCTGCTAAGTGGATTTTAAGGTATCTGAAGGGAAATCTAAGTTTATCGCTATGTTTCATGAAGTCAGAGATTGGATTGCATGGATATGTTGATTCTGACAATGGAGGTGACATTGAGAGTACGAAGAGTACATCCGGGTATGTTTACACTTTTGGTGGTACTACAATTTGTTGGGTTTCAAAGTTGCAGAAGATTGTAGCTCTATCAAGCTGTAAAGCGGAGTATGTTGCGGTGATAGAGGCAACAAAGGAGATGATGTGGTTACAGTCATTTCTACAAGAGCTAGACCATGACCAAGAGAAAAGTGTATTGTATTGTGACAGTAAGAGTGCCATTTACTTGGGAATGTCCTGAAATCTATTGTACTTACTCCAAGAGAAAGTCGTATTGTCGAGATGAGACAATCATATGACACTGGGCAGTCATAATGCTTTGCTAGAAGCCACTTATGATCAATGAGTTTAGAACTCATTGCTAGTGTTATATGATCCTACAGGTCACACACCTAAGCAAACTGGACGTTGTATATGAGGTTGATCATTAATGTAATGATCGGATGAAAGCATATTTGATATGCATTCAATACCAAGTTTCTGGGCAGTGTCGATCGACACAATAAGTGTGTCGGTCGACACAGATCGACAGTGTCGATCGACACAAAGAGTGTGTCGGTCGACACAACTCGCGGATTACCAGATTAATTCGGTTTAATCGTTGGTTAATTCCGTTGTGGTTTAAGTCAACATATATAAGATATATGGTCGACCTAAACTCGATTCTAACCTAATACACAGCCACCAGAAAAGAAAAAGAAACCTCTCTAGAGATTAGATCTCTTACAGGCACTAGCATCCCTCCTGTTCAGTTTATGTGCGTGTGGATACCAGTAGAGGCACAGCGTTTGAGGTGCTTCGTGATCTCGATTATCTGCAAATCTTCCGCTGCTAATCATCAGGTAAATCTGAGATCCCATATATTCAATTACATGAACCCTAGATCCTAGGCTTGGAATTCAGACCAGGATTGCCTAATTGGATTAGGATCTGCTAGAAATTCCTTCAGTGGTATCAGAACCTTAGGGTTCCATTGAATCTGTAGTATGTTGATTAGATTAGTTGAATATGGATCTCTGTATAGTTGATACAAGCATGCTAAAATTCGTTTTCATGAAAATCTAGTTTTAGGTTTTTTTGACTTGAAAAACGATTAGGGTTTATCGCCCCGTGTCGATCGACACCAATCCGGTATCGGTCGACACAGAAGGATAACCCGAATAAAAATTGTTTCGCCTAGTGTCGATCGACACAAGAGTTGTGTCGGTCGACACAAACCTCGCGAGATTGATGAATCGGTTCAATTGGATTGGACCGGTTATCGAGCTTGGTTAATAATGGTTGAACACCGTGAATGGTTTAATTGCGATTGGTTTGATTAGGTTGGTATCGACCGATACTAGTGTAGCATCGATCGACACTGACCGGTATTCAAAACCGGATCAATTGGATTGATCGGTTATCGCGGATTGCTTTTGGTTATTCTGCATCGATCGACACTATAGTAGTGTCGGTCGACATCAGATTCGATGGTTTAGGTTATGGAACCTGAAATCACAGAACCAAAGCAAGATAAATCAATTAATTAGAAGAATTAAAACATAATAAAACTGAACGTTTTAAATGGTTCCGTTCCTCATCCAAATATCAAGTGATACTTGATGTCTTTCCAATCTTGTCAACTGTCAAGACCCATTTAATTGTGCGATAGACTTGCAGTGCAAGATGTCCACAATTTCATGAGTAAGACAGAGGTAATCGTGTTGATGGATTTGCAGTGCAAGACATCGACAATTACATGACTTAAGAGATTGGTTTACTTGACTGGGCCATCAAAATCGTTTTGGGCTCAGAGACATCAGGTGGATTGGACATAAGATGTCAATCCACAACCAAGAGGTATATTGGATATAACTAGCAAAGTTGTTGCTTACCTAGATAGCTAAAATTTGGGTGATAGCCAGTGGCTCGCTCAAGTTTAGTGAAGTATGGGTCTTGGATCATTATATTCATCTGAGGAAACATTGTTTGAATATAATGCGAGTTTTCTTAATTGTTAAGACTTCTCATTTCTTGAACATCATAACTAAACCTCCCTTGTTTTTCAGCTATGTCTAGCACAAACCATCGTAACAATTTCTCCCTGCGATCCGTCCTTGAGAAGGACAAGTTAAATGGATCCAACTTTCTTGAATGGTATCGGAACTTGAGAATTGTTCTCAAACAGGAGAAATAGGACTATGTCCTTGAGAAAGTTCTCCCCAAGAAGTACCGAGCCAATGCCTGGCAGTCAGATAAGGATGCTTGGGATAAGCATTCTAATGATGCGGTGGATGTGAGTTGTCTCATGTTGGCTACCATGAACTCGGAATTGCAGAAGCAATATGAGTACGTGGAGTCGCCAATAGAGATGATCACTGGCCTGAAAAGTATTTTTCAGGAGCAGGCACGAACCCAGACGGTAAGATCTCTGATTGAGTGCAAGCTACCAAATGGCGAACCAGTTAGTCCTCATGTCATTAAGATGATGGGTTATATTGATAACCTGGGGAAACTGGATTGTCCCATTAGCCAAGAGTTGGCTACTGACATCATTCTGCAATCACTGCCGTCAAGCTATGATCAATTTGTTATGAACTATAACATGAACAACTTGACGAAGACGTTGACTGAATTGCATGGGATGCTTAAGACTGCTGAACCTAACATCAAGAAGGACACCCCAAATCTCCTTATGGTACAAAAGGGTAAAAAGTTTAAGAAACTTGGTAAGAACAAAGGTGATGGCAAGACGAGCTCGATTGTGAATCCAAGCGAGTCTGGCCATGCTCCGAAGGTTAAAACCAGTCCTTCTGAAGATGTTAAGTGCTGTTATTGTAATGGTTATGGGCATTTGAAAAGAAATTGCAATAAATTCATGGAAGATTATGAGAAGCTGAAGAAGACGTACGAGACTTCTTCTTCAGGTATTTATGTTATAGAAGTAAATGTTACTTCTTATAGTTCTACTTGTTGGGTATTTGATACCAGCTGTGGTACTCATATTTTGTGAAAATGTGCAGGGCCTGAGCAAAAGTAGGACTATGGAGAAAGGACAAGTGGATCTACGCGTGGGAAATGGAGCAAAAGTTGCTGCATTAGCCGTAGGAGTATTTCATTTGTTTTCTTTTATGGCATGTTTTGAACTTAAAACTGCTACTATGTACCTGCTATGAGCAGAAAGATTATTTCTATTCCTTGTTTGGATATGGAAGGATATCAGTTTTCAAATTAAGAATAAGTGTTATTCATTTGATTACAGTGATATATTTTATAGAAGCAATCCATTAGAGAATGGACTTTATGTTCTAAACAAGAATGTGCCTAACTATAACATTAATACCAAGAGATTCAAGTCAAATGATACGAATCGAACTTCTCTCTTGCATTGTCGTTTTGGGCCACATAAATGAGAAATAGATGCAGAAGCTCCATAGTGATGGGCTTTTGGGCTCATTTGATTATGAATCATAATGAGTAAAGTGAATCTTGTTTATTGGGTAAAATGACGAAGGCCCCTTTCAACAAAGGTAGTATCGATCGACACAAACGGTGCGTCAGTCGATACAGGTTGCGAACGAACAAAATGAAAGGGCTAGAGGCTTATTGGGCTTTATACATACATATGTATATGGGCCGATGAGCACTAGTGCTAGAGGAAAATTTCAGTACTTCATTACCTTTATTGATATTTTCAGTAGGTACGGTTATGTCGTATTTATAAGACATAAGTTAGAATCTTTGAAAAGTTCAAAGAGTTCCAAAATGAAGTACAAAATCAATTTGGTAAAGGTATTAAACCTCTACGATGAGATCATGGAGGTGAATACTTAAGTCAAGAATTTAGTGATCATCTGAGAGATTGTGAAAGTGTTTCACAATTCACTCCTCCTGAATCGGACTTTATTAGATATGGTTTGATCAATGATGAGTCACTTAGATCTTCCATTATCCTTCTAAGAATACGCTCTAGAAAAGTCTGAGTTTACATTAAATAGAGTTCCATCAAAATCAGTTACAGAGATACCACATGAGATGTGGAATGGAAATGTTTCTGATTTATCCATCATGGAGATTTGGAGTTGCGAGACTTATATAAAACGTTTAATCTCTGATAAGCTCACACCCAAATCTGATAAGTGCTACTTCATTGGTTGTCCTAACAAAACCAAGGCATGTTACTTTTACAACCAGTTCGAGAACAAATTGTTTGTTGCTCGGAACTACGTTCTCTTAAGAAAGACTTTCTTTCCAAGAAGAACAGTGGGAGTAAAAGCACAACTCGAAGAAATTCGAAAGTCACAGGAGACTGCTCAACCTGATGAGGAAGAGCAGCAGTTGGATCTACAAAGAGTTTTAGAACCTGCACCTGTGGTGCCTAAAGTTTATAAAGGATCTGGTGAATGTATATTCGATGTACATTCAAATGCGAGTTTCAGAAGAAGTGTCGATCGACACAAACGTTGTATCGATCGACACAGATCGCGAACCAAAATATTTTGGTTTATGACTCAATTAACTACGGTTTAAATCTTGGTTAATTAGGTCGTGGTAAAAGTATACATATGAGATATGTGTGCGCGACTTTTACAGGAAACTGAAGCTCGCAGATCCGAAAGGATCCGTCACGAACCCGAGAAATGTGGATTTCTCCTAACCAATTGCCGTGATCTACTGATCATTGAAAGTGACAGGCCTGCGATTTTTGAAGAAGAAATGATGGGCCTTGACTCCGAAAATGGCTGAAAGCCGCTGAATCCGAAATGGGATCCATGTCACAGAACCAAGTATGACTTGGGTTGATTTACCCGATGGTGTAGAAGCCATTGTGAGTAAATGAATTTTAAGAAGAAAAGTTGACATGGATGGTTATATTCAAATGTACAAAGCAAGGTTGGTGGCAAAAGTTTTCAAGTAAATTCATGGTATTGACTGTGAAGAAACCTAATCCCAGACACCGTGCTTATGTCAATTCGGATTTTCCTAGCAACCACCACTCATAATAGTTATGAGATCTGGCAGATGGATGTGAAAACAGTTTTCCTTAATGGAATTCTGGAAAGGGATGTGTACATGACACAACCTGAAGTTTTAATTGATCCTAATGAAGCTAGGAAGATATGCAAGCTTCGCCGATCCATTTATGGATTGAAGCAAGCATCTCGGAGTTGGAATCTTCGTTTTGATAAAGCAGTCAAAAGGTTTGACTTCGTCATGAATGAAGAGGAACCGTGTGTTTACAAGAGGACTAGTGGGAGCGCAGTTGCATTTCTAGTATTGTATGATACTACTTCTCAGAAATGAAGTTCCATTGTTTCAGTCTGTTAAGACTTGACTCGAAAGTTGTTTTCAATATAAATTATGGGAGAAACCGTGTACATTCTTGGAATAAGAATCTATAGAGATAGATTGGATAAGCTAATTGGATTGTGTCAAGATACTTATGGTGATAAGGCCTTGCACATGTCCAGTATGCAGGATTCCAAGAAGGGATTCGTGCAAATGAATATTGGTATTACTCTTAGCAAGATGCAGTGTCCTTCGACACACGCTGAGCAAGGGCGAATGAGGGCCAGGCTCTGCTAAAGGCATTAGATGTCTTAAGATGTGATTTTAATTTTAGTGGGAGTCATTGTTATTAATTTTAGTTATGATATGATGTTTGTATAAACATAATTTGATTATGTTATTGAAATCTGACATCTGTATTATTTAATAATGGTTATTAAATAATAGTCCCAAAGTAATTTATGACATTTTATAGGTCATCAAGTATGTGACTTGATCATGAAACCCTATAGATAATAAATGACATAAATTATGTTGGTCCCTGGTCAAGGTTGTTAAAGTGGGACATTGACAACCATGTGAGACTAGTATGTGAGGTGACTGATGACTAAGTTTCATGGAGTCATTAATAAGAGTATTAAAGTCAATCACATAGATATGTGTTGGAGAACACAGGATCGGACATGACCCACTGATGAGAACTCTACGAGATAGTTATATAAGTGTCATGAGAGTTTTCATTACGACTATAGAGTATAGTCCTTAGACCTGAGTTCATCATGTTTTCTTACATGTGAATTGGTCCGCTTTAACCTTGTCAAACGTCAGCCGTAACTGGTGACTATAAAGGCATTGATTGGGCGTATCATGAAGCGTGTGAAGTAACAGGGATGGAACAAGATGGGATTTGTCCCTCCTATATAACAGGAGATAAATATCTCAGGGCCCATCGAAGATTTGATACTGAGAAATGTGTGGCCACACTCAAACGAGGTGATTATCAGTCGTTTGTCTTGTCAGTATAAATCGGAGTTCGATGAACATGATCTTGGCTAAATAAGGGTGACACAGATCTTGCCTTATGCCAAATCGAGATATAGTGACGAAGGGATTGAAGGAATAGATGATTCCAGTACAAGTGGGAGATTGTTGGGAATGTCCTGAAATCTATTGTATTTACTCCAAGAGAAAGTCGTATTGTCGAGATGAGACAATCATATGACACTGGGCAGTCATAATGCTTTGCTAGAAGCCACTTATGATCAATGAGTTTAGAACTCATTGCTAGTGTTATATGATCCTACAGGGTCACACACCTAAGCAAACTGGATGTTGTATATGAGGTTGATCATTAATGTAATGATCGGATGAATGCATATTTGATATGCATTCAATACCAAGTTTCTGGGCAGTGTCGATCAAAACAATAAGTGTGTCGGTCGACACAGATCCACAGTGTCGATCGACACAACTCGCGGATTACCAGATTAATTTGGTTTAATCGTTGGTTAATTCCGTTGTGGTTTAAGTCGACATATATAAGATATATGGTCGACCTAAACTCGATTCTAACCTAATACACAGCCACCGGAAAAGAAAAAGAAACCTCTCTAGAGATTAGATCTCTTACAGGCACTAGCATCCCTCCTGTTCAGTTTGTGTGCGTGTGGATACCAGTAGAGGCACAACGTTTGAGGTGCTTCGTGAACTCTATTATCTGCAAATCTTCCGCTGCTAATCATCAGGTAAATCTGAGATCCCATAGATTCAATTACATGAACCCTAGATCCTAGGCTTGGAATTCAGACCAGGATTGCCTAATTGGATTAGGATCTGCTAGAAATTCCTTCAGTTTACACTTTTGGTGGTACTACAATTTGTTGGGTTTCAAAGTTGCATAAGATTGTAGCTCTATCAAGCTGTAAAGCGGAGTATGTTGCGGTGATAGAGGCAACAAAGGAGATGATGTGGTTACAGTCATTTCTACAAGAGCTAGACCATGACCAAGAGAAAAGTGTATTGTATTGTGACAGTAAGAGTGCCATTTACTTAGCAAAGAATCTAGTTTACCATGCTCAGACGAAGCACATACAACGTCGATATCATTTCATCAGATCGGCTTTAGAAGATGAAGTGTTGGTGCTTGAGAAGATCCCAGGAAGTAAGAACCCGTCAGACATGTTAACAAAGGTCGTAACGTATGACAAGCTGAGGTTATGGGTAACCTCGGTTGGCTTGTTAGAGTAACAAGCACGGAAGACCTGCTACATTGATCAAGGTGTGAAGACAGATTGAAATCAGTCTTCAAGTGGGAGATTGTTAAGTGTACGTGATCAAATTGAGTTGTGGGAAGATATGGTTGGTGGCACAACTATTGAAATGGTGACTTTTCTCTTTGTCAACAAATGTGGTTAGGGTGGTTCACCTAACTCTTCCTAATTCCTCCTATAAATACTTCATGATCTCTTCATTCCAAAATCATCCCAAAACAAGAACAAGAAGAGAGAAAGAGAGAAGAAAGAAAAAATATATATTTTTCTTAAAATTTTCTTACGTGTATTTGGGTTTTGGGTGTGAGTTGAGAGAGTTGTTATTTCCCGGTGATTAATATAAAGATCTCTAGCAGGTCCAGAGACGTAGGCATGATTGGCCAAACTCCGTTAACAAATTCGTGTGCATTTTCTTCGGTCCCATATTTCTGGTTTTCGAAGATATTCGAGTTTATTTCCTAACAGAAGCATCAATCTAGTATGAAGGGATATAAGGAGTCTCAGAGGGGTGTTCCGCCAAGGTATGTTATGGAAATATATCCACCTCTACCTCATATTCCTTATGGTTTGATATCCTCAAAATTTTCGCTTCAAGAGTGGCGTGTTGAAGGATGTCTCTTGGAGATCTCTCGGTGCCATTAAAAACATTATCATTCCTTACTTTCGTATATACCATATGATCCAAAATAGTTATTTTTTTGTGGTATATGTAGACCCATTTTGTTTTGTTTTCTAAAACAGGAAATCCATGTTTCGGTAAATATATGTATTCGGGAAGAAACCCAGAACTTCTATATTACTTAAAATAGCAATTTGATCAATTTTAGACTTAAGTACGGTAAGGCAACATTGGTGAAAGGAGAGACAGTAGATGGTTTCGACTTCTCACCGCTTCAAAGGCATACAATATCGATGAATATATTTTATATATACTGATTGTTCATTTTACATGACTTCTCGAATAAAATGATTTATTGAGATGAAAGAGGTTCAAGCTAGAAATGATGAAAAATGATAGTTTAATTTTCAACATACATAATACACGTTAAGCAAAAAGTGAATAGATTTTATATAACTAGTTGTTCTTTTAACATGAATTCTCGAATAAAATGATTTATTGAGATGAAAATGAATAGTTTTAACTTTCAACATACATAATACATGTTAAGAAAAAAAAAGAAAAAACCTAATACACTTATGTTTGGTACATAGGCCACACGTAGAGCATATGTGTGACATGTGTCCACACTAATTTTTGTTTTTATCTTCAATAATTAATATATAATTTATTAAATGCCTTTGATTTAAATATCTGTTATAATAAGTGACACATACTAAATAAATTTCTACATCCACTCGTAGTTTGGTACATATCCAATATATCAAAACATGTCTGATTCCTAATATCATTTATAATTTTTGAAAGCTAAAAGCTTAAAATGTTATTCTTAAGAGACTATCTCTTTTACTTTTATATGGATTCTATCTTTTTTTTGCAACTAAATCTTTATAAATTAAATCAATGTTATTTAGATCAGATTTTTACACTATGGAATTAACCAATCCGACTCGTTATGACTTATATGAGAACAAAAAAATTACATGTTTTTTGTCCCTTTTAAAAAATAATCGACACGGAAACTTACAAGGAAGTCGACACGTATATTTACACACATATCTTCCCTCATATATAGATTCTCTTTTATGAGTTTCTTAAATATCCACTCTTCTGAGGGATATATGTATGTCCACACTGAAATTGAAATTTTTTAAGTTTATTCAAAGGCTCTCTATGATGTGAACCAAACAATTTGATAAAAATACCAAACACTTCCACTAAACTAAATAAACTCAGTTAAGAAGAACATTTCTATACTCCTTTAGTTATGGGAGCTCGATATCCATATTTCCATCTTACCATTTGCATAATTATGTTTTAATAATTTGTAACGCCCCAACCGCCCACTCACTCGATACATGGACCCACCCTCGTTCGACGGTCGGATTGTTATTCTATGTGGCTTAAAATACTTGTTTATTATCCTTGTAATCCCCATATGATCTTTCCCTGTGATTTGTCCTCACTTGTTCAATACCAAAAGTCACTTATGGTAGGTCACTCATCTTTCAACTACTACAACTAAAGCATGAATAACTTTAGAATTCTCTATAGAAGAGTGTTGGTGCTGGATTTCACACATGAAATCCGGCCCTTTAAAAGAATCATGCCTAAAAGATTGATCTGATTCTTCATCAATGCGGCCCATCACGACAAGTCGAGAAGGCCTTAAACGGTTTGACTACTATGAGTTTGCAGTTTGACAATATAAAGACGACCCGAAGCATAGGAAGTTACAGAACAAGATTAGACTAAGTTAGTTGCGATCCCAAGATATGCAGCAACGACGTGGTTAGCTGTTGAGAAAACATCAGAGCACAAGATGGAGAGGTCGAAGTATAAAAGAAGAAGGATGGTCATTCCAAAGGATATCTGAAACACAATCAACTAAACACTTTAACTAGAAATATTTGATCTCATTTTGTATAGATTCAATCTATTCATTTTAAAGTTCTATTTCAACATTCAATCCTAAATATATCCTTGATTCATAAGAAAAATATATTACTTACTATTTAAGTTTAAATGCACATTCATACAAATTGCGGTGTGAATCCTCGAACTCACATTTGGTGCCGTCTATGAGGACAACCATATATTTTTCTGTCACAAGAATCAAATATAGGTTTTGATAGATAGAAATGAATCCCACTACACCTGGAACCACCATCACTCCTCCGCCTCCATTCGACCAAAAACGAGTGGTCGACACCTCTCCGCAGAGCACCAGAGGAGTGAACAACGTCACAAGTCATACCGACAACCTAGGGACGAACCCAGATTTGATCCTTACGATGTCGGCACCAACAAGCTCTGTCACTCAAATAATGGTGACAAGCCCGATCCAAAAGAACACAATGTCAAGGTTCAATGACCAAACTAGAAAGTAGTCCAGGATCAGACCCCACATCTCTCCAACATCCGTAAATTGACATGGAACAATATGATCCAGCTCGTCGTAAAACCTTAATGCGTCGAGGCAAATTCCATATGAACTCGGTGAAATTTATGATGCTTAATTATCTAGTGAGACGAACACACAATAACAAGGCCAATACTCAGACCCAAGAGATCGCTAATCGCACTCTGGCTATACAGCTCGCTGAATAATAATGATGTGTTAGCGCTCGTTTTGAGGAGCTCGCCAATTTGAATTCTCGAGATCGATCTGCAGGCGACCTGAGACCTCCTTTGAGTCCTCCAGCTCGTACTCGCCTGGACTTTTCTCAGGTCGTATCACCGCCCGAGATTTCAGGACACACCTCTGCCACATCAAATGTTGGATTCGTCCTTACTTTGACATTCGTAGCGATACCGATCCCTGTCAGCTCAAGTTCTCTAACAACATATCTCACAAGATTCCTAGACACGGATCCCTTTTAGGATCCTTAATGAGAACGTAAATTGTTCGCCTAGTCCTCGGCCGACATGAAAGGAATCAGTATTGACATGAAAAGTCATGAACTAAATGACAATCTGGCTTATAAACCAGTTAGACCAAAACGTCGCAAACTTGTCTCAGATCAAGCTTAAGCCGTTAATGACGAAATGGACAGATTACTCAAAATATGGTCGATCAGGGAAGTATACCGATATATCATGAATTTTATGGGTTTTAAGCCATCATATACGTACAGGTTTATACATGTTTGAAGGTGCATTGGAAGATATTGAAGCTTTCTGGACATTTTTGGAGTTTGAGTTGTGATGATAGAAGTCACCCTTGGTGAAGGATCTTAGCATCAACCGATGCAGCTCTTACATCGGTCGACACGAGTCATGCAAAAGAGGCGAAAATCACTGTAACATTATCAACTTCAAATATCGGTCATTCATAACCGATGTTCGGATATCAATCAAGCATTGACCGATGCAACACTTTGGCATCGATCGACATAGACCGTATTCATGAAGCGTTCGCCGAATTTTACAAGACTTTTGAGAATTGCAAGTTTGGCCTAGCTGTTTTCCATATTTGCAAAAATGTCCAAATCGTGTTTTAGACTTTATGTTAGGGTTTTAAGCCATTGTTTAGGCTACACTTTACATTACACTTTATTCTACATTCAGAGCAAATAAATTTGGTTTAGGAAATTGTGAACGAACGAACCTGGGATTAATGCATGTTTGAACTGTAGAACTCGCAAAGAAATTTGGTGTTCTAGGTTGTTAGACATAGTTAATATTTTCAACGAAAGTTGATCTATTATACTTCTATGTTTCTAGTTCTAGAACTGTTCTTAATTTTATCATGATTGACTGATTAACTTATATTCCTGTTTACTTTTCTGCTTTGATTTAATTGCTTTTGAACTATTATGCTTTGCTTAACTCGACACACATAGTCTATCATAATATTCTTGAGTCTATGTGGATTCAACCCTTATATATTACAATTGCATATATGTGCACTTGCGGTGTAGCTCTAGGAATAGTAAACTTTGAGCATATCAATACCCCGACTGGCTCATGAACCCCTTCATAGTAAAGAAAAATAATTAGAAATGGAGACTCTATGTCGACTTCACGGATCTCAACAAAGCTTGTCCGAAAGACACTTCCCACTCCCACACATCGATCGACTGGTCACCAACTCATATCCTTTATGTACACTTTCTCGGGTACAATCAAATATTGATGAACCCCGAGGACCAGGAAAAGACTTCGTTCATAACGGATCGCGGTACTTACTCTTAAAAACTAATGCTCTTTGGTCTCAAGAATGCTGAAGCTACTTATCAACGTATCATAGATGAGATGTTCACCGAGCTCCTTGGCAAAACCATGGAAGTCTATATCGACGACATGTTGGTTAAATCCTCAAAATGAGAGGATCACATCGCTCAACTAAGATAATGCTTCGCTATTCTTAACAAGTTTGAGATGAAACTCAATCCCGCGAAGTGCACCTTTGGTGTTCTCTCAGGAGATTTCATGGGTTACTTAGTAACCAAAAAGAGGATCTAAGCCAATCCTAAGCAGATCACAACATTTTTGGAGATGCTATCTCCGAAAACCATGTGAGAAGTCCAAAGGTTAACTGGTAAAATACCGGCCCTAATCAAGATCAACTGATATATGCCTTCCCTTCTACCAACTCCTCAAAGCAAACAAAAAGTGTTTGTGGGACGATAATTGTGAAGAGGAGATCACCCAGCTCAAAGCTTACTTAAGTGAACTCCCGAGACTGGCAAAACCGGTAGAAGAAGAACCTCTATACCTCTACCTATTTGTCTCTTTAGCAGCAGTAAGTGAGGTCTTGGTTCGCAAAGAACAAAATGAACAAAAACGTCTACTTCTCCAAAAAAAGATAGATGCCAAAACAAGGTATCCAACGATGGAAAAACTCGCACTAGAGGTAGTAACATCAGCTCGAAAACATAAACCTTATTTCCAGTCCCATTTGATAATCTTAATGACTTCGCAACCGTTGAGAATGATCCTCTATAACCCTAGCCAATAAGTTCGATTTGGTTATCGAACTGAGTGAATACAACATATTGTTTTGAACTCGAACGTATGCAAAGAATCAAGTATTGGCAGACTTCATAACTGAGCTACCCCCACCATAAAACTCGAGCCAAATTCATCTAAGAGATGAAATTTTCACGTTGATGGTGTGTACTCAAAACAAGGATCAATGGTAGGAGTCAAATTAGTCTCTCCATCAAGAGAATCACTAGAACTATCTTTTAGACCCGGCTTCTTCGCATCGAATAACGAAGCGGATAATGAGGCATTGATAGTCGGACTCAGACTTGATATAGCATTGGAGCCCGAGAAGTATATACTTTCAGCGATTCCCAACTGGTCACAAGCCAGTTCCGTGATGACTAGAAAGCCAACGATAAACAAACGGAAGCATATATTCGCATAGTTCGTAGCCTCACTGATAAAATCAATTTTTTGATCAAACTCGAATCCCTTGACGTGAGAACACCGCGGCTGATGCTCTTGTAGCACTAGGTTCGACCTATGATCCCAACCTAAGAAGTATCATACATGTTGAAGGTATCGAGAAGCCTAGCACTGATATTACCCTAAAAGCCTTGTCCCATAAAGATGACAGCTCTATCAAGTGAGTCGATGTCTAACTGACAAGCGTGGAGGAAACATCTAATACATGAAAATACCTGAACATTGTCGATGTCGACAATGACATTGATCCTTGAAAATCTATCTGCGTAGCTAAAGTTTTCGGACGATCCCATAAAGGAGACCTAGACGGGTAAAACACCATAACTCGATACCGAAAATGATTGGAGAATCCTCATCATACAATACATATTTGATGGTGAAACCCTCTCCGATAGGTGGGCCTCTAGAAAGTGTGAGATACTGTCTAACAAAAGGAAAAGTTTTCATATGAAGTCTTTCTGGAACATATCTCAAATGCTTTTAGCGGCGAAAAAACTCGAACAGTAATGACCCAAGCTCATGAAGGATCCTGAAAAAGTCATTTCAGAGGGAAAATTTTGGCCATACAAATCATAATTTCTTCTGGCCGACCATGGCTACCGACTTCAGAACATTTTCAGCAAATTGCGACAAATGCCATATGCACGTCCCAATAATCCATGAACCATTGGAGAAACTATCTTCGATCTCCTCATTGTATCATTTTATGCGATGGGGGATGAATATAGTTGTACCCTTGGTCGTATCAGGAAATAAAAAATGAATGCACCTATTGGTAATTATAGACTACTTCACCAAATGGGTCAAAGCTGAATCCTACAAAAAATCAAAGACGTCCATGTAAAAGAGTTCATCTAAAAAAAATATAATATGTTGTCACAGACTTCCTCACGAGATCGTCACTGATAATGGGTCCCAGTTCTTATCGAACATATTCCAAACGTTCTGCAGAACATATAATATTTAGGTGACCTATTCGACACCTCGTTATCCTCAAGGAAACATAGTGGCCAAAACAGCCAACAAAGAAATCATGAACAACCTTAAGAAAAGGCTCGACGAGTGAAAATAAAACTGGAGTGACGAGCTCCCATCTTTTCTTTGGTCCTATAGAACTACACCTCAAAAATCCATGGGAGAAAATTCTTTCTCTCTCGCCTACGACATCGAGGATGTAGTTCCCGAAGAGATCCTTGTTTCGAGCATTCAATAAACATAATGCCCACAAAATGAGGAACCAAACAAATTAGTGACATCTAATAAGCTGGACCTCGGCGAACGTAGGAACCTGTTGGGGTCAAAATCCCCCTGACGAAATCAATAGTCGAAAAACGGATCGAGCGATCATACTTATCCGTTTTATGCATAAACGAAACTTCGTATGGAAGTTTTTCCATATGAATAACGTTTCGTATAAAGCATACAATGTCACATAGTTGAACTTCCAAACAATCAGATCACTCAGATAGATCACAAATACGTGCATATTACTTGATGGAATGTACGGGCAAGCTTAAATGCTCAAACGAGCTCCTCGGAAGATTCGAGCAGGCCAAGCTGCCCGGATATTCTGAGCAGTCAAGGCTTCTCGGAAATTCCAGGCAGACCAAACTACTCAGAAATTCCGAGAAGGCAAGGCTGTTCAGAAAGTCCAAGCAGACCTAGATGCTCGGACAATCCGAGCACATTCCGTTGTATTCTCCAAGCAGAACACATTCCCTCGGAAGTTCTGAGCAGAACACACTCCCTCGGAAGTTCTGAGCAGAACATATTCCCTCGGAAGGTCCGAGCATAACACATTTCCTCAGAAGTTCCGAGCAAGACATATCTCCTCGGAAGTTCCGAGCAGAACATATTTCCTGAATCTTCCAAACGGACACTTTCCTTAGACTAACTGCTCGGACACTCGCTCACATCTTCCTCTGAATGTGAGACTAGCCGCAACCCATCTTCGTAACGATGGCTTATATATTACTAGCCGTTAACGGCATTGTCAAATAAGTTATACAAAATATGAACTTAGGAAAAACCACAAGACTCATATTTCATAGACTTTGGGCGGGATTAAGAAGACTTACACTAAGATGGGCTCAGATCATCCCTTCTTGGCCCATTCGATAGATATAGTTAAACCGTAGAAAGATAAACTCGGATAAGAAAATAGGAAGATAATTTCGAGCAAGAAGAGAAAAATTTGAGCAGAAAAGTAAATTTCAACGGATATGGAATGTGCGATAACATGAAGATTTCCAGAAATCATGCAAACGAATATCGTCGACACTGATGCGCCACGCCTTTATAAAAAGAGTGACTTCCTACAATCACTTGAAAAACCCTAGGATCTAGACTTAGACTTTTCTTAAGCTTTTTGCTCTTTGTACTTTGTTTCCGATCAACTTATCAATAAAATATCCTCCGGGTCTCTTGTCATGTTGTTTACTCTTGAAATCTTCAGTTCCCTAAAAGTTTTTCTCAACAAAAATCGACAGTGTGAGTTTCGACTCTCATAGTTCGACGCCTTATGTGGGGAGTAGACGTTTCTTACCCTTAAAAACAACCGACCAGAAGATCCAAAGATATGGCCACCGACGGAGATGGAAATGGTGACATAAACTGATGATCAACGGAACAAACAACAACACTGCAACATATAACACTACAACGAGCAACGTAACGACTGGAAATGCTGCAGCGCATGACATCGTTACATACACGACCATGACAGCGTAACAGCCTACCAACAATTAACCATAACTTAAAAACAAGCGAACCCCTCCCGTGGTGAGATCCAACACAACGGATCCACCAATACCAATCCGACCAAGAAGGCTCGCGACAACCATCGACATCGACGGAGAAGATTGTGTGAATGTAACCTAAAAAAAATTGTAACAAGGATACCAAGATCGGATTGGAATTCATCAAAACCGAAAAGAGCACTTCGTAGTGTTCAAGGATCATCTTCGTCGTAACTCACTTTACGATCTCTCCGATTATCGAGATAAGTACCTAAATTATTATTGCCTTCTCATCATTGATTACTTTACAAATTACCCTGATCTATTCAGCTTCTTTGTAACTTATCGATTTTAGCTTTGTTACAAGTTTCCTGCTTTCAATGCTTTACGATTATAAAACAATTATGTTTACAAGGATAACTAATTTCTCTAACTTTTGTGGAAATTAACATGTTAAACTTTTGATCGATTCCGTAATTAGATCGTCAAATATTTTTTGTGAATTAATACGTACAGTCTAGTGCTCAACGATTTCATTTTACATGTTAAGCATCTTGGTTTGAGACTTTGCGGTTATACATCATAATCAGAGTAACCGGTTTTCATCATCGTACGAGTCTCCCACTTCGCTTCGTTTTCTGATTTAGCCGCTATGCCAAGTAGCCAAACAACATATCGGCTTCAGTACGCTGCTACACCTTCACACCGCATCTGAGTCAAATTGTCCTTAACCAATTGTCGTTGATGCCCCGCCGTCACTCCAGTCAGTCTTCCAAGCCGTCCTAACACCAAGCTTCTCAACAATCCATGTACAAAAACCAATATCTATCTGCATGTAGTCACCGATTATATGAGTGGTCAAGACGTCCACGAAGCATAGCTCGCCAAACCACACATTTTTATACGTCCTGCTCGGGCAACAAAATTTCGTGCTAGGCTCGACATATTGGTGGTCAGTTCGGGTTCGCAATCAGTTCGCGACTGTACGTCTTGGTCGTTCAACACCGACCATCTTATTCCATCGTATGCATGCACGGGCCACGAGACGTCCCACGTGGTGAACAACCTGCTCGACATGACTCTCACCTGCGAATACAATCAGCACACGACACGATGCATCTTGCCGATCATCTTCTACTCGGCATATCCACAATTAAGTTGTTCGGATTCTCATATAAGAACATTGCGCTCGGACTGACATGGGATCGATGCCGAGCAGAACCAACACGATTTAAAGTTCCAAGTAGGGCATACACAAGTTCAAGTGACAAGTAGAAAACATGCAAGCTCAATTCCGCGCAAAAACACACAGAAGATCAAGCCAATCTTTATAAAATTTCTCGGCATATCGACCATCCAATCATGCTGCTCAAATGTCCACATAATCCTGCTCGGCTCGCAATGAATCTCGCATGCCTACTCATTTGTCGTGTGATGAGTTTGTTCATAGATCTTGTTTATCTGCGACCAGGACGTGATCGGAAACTCGCAAGTATGCTCGAAAACTTGAAAGCATGCTCGGAAACTCGCATGCATGCTCAAAAACTTATAGCATGCCCGACAACCTAACCAGACAGTCCACATGTTGAGAACGCAAGACTGCTCGTAAAATACAAGCACGCAAGACTTCTCGAAAAATCCGAGCACGCAAAACTGCTCAGAAAATCCGAGCATGCAAGACTGCTGGGAAAATCCGAGCACGCAAGCATTTCAAAATGCTTGGCTAGGCATGTTCGGAAAAATGCATGGACCCGAACAAGCAAAGCACAAAAAAAAACAGCTCGGAAAAAAATCGAGCAATCTGCTCAGAGAAAAAAAGGAGCAGCAACAATTTCGAGCATGAAAAATAAAGCATCACTTATCCGAGCAAAAAGAGGCGCTCGAGAGAATAAGAGTATATATATTAGGAGATCAGCTCAACAAAATCAAAACAAGTATGATTAAATTTTCTGAGCACAAACGATGCGAGTAGACAATGCATGACTGCGAGATCGTAAAAAATCAAATTAAGATAACGAGTAGATTTATACTCGACAATTTTTTTTAAGAGGGGGAGTGGGTCTATACACCTATACTTCCACATCGGAAATTTGGAAAATTTTGAAACAAATTTCGGACTCAAATGTAACCTTCTTGAAGATTCCCTTGACATCTCGCAACGAGAATCAATATCATCCTACGCTACAAATCCATACTCGGCCGCATTCGGACCGATGATCGGATAAATACTCTGACACGCTCTGCCGCATCTAT
Source organism: Orychophragmus violaceus (assembly GCA_030180135.1). Taxonomy (NCBI): domain Eukaryota; kingdom Viridiplantae; phylum Streptophyta; class Magnoliopsida; order Brassicales; family Brassicaceae; genus Orychophragmus; species Orychophragmus violaceus. The sequence goes on from CM058233.1 coordinate 20,496,547, forward strand.
GCTCGACACCCTTGTTTGGTAAACTTGCATCCAGACGAAATGATCTCAGCTCGGACAAAATTGTTTTCAGTTATCCGCAACAAAGCTGCTCTGAAATTCCGAACATGCAGGGCTGTTCGGAAAATCCGAGAACGCAAGGCTGCTTGGAAAATCCAAGTACGCAAGGCTGCTCCAAAAATCCGAGCACGCAAGGCTGCTAAAAAATCCGAGCTTGCAAGACCGGTGGGAAAATCCGAGCACGCAAGACTGGTCGGAAAATCCGATCTCAGAAAGTTACTCTGAACTTCCATGCACTTAGAACTATCCAAACAAGGATGCTCAAAAATCTGACCAGACCAGCTCGAACATTCCGAGCAGACCAGCTCAGAAATTTTAAGTTCATCAGCTTGGATATTCCGAGCAGAACCAACTCGAAAATGCCAAGAAGACCAGCTCGGAAGGTCTGCTCATAATTTCCGAGCAAACCAGCTAAGAAATCCCGAGCAGACTAGCTCAGAAATCCAGAGTAGACCAGCTCAGGAATCCCGAGCATACCAGCTCAGAAATTCTGAGCAGACTTTCTCGGAAATCCGAGCACAAATGGGAGCTCGAAAAATGCGAGCATGCCACACTCATTGACTAGCAGCAAAACTTGTCTGCTCATTATTCCAACCAATTTCGAGACATACTCGGACAAACCTCCTCCTAATATTCAACTCACGAAGCGTTTCCCTCAATACTCCCTCAAAAGACTCGATACACCATACCCCAATCGCACAATCTCGACGTCTCCACAAAGGTTCAACTCCCCAATCATCACTCGGAATTGTTTGGTAAACGATAAATAGTTTTCTTTTTACTTTGATTTGATTTACTTGTCTTAAAATCAAATTTAGGATTCGAACTTCATAGTTTAGTAAACCAGTCCAAATCATTAATTGTCGTATCATCCTAAGTCAAGGGTGGTACATTTTCATTCTCTATCTTATCTGTTGTTGGCCACAACAGACGAAAAACACATCCTTTACAGATCTTGACCAACATATCCTATACTTATTGAGGTTATGTACATCGAACAAACGCATCCTTTACGGATTCTAACCAACATACCCTGTACTGATTAAGGTTCTATACATCAAACAAAGGCATCCTCTACAGATCCTACCCAACATGTCATATACGGATTGAGGTTCTATACATCTAACAAACGGATAAAAGCGCGCTATATAAATTCTTAATACCTCGTAGGTATGTTTACTATCGATGACGGAAACATAAGTCGAGGACGTCTCTCACCAGTAATTTGGAGTAAACCTCAAAACCAAGTAGACGCTGCTTAGCATACTGGTCCATGACGTCTCGACCAAGTATACCTTGGTCTGCTATCCGCGAGGTGAGTCCTACATGATATCAACTTCTATTGACAATGGAAATGTAAGTGGAGGTGTCTCACAAGTACCAAACTCAAAGTAAGCATCCAATCCCGGTAAACGCTCCTTAGAACTCTATTCGTAAGTAGAGTATATCTCGCTAACCTTCAAACTTTAATCGAAACCCAGTTAGAGGCTTCCAAGCACACTAGTCTTAGTCATCACAGGTCCGTAAGACGAGTACATCTCACTAACCTTTGAACTTAACTCGAAACACAATTAGACGCTCCAAAATCGGAATACAACCTAGTAGCTTTCAAGCACAATGATCCCGAAGCACCAAGAATCGAACGCTAAATTAAATTTTCCTTTGGGAACTATACAAAGATGTTCGGAAAGTCTTCAAGCTATATGAAACCAACTCATACAGCTTATTCGAAACCGAAAAAGGAGTTTTTTTCTTCCGAAAAAAATCTGCTCGACTTTTCCGCATTAATCGACATAATATCAACACGACTGCTCGGCTTCCCGGAAGTACAAATAGTCCTAGCAGACTCGACAAATTAACCTGAAAACCAACCCTGCTCGAAAAATCTGAGCAGATATGCTCGAGAATTGCGAGAAGACATGCTCTCAAATCTGGGAAGACATGCTCGGAAATCCGAGTAGACATGATCGGACAGCCTGACGCAACGTCTTTCTCAAACTCATCACATTCATAAACACGACCGGTTCACAAGTCAACGCAATTTTTTCGACTATTTTGCTTAACTCAAATTCAGAAACGGCAACGATAGACCAACAATGGATTTCAAAACATCCGGGGACGAATCTTAAACTTAAAATGAAAACATTTTATTTGAAGCATCCAATTCAACAACAACAAAATTGTTCGGAAGACCATCTCTCAGCAACTCCCCGTGTGGGCTTTGCTCGGATGATCCAAGCTACTCGGCTGCTTGGGTGCTCGGACGATGAACCGGTATGCTTGAAGACATTCTACTCAGCAATTTTTTGCTTGTCATTTCCGATCAGTCCATGTTTCTTTGCAGTTCCGATCAGTCCATCCTGCTCAGCGCTATGAACTGATGGTTTAATTGGCAAAACTTTATGCTTGGCTCGGTGACACCTGTTCGACGAACCAGGTGATCATCCTACTCGGCGTCTGCGTGCGTATCGGATCGAACAGAGTAATCGGACATACTGCTCGGTTTATTCCCTTATTAAACATGCTCGGCATCCAATCAATTCCCACAGAGCAACAAATTGTTTTTGACAACTTCCGACAAAACTTCCGACAAAAAATTCTCGACAAAATTTCGTTAGAACAACTCGAAAACAAGGTCTTTAACAAGGAGAAACTAGATTGGCTACTCTGCGAAAGGAAACCAACTTAACATCTCGTCTACAAAAATCTACTCCGAAACAATCAATGACTTACACCAGATAAGCCGAGCATATGTAAGCCTCGCAACCATTCCTTTTTCTTTTGTAGAAAAAGCCGAGCACCACACCGCATGATTTCTGAAACTCGGTCATAAATCTCTATGCATCTCTGCATCAAAGTGTTTGTGTCACACTCATCAACTTATTAGTAAAAATGTCTAAACAGCTTCTAAAAACTAAACGGCTCGACAACAACGATAACCTCACCTTAATAGCTTCTTTAAGCTAGACAGAACTAGAACTTCATCTAAAATTTCAAAATAGCCTTTCACGTCTAAAAAAAAATTCTCTGACATCGCAAGGAATGCTCAATAGTTTTCACGGGAGATTTCCTCTCAGAAAAATAGAATTTAAATGCTAACACGATCATTCCTAACAGCATGAAAATTATATTTTTGTACAATATGCACGCCGAGCATCGACATAAGAGCTTGTCGATAACACTTCTAAACCAGTTCGACAGTAATCCATCCAATCAAATACAAAAGCTAAGAAAAGTGCATGATCATCCTGCGAACTGATATTTTTGGCGTACGCCCTGCCAGGCCCGTATGTTCTGCACGGATGACTGACACATTTTCTACTCAGCGAGAAATATTCTACACGCGCGATGACCAGCGAGAAAGCTTCTACACGTGCGATGACCAGCTCGATTCGTCTTGTTCGCATATCATGACAAATCCCGCTCGAAATATTTTCACCTCCCATCGATGAAATAATTGTCGAAAAACGGATCGAGCAATCATACTTAGCCGTTTTCCGCATAAACAAAAATTCATATGGATGTTTTTACGTATGAATAACGTTTCGTGTAAAGCATACGAAGCCACTTACCTAAACTTATGAACAATCAGACTAGTCGGATAGATCGCACATACATGCATATCACTATACGGAATCTACGAGCAAGATCAATTGCTCAAACGCTTAAACGAGCTGCTCGGAAGATCCAAGCATGCCAAGATTCTGCTCGGAAATTCCGAGCAGGCAAGGCTGCTCGGACAATCCGAGCACATTCCATAAAAGTGTTCAACCATAAAAAGGAAGAACATGTTGAACAATTAGGGAAAAGTGAGAAGGTCCTTACCAGGTCAACAATATTATCCGGAATGGAGTCTACCAATTTAAGTTAGTGGAAAACCAAAAACTCAAACTGCAACCTTGGAATATCATAAACCTCAAAAAAAGTATTTTTAATGAGAATGATTTGACTAAAATAGAACTATGTAAAGGCTTGATCCCTTATAAGGGTATGTAGGCAGCTCGACATCGAGCGCAGGCACCCCCAAATACCCATCATATACGTGATCTGCGATCTTATATGGACTAGGCGATGATTCCTATCTCCAAATTAACAAACATTCGTCGCAATTTTACATACTTAAGCTCTCAAGTAAGCTCGCTTTCTACTAAGTTTGTAATTAATTATCATTTTGTACAAAGATAATTTTACTTCATAATTTTCATTTATGTTTTAATTTTCGCTCTCTAAACAGTCCCTTTATAGCGACCTCAAAAACAATCCACTTTACAGCGATCTCTAAACGATCCCAAAACCAGCGATCTCTAAACGCTTTCCAAAAAAAATCAATATCTAAATGATCCCAAAATAGCTATCTCTAAACAATCCATTTACAATGGTTTCAAAATGATCCCAAAACAAGCGATCTCTAAACGTTCCAATTTGTACGATCTAACTTTTTCCTACTTAGTTCATCTAAGGTTGCACGTAGAAGAACTGGGGAAATATTTCCCCAGTTTGATTCGAACCCTATAGTCAAATTGGCTCTGAGTGTATCAAGACAATAGTTGATACTTAGTCGCTTTTGAAACAGATCACTTCGATCAAACCAAGTCGAGCTCCGTTTAAACGAACTCTTTTCGAAAATGCACCCCTTACTAAAGGAAAATACTTGATCAAAATCCTCTTATCGAAACTCATATTTGGTGGAACTTGTATTTAGTTGAACTCAATATGATCAAAATCATTTGATTCAATCAAAACTGGTTTTATTTTAACTTAGTCGTTTAACTTTTAACTAAAGGCAAAAAGTAAAATGAAAAACCCGTTCGATTGAAAGGATTACAAACCTCCCGGGTATAAATACCTAAAAAGCCCTTGCGGGCAACACAACAGAAAAACATAACAGAGCCCTTTCAAGCAAAACCGTGTTCAGAAATTATATAAGCCCTTTCAGGCAACACCAAAACACATAGAGAAAATTTTAAAGGATTATAATGAAGGAGAGACACAATGAACTAGATCACTTGTACTTCTTTTCATCGCCATCCAGGTCCTTCGCCCCATAGATCGCTTCGATGTGTGCTTCGTCACTCTGCACCAATCCGCCCCCAACTTCGTTCACAAGATTTAACCCATGTTGGTCGAATTGAACATTTTCTTGGGGAGGAGGATCTACAAGAATAACCGAGTCCTCGGACATGACATGCAAATTCAGCTTGTTGATGGAGAAGTCTAAGACAGCTGCGGCATTCATCTCTTCGTTCACAATTCACTTCTTCTTCGCTAAAAGCATGACCTCTTGGGTCAAATTAAGTTCACCAGATGCAAAATCCACAATCAGATCGATGTTCACAATCGCTTCTTGAAGACGGATCTATGCACTAGACTCGATAGTCTTCTTCTAAAATCTGACCTCGACATCCTTCAGGATCTCGACGTAATTCTTGTTCAGATCATTCTTGTCATTCTTGCTTGAGCTGGAACATCTCATTTTTGACCACATCGAGTTTGTGCTTCAGGTCCTCCTCAGCATCCTCAAGGTGCATAATACGGGCATCTTGCTCCACATACCTGGCTGGCTTCTCCTTCAAGGTTTCCTCTCGATCCTTTGCAGCTAGCAACCCAATATTAAGTTCCTCAACCACATTTTTTGCTTCTACGAGCTCGCTGGATCGAGGGACCGCTTTCAACAGACGCTCCAGCACCGTCCCCATACTTATTTGAGACCTTTAGCGACTGTACAAGCCAAGCTAATTCGTTAAAACGATGAACTATACCAAGAAGGGGAGATTTAAAATGTAAGTACAAAATGGGTAAGGCGACTTCGTACATTTCCCTGTGCCACCATCGTTTCGATATAAGACTCTCATTGGCCATCTCGCGGATGGCCGAGATCTGAAACCCAACAATTTTGATATTTTTGATAAAATAAGCTACACCCTTTGGGTCATTAGTGATAGGGTAATCTTTCTGATGCTTGAAGCGCCAACTAAAAGATTCGCTACCCTCGAACCCGAGTAAGCCTATTTATTTTCAAGCTCTTGACCTCCCTCTGCGAGCTCACATTTGCGTTAGTTCGTTGGCTCTTTGGAGTTGGAGGTCAAGATCCACCTTGGTTCTGGCTATTCGAGCCTTTGTAGCTGTTGAAGTGGGAGCTCACATGAAGAAGATCTCTCGACAGGAATAGAACGATCTCTTTGTCAGCTTGGGAAGAAGGAGGGACTTCGTTGACCTGAGATAGCTCGTCAGTTCTTGGGGTTGACGGTAGAGGACCATGGCCCATAGCGAAAAGTAGAGCCTCAGCCAGCTTGCCAGATTTCACCCTTCCCTCCAGTTCGATCGTATCCTTTCCATGTCGACGAGAGATTGTCCTTCGCGACATCTTCTCTTTTGGTGGAGTGCTGGCCACCGAATTACTATCCGAGATTGTACGACCTAGAAAAGAATAATCAAAATTCAAACTAAGAACAATAATAATAGATTAAAACAAAAAGAGAGACCAAACGATATGACAAGCTCTTACTCGTTCAAGTTGGTTCTACAATACGAAGCGGACCCTCTACTTTAGCTCTCGCATCTCAAGGAAATGGCTGAAGCTGTATTCTCAAGGAAGTTTTGGCTGATTGTGAGGTGGTCTATGAGGCTGAGAGCCGAGAATAGGCCGTACTTGTTTTAGAGTGAATGAATCCCAATCTGTGCAATCTCTACTTAAAATTTTCAATCAAATTTAATGTCTCAAAATCTAGAGGCAGATAATTAAGAGTATCTGTCAAAAGAAACAAATAAAGCCTATAAGCGAGAAACTTAAGATGATATCAAAAGACAACAAATATCAAACTATTAGCTTCATAATCCTGACCGGCGCTGACTGCCCAACGCGTCTAGATAATTGAAAGTTGAAGCTCCCTACAGATGCTTCGTTTGTTTTGAAAAAGAACATTCGTTCTCGCCATGTATCTGTCGGAGGGACTTCGTCTAAAATCTTCTCATGACGAGATAAGAGGTAATAGGTTCTCGAAGCCATTACATTATATTTGACTTGAAAAAGGAGCCTGGTCAACGTCAAAGTCGAATCCTTTCTCTGCAGCCCGAACTCCAAGACCGATGACCTAACGAACAAAATTTGGGCACATGGGGCAACACATGTTGAAGCTGCACCAACACCTTCAATACAAGACTGGGGATTGGGAAGAACAACCCAAATTTTCGAAGAAAGTTGGAGGAAGCGCAATAGTAGCCCAGTCAAAAAAATTTCGGAGACTCCGATTCATCGGGAAAGACCATCACTACAAAAATCACGCTCACTAGCGTCGGTTAATATCTGTTTTACCGTCACAAAAATGGTAACTCAAATAATCTTGAGTCATTTAACTGTGTGACGTTATACGGACTGACGTGTAAATTATTGTCTTCACTTAGATAAGTGACCCTACCTTTTGCGTCCAACAATACACGTCATCTCCTTTTGTCCTGAAGTCAAACAAGTTTGTGACTCAAAACACATAATAATCGACGAACAACTCTCTGTTATTATTTATATATATATTTTAATTAATTCAGTATTATTAAATCAAATAATAATAATAAAAAAGAAAATCAATAATACTGAATCTTATTGTCTTAACAAAATACCATCAAACTATAAAATACAAAAGTTTAAGGTTCTGTAAAATTATAAATTTGCTTCTTAACAAATTGAACTTTCATCTCTTATCTATTAGAAGCAAATTAAATAGACCAACTCTAGCTAAGCTCTTGCTTCATCCGTTTCTATTCTTCAGCTTGCACCTGCAGAGAGTTAAACAAGATTCTATTAACAATTTGTGTTACTTCTTTTACTAAACAATTTGTGTAATGTTGCTTCATTTAATCTGTAATGTAACTATAACAGTTTAACTGGAAAGAGTGAACAATACTCAACCAATTTATAATACATAGCGTCAACAATGCTCAACCAATTTATAATACATAACTTCCTAATTGTACCAGCAAAATCTACTAATAGTCACTCTCTACCATAACCGGAAGCCACAATTTGTGTTCTCAACCACAATCAACACATCCATATAACAATACTAATCAAGTTTCAAAACATTTAAAATGGAACAGAGGAAAACTGCTAAGTTTCAGAAGATTCAATTTGATTATAAAGAGGCTAAAACAATACTAATCAAGTTTCAGAAGATTCAATTTGATTCTAAAGAGGATAAAGCAATACTAATCAAGTTTTAGAAGATTCATACCTGGCTCAGCAGAGATATGATTTGAACAAGATTGATGTCATGTTTAAGATTCAATTTTGTGCTTGTGCTCCCATCCTATACAAGTGACAGTTTATAATTAGAGGAAGAATGATGTTAAGATTCAATTCTTGAACATTTAAGTACTTACTTTGAATTCAGTTTTTGAAATTAGAGCATGAAGAGCATCAGCCACGATATCGACTTTATCTGTAAGTCCTTCCATTTGAGACTTTAAGCCACCAATCTCAGATTTCATTGATCTCATGTCAGATTTCATTAAGCTCTCCGATTCCAACCTCTGGAAATATTTGGATGGTGTAGGGCCACGTCCTACACATCGAACTCTTCCGGAACGCTCTGGACCAAATATTTGTTCAAAATCATCCTTGAAGCCAATCTCAGACTCATCACTTGAAGCTTCCTTTTTAATATTCTGATCCATTACTTCCTTAAGCTTATCCTACAAATTTTGATCATCAAACAAGTAATCTGATCATCAAACAAGTAATCTGATCACCAAATAATAAAAAGAAGGAAGAAAATCTTACCACACAGATTCTTGCTTCATCGCAAACAAAACTTCCATCTGATCTTGTGCGTGAGGCAATAAAAAGCTCACCCCGACTCGGTTCTCTCCCCGATTCATCTTCCTGAAACATTTGTGAATTACATCAATATGAACACAAAACACAACACAATATTTGTTATACACTTTAGCTTTGGTTTAAAATTACCATATCATAAGCTTTTCTTGCCAAACTCTTCTTTCCAAGAGCATGTAGCAGCTTTAGATGGCTTCGGTTACTAATATTATGCTGTCTTGTTTTCTATAATTTAATAGAATGACAAACTCAGAGATATGTAATAGAAAGACAAATTAAATGGATTGACAAATTTGTACCTTAGATTTTTCAGTGAATTGGATATGGACAAAATGTGTCCATTGATCTTCTGGAATCAATGGTGGTTTAGCTCTGATTGATTCTTCTATCGTATTTCGTCTATTATTCTTCCAAAGACGTTGCTTCAGGTCCTTGCATCTACTTCCCAGACAAGATAACACATATTTCTTCCTCTTATTTGGATCATCAAACCAGAATTTTGTCTGTTAGAAGAAAATAAAAGTTAGACTTGAACATTAGCTATCACTCACAAACAATGACTACTCTCTGTGACAGAAATCTGTGACTCCTATAATTGAAGTCTTGTACAACATTACGACCTCATGCACATAACAATCAAAAACATGGTCTACTCTCATTTCTTTAAAAATGTTCACCTACGCATCTTAAACAAGACTTCCAAGAATCATTCATGACCTCTATTAAACAAATACCTGAATTACGTTCCAAGCCATATCCTTCCTGAAATCCGGAACAAGCCTCCAATCTGTGTAGTCTATAGGTAAGAGATGAAGATCATTACTCAGTGAACCTAACCAAGTACCAAACAAGCCTCCAGAATCCTTTATAGCCTGTCCCATCCTATTAAAATCAAGCATAACTCGGCGATTGAACATGCTCCACACTTGTTTTCCTGAAATCACTTCCTCTGTAATTCTTGCATCAGCATCTAAATGCACAAAAAAGCATTTCAGAGCAGTTATATTGAAACAGAACACAAATAAAGAAACAACAGTGAATCATTATTGTTTGAAATAAACCAAAAGAAGAAGAGCATCGAAACAAAAGAATCAGCAAAGAGCTAAATGATGGAATGTCAATGTGCCTAACTACTCCACTTAGAAAGTTACCCACCAACAAGCTGTCAAGCCGATAGAAAGTTAAAAACAAGACGCATAACGATAGAAAGTTGATAAGGTTTAGATGTTAAACAGTCTGTGGATAGAGACAGACAGACAAGATAAGAATAGATACAAACCTATGACACGAACTTTCCATTTTCTGGAAGCTAATTCTGGTCCAAGAGGCGGTGGAGCTAAGAAATCATTTTGATTTTCCATTTGCGCCATATCTAAACCTGTAAAAAAAACAGAAAGAATCAGGATAAACACCTTAACTATTAATCATGATAAATCATAATCATAAAGAACAATTAATCAAATCAAGCACCTCAATGTTGCTATCTAAATCATGTGACATTTGAGAATTCTCAGGATCTTCTAATTGCCTAACTAAGCTAATATTGGGGACATTATCAGATATAAGCACTGATCTTTGAGCAGGAGGACTTTCAATGATGATTTCCTTAGGTTCTCCCATATCATATAAATCTCTTGGCTGAACATGCACAACAACACTCCAACCTTCTTCTTTAGGATCTTCAACATAATAAACTAATTTTGCTTGAGATGCCAATATATAAGGCTCATCTTCCTCACCATTTCCAGTGTGTATTAGACGAGAAAAATTCACCATAGTTTGACCAAAGTCATCTTGTTTATAACTTCTAGTATCAGCCCACTTACACTTAAACAACACAACCCTAAAAGTATCATAATAATTCAACTCCACTATCTCAGTTAACTTCCCATAGTAAGAGACATCTCCATCTACAGGATTCATATCACGAGAACTAGCATAGCTAGTGGTGTTTGCTGAGACAAAAACTCCACTGTTTTGAGTTTTTAAATCTTGATCCCTTTCTACAATTCTAAATTTGAAGCCATTGATGTTATATGCAGAGAACTTTATAACCCTATCAGATGGGCCTCGAGAAAGACAGCGGATATCATCAGAAATACCATCAAGCTCCTCTTTTTCTACTTTTTGCTTCAGCCAGTGAATAAAATGAAGATGAACATGTCGATCTATATCTATAACAGTCCCTCTTTTTCGACGCCTTAACTGTGATCTTCTTAACTCACTTTTAAAGACCCTATATGATATTACAGAAGAAAATAAACATTACTCAAGTTACTCATGAAGCACCAATAAAATAGATGAAAGAAAACTTAAAAACTTACTCGCGGTAGTGATCTAAGAAAGAGCTATTGACTATGATGTATCTATGTGCTTGCTGCCTTTCTATGGGACTAAGCTTATCTAATATTGAAGCACTAGCAGATTTCCCACACTACAAGAAAATCTGTATATAACCACGAACGAGCCACGAACAGTTCGTGGCTAAGTATTTTCCAGCCACGAATAGCTACGAACCAGCCACGACAGTGTTTCGAGGCTAATTCGTAGCTATTCGTGGCTACATACCCACGAATAGTTAGTCGTAGCTATTCGTGGAAAAGAAGCGACGAATAGCTACGACACAGTTCGTGGATAACCTTTGCCACGAATAACCACGACAGACTTCGTGGCTACCTTGCCACGAACCATTTCGTGGCTTTTCATGGAAACTTAGCCACGAATAGCTACGACACAGTTCGTGGATAACTTTTGCCACGAATAACCACGACAGACTTTGTGGCTACATTGCCACGAACTATTTCGTGGCTTTTCATGGAAACTTAGCCACGAATAGCGACGAGTACGGTTGTGGAAACGTTTTGCCACGAATAGCGACAAAGATTTCATGGAAAATTATAGCCACGACCCTTTTCGTGGCTAGTCGTGGCTAAGTTGATAAAATAATGGCGCGAAGTCACGGGTTTAATAGGCTTTATGTCAAGACAGGCTTTATGTCAAGACAGGCTTTATGTCATTCAGTCACATAGCCACGACTAGCCACGACGTTTTCGTGGCTACAATTGTAGCGACGAATAGCCACGAAACTGTTCGTGGCTATTCGTCGCTACGATTGTAGCCACGAAATCGTCGTGGCTAGTCGTGGCTTCGCAGCTAAAAACAAACGTTTTCAACTCGTAACCGGTTTCTATCCCATCACTCATAAGATATTATAATTGTGGATGGCTCAGAGAATATATTCTCTCCATAGCCACGACGTGTTTGTGGCTATCTGTGGCTCAATCACATTATAAAACTTCAACCGAGAGTAAATTGAAAGTATCAAAGAAAAACTTAAATACATCTCTTTCCTTGTAACCAAAAAAGAAACATCTCTTTTCCAAAAAAAAAATGAAATAATACAAAATGTCAGAGTTTTTCGAATCGAGAGAGTGGATGTATAAACGTCGAAAACGTGTTGATAATAGTGTGTCTGCAAATTTTAGTGAGGGGTTAAACACTTTTATTTCTTTTGCTTGTAGTCAGGCTTCTTATCTTGAGACTGGAGAATTATTCTGTCTGTGCAAAAGGTGCAAGAATCAAAGGCCCCACGATGTTAATACCGTGACGACTCACCTTATGATGAAAGGATTTATAGCAAATTATTATGTGTGGACGCAACACGGAGAAAATTGCTATTACGGTGGTGAAGCTTCAACAAGTCATCCTGTCACGGAGCAAGAGCAAGAAGCGTGGACTGGTTATCCTGATACCGCAGCTCCAATCGATCATCACCATGATCCCCCTGGACATTTGAACATGTTACCCGAAGGTGGCGAAGCTTTTCAAGAACCAATCTAGGAAGAGTATCAGGATCCCGTTCAGCAGGCGTTAGAAGCTGCCAACCAACCTTTATACGATGGATGTGCCGATGGAATTTCGCAATTGTATCTGACGTCGAAGCAAATGACTTGGAAGACGAATTACAATATCCCGGAGGAATGCTTGGATGATATCGCACAAACATTTAGTTATGTCCTTCCATCGCCTAATACTGCGCCAAAGTCGTACTACGAGACAAAGAAGCTGACAAAATCTCTTGGGTTGCCGTGTCACAAGATTGATGTATGCGAAGAGAACTGTATGTGTTTTTGGAAAGGAGCAGATAGTGAGTTGTCACACTGTCAGTTTTGTGGAAAAGATCGGTATGAGCCTATATTGGGTCGGTCGGGGAAAAAGATAGCAAAACAACGGATGTTTTATCTTCCACTAGGAGATCGGTTGAAGCGGTTGTATCAATCAAATACGACGGCTTCACAAATGAGATGGCATGCTGAACATGTGTCTCCTGAAGGAGAAATGCATCATCCGTCAGATGGAAAGGCATGGAAGCATTTTCAAGAGGTATATCCTTTATTTGCTTCTGAGAGTCGAAATGTCTATCTAGGTTTATCAACTGATGGATTTAATCCAATTGGTATGAACGGACAATCATATTCTGTTTGGCCTGTCATAGTAACACCATACAATTTACCCCCCGGGATGTGCATGAAAAGGGAATATTTTTTCCTTTCCATATTAGTACCTGGTCCAAAGCATCCCAAAAAAGCTTGGATATCTATCTACAACCGCTGATTGAAGAATTAAAAGATCTTTGGAGCGAAGGCGTGCAGGCTTATGATGTCTCACGAAAGGAAACATTCACCATGCGAGCAGCCTTGATGTGGACTATTAGCGACTTTCCAGCATACGGTATGCTATCTGGATGGATGACACATGGGAGGTTGGCGTGTCCGTATTGTATGGATGAGACAAAATCGTTTTGGTTGCCAAACGGGAGGAAATATAGCTGGTTCGATTGTCACAGAAGGTTTTTGCCCCATGAGCATCCTTATAGACGGAATGTAAGAGCTTTCCTAAAAGGCAAGACAGTCTGTGATGATCCTCCGCCATGGCTAAACGGGGAAGAAATCTTGCATGAAAGGATAAACAACATCAACGGACTACATAAGACAGTGATTTGCGGAGGCAACGGACATAACAACCCATCTCGAACAATCGAATCGTACGGTGTGCACCACAATTGGGTGAAGAAAAGTATCTTCTGGGAGTTACCGTACTGGGAACAGCTTCTTCTTCGGCACAACCTTGACTTTATGCACATTGAGAAGAATTTCTTCGACAATCTCATCAACACAATCCTAAATGTTTCTGGCAAGACGAAGGATAGCGTAAAATCAAGGTTGGACCTTCCTTCGTTATGCAGAAGACCTGACTTAGAAGTTACTCCAGATGGAAACGTGCCTATTCCTATCTTTAGATTGTCGAAAGAAGGCAAAGGCAAATTCCTAAGATGGTTGAAGGAAGACATCAAATTTCCAGACGGGTATGTATCGAAATTTTCACACTGTGTTAACATCGAAAGTGGGAAGATTTCAGGTCTAAAAAGTCATGATTGTCATGTCATAATGCAACGACTACTCCCATTTGCATTCTCAGAACTACTCCCGACCGCCGTTCATACGGCTATCTCAGGTAAAATAGCTTATTTAATATATATTTGTATAATTTGATATTGAAATATATTTACATGTATATAATTCCTTGATGTTTTACGTAGATATTGCACTTTTTTCCGAGATATATCAACCAAAGTCCTACGGACCGAAGATGTTGCGATTTTGAAAGAAAATATTGCTGTGAGGTTGTGCAATTTGGAAAGAATCTTCCCACCGGCATTCTTCGATGTGATGGAACATTTACCGGTGCATCTTCCAGATGAAGCTGTTTTAGGAGGTCCGGTCCAATACAGGTGGATGTATCCTTTTGAACGATACATGTATCACTTGAAGAAAAAGGTTAAGAACAAAGCACGAATTGGAGGATCGATAGTAGCTCAGTGTGTCATCGAAGAAATCTCCCATGTGGCATCTAATTATATTACTCCTCCAGAGGATTCCACAGAAGATGTCCATGAAATCCGATTCGTTTACAATTATCCAGATGTTCCTATCATGTTTCAACAAGTGGGACGAATCAGCGGAAGCTCAACAACAACATGGCTAGATGATGAAGATCATAAAGTGCTTCAGACTTTTTTACTTCTCAACTGTCAGGCCTTTGAACCATACGAAAGGTTTGTTTTTTTATTTATAACTTTAAAATAAACATTTGGTTAATTATATATAATATATTTATTAATCTATATGCAGGATATATGAAGAAGAGATAAGGAATATATGCCACATATTACTCCAGACGCATTAACGCGACTTAAAGATGCTAATTTTGCAACTTGGTGCAAAAAATACGTAAGAATTATAACTTAAATAAAATAAAATATAACCATGATTTATATATATATACATATATCTTTGTCATTTACAAAAATTGAAAAATGTGCAGGTTAATGATGCAAGCAGATTGTTTGAATTCTCGTTGTGGTTTCTAGAATTTGTGCAAGGACCAATGCATAAAATCACTTCATGGCCAATGTATTTTTCGAGAGGATATCATTACCAAACTCAGAAACATGGGCAAAATAGGAAGACTATGAATTATGGTGTTGCCGTTCATGGAACCACTGAATTAGAGTATTTTGGGTTGATTGATGAAATATTCATGATTGAGTATAGTGGTGCTGTGGGGTTAAAGGCCATGATTTTCAAATGCCAATGGTTCAACACTACTCGAGGAATACGAAAACAACCTTCAGGTATTGTCAACGTTTGCCCCCAATTGCATTACGAGAAGTACAATCCTTTCATATTACCGGAGCAATGCGATCAAGTTTGTTACATTCCTTATCCACGATTACGGCCAACCAGAGAGGAATGGTGGGCAACAACGAGGGTAATGCCGAGAGGTTATACTCAAACTCAGGAAGTGGCCCAAATTGCAGTACAAAACGACTACGTTGATCACGAGATACAAGATACTGCTATACTACGAGTAGAAGCTCATGCGGTTCAAGATGCTTTTGATTATGATCCTACACCGACCACAAATCCCAATGACGAGTATGATTCTGAAAATGAAGTGGACGATCAATATAGTGAATATTCTGATTCGGATTCATGTTCGGACGAATAATTGTATTTGTGTATTTTTATGATCTTAATAAAATTTAGTGTGTTCTTTTGGTTTTTAAAAGAGTTTAATTTTTTTTTCTATCAAAACGTAGATTCATAAAATATATTTATTAATCAATACCCAACTAGAATCAAAAATTTAAATTGTTATCCACATTAAAAATCAAACATAAATATTTATATGTTTTAAAACATAAAGTATAAAAGAAATTTTAACTTGCCAAAATCATACAAAACCCAAATATTCGTATAGCCACGAACATGTTCGTGGCTATTCGTGGTTACTTTTCAATTACCCACGGATAGCCACGAATCTATTCGTGGCTATATAAATATTTGGTTTCGCGGTTCAATAAAAAGGATTTGGCGGTTTAATTTTGATTTCGCGGTATAACAAATCTGATTTCGCGGTCAAATAATTTGACATAGCCACGAATGGCCTTGACTTTGTCGTGGCTATGGTATTTTGGGTTTCGCAGGCCAATTTTGGCCCAGAGAATAGATCTCTCTTTTATTGTTTCGGCCCAAATTTGGCTTGAGTATATATCCCTAAATCTATACGGAAACCCTAATTCTATTTCGCATCGCCTCTTTCTCTCTCGATCTCTCTTTCTCCGACTCTTTCTCTCTCGATCTCTCTTTCTCGATCGATCTTCTGTTGATCTTCTTCTTTCTGGTGGCTTGTTCTCTCTTTCTCTCTCGATCCTCTCCCAAAATCAGTCTCGATCTCTCTTTCTCTCTCGGACCTCATCACCGGATCTCAATCGAACGGTGGTTGACTGCCTCGATCTCTCTATCTCTCTCGATCCTCATCACCGCCTCAATCTCTCTCTTGCAACTCCTATCTCGACATGGTAAGGATGAAAAACCTTTGTACTTTAAATCGTTTTGATTGCATGCATATATTCATGATTGATTTTGGGATTTTCCCTTTACGGTCTGCTAATAATCTCGTGGTAATTTTGCATGCAGATGATTCGACCGAATCCAAGCGCTTCTTCGGGGAGGACCGAATCCCAAAGGCGAGCCCAAACCACTATCCCGCCGGGAGCGCTTAGGGCTGCCGCTACAGCCCAAGCACGTCATCCATTACCCAGCCTCGCGGCCGTGATGGCTGCGCCGGAGAGACAGCACATGCCTCTCATCCATCCGGAAAAGCTAAACGGTGGTTTATGGTTAGTTTTTTTTCTCCCTTGTCTGTATAAATCTGTATAAAAACTGTAAAAGATGTAGACTCGTGTGTAGTTGTCGTGTGATTGTTATAAATATCGAATTTGGCTTTGTTATGTGTGTAGTTGTCTGTGTGATTGTTTATACTTATCTGTATAAATACTGTATGTTGTTGAATTTGGCTTTGTTATGACTAGTTATTTGACTCGGTCTTATCAGTGTTGAACCGGTTATGTGTGTAGTTGTCTGTGTGATTGTCGATACTTGTCTGTATAAATACTGTATGTTGCTGTAGACTCCTCTGTATAAATGTTGAGACTGGCTTTGTTATTACTAGTTATTTGGTCTGTGTTTGCTATTAGATGTCTGTGTGATTGTCTGTAGACTCCACGATTGTAGTTGTCTGTGTGATTGTCTGTGTTTGCTTTAGATATGGTCTGTGTTTGCTATTAGATGTAAAGTGGCTTCTAGTCTTGTGTCTGTGTCTGTAGTTATTTAGTCTGTGTTTGCTTTAGATATGGTCTGTGTTTGCTATTAGATGTAAAGTGGCTTCTAGTCTTGTGTCTGTGTCTGTTTATTTAGTCTGTGTTTGCTTTAGATATGATGCTCTTGTCTGATTTGTCTGATGATTAGTCTGATTTGTGTTTGTGTCTTCTTTTCGGTTTGATGCTGGTGTCTGTTTATTTTTTACACAGGTTTGGCATTGATGACTGCATCCGGAGGGACATTGTTGCCTCATATCAGTCAAACTTCTGGGGGCCATGGTGGAATTATGGTATGGTGCCTAAGGAGAAGAAGGATGAATGGTGGACAACCTTTGTGGTAATTTTCCCCAATCGTTCTCTTTCTATAATTAGATTTGTGTAAAGTTTTGCTTCATTATTTAACTAATTCAAATTCTTTCTTTTTTTTGAAGCAAAAATACAACTGGGAAAAGCAACATGAGAATTTGGTGTATTTGCAGTGGGAGAGGGTTCTGAGACTGTCCATTAGTAATCTAGTGAGCAAGAGGAAGCGCTCTAGCAAGAAACCGACCTTTATAGGACTGACCGATTGGACCATCATGCTTGACACTTGGGAGGAGGAGCCTCACCAAAAGAGAAGCAAGACAAACTCGGAGAACTCTTCATCTAATCCAGATGGATTAGGGAAGCACTGCCATACTTCTGGACGTGTGCCACACATTCGTGTGGCACATAATTTGGTAAGTATTTCAATACTCTAATTATTTATATAATGTATGTTGTTTTTCTTTATCATAACTAACACACTGCTTTCTTTTGTAGGCTCTCGAGATGGGCCAGGAACCGCCTGCAACTGCGGTGGTTCTTAAAACTCACTCTAACAAGAAGGGAGAAATCGTAGATAAGCGAGCAGCGGCTCTTGTGAAGGCTGCAGAGGAGTTGGCTATGTCCAGATCGCAGCAGTCTTCTGTCACTGATGGAACCCCACCTACTCCCTCTAGCCAAGAGCTCACGGCTGCATACATCGAGGTAAGATGTTTGTATTTGTATTTATTAGAACCTTCTTCTGTCACTGATGGAAATGCTTGTATTTGTATATATTAGATTCTGACTTAATAAGGTTTTAAGTGTTATTGAATTGGAAATGGTTGTATTGTTTTGGAAATGGTTAAGTGTTGATTTTAGTTAATTGCTTATGTTCAGTTTTCTGTTTAGTGTTATTTAGTTTTATTAATGCTGCTCTTTTTGTTTTCATGTCGCAGACTGCAAAAAACAGCAAGGGGAGAGTGTACGGTCTCGGTTCTATCCAGTACGTCAATGCCTCGCCAAATGAGTCTGCAGCTTCTTCGCTTCTCAAGCATGTGGAAACTAATTCAAGGATCTGCAGTATAGAGGAGAATGTGGGTGGGATAAACAAAGGTCTGGGGATTCTCTTAACCTTGGCGGGAATAGATCCGGTGACTTATCAGCCCATTGCACGACCTGCTCCACGTGAGAGTGCTGGTTCGGCACCAAGCAACCACTCAGGTGCTTCCCACGAGCGGGCTAACGACCCCAACTTCTCTCCGATCAACCTGGCGAACGCAACTCCTCATTCTCTGTCAATCCTCAATGAACAACCTCAACCTCAAGACTAAGTTTAATTTTGTTTTAAGTGACTATGTATTATATTAACTTTGTAAACTTAATCAGGATGCCTATTGTATTTTGAACCTCTGTAAACTTTAAACATCATTTGATGTTTTTTTTGTTATGTAATATATTAACTTTTGAATGCAATTTTTGTATGTGTTTAGAGTAATGTATATTTTGATTAATCAAATCTATAATTCGAATAATGTTTATAGTTTTGAATAATTCGATATGCCAACTAAGCTACGAACAATTCGTGGTAATTCGTAGCTGTATAGCCACGAATATATCGAGGATATTCGTAGCTATAAAGCTACGAACAATTCGTGGTAATTCGTAGCTATATAGCCACGAATATATCGAGGATATTCGTAGCTATAAAGCTACGAACAATTCGTGGTAATTCGTAGCTATATAGCCACGAATATATCGAGGATATTCGTAGCTATAAAGCTACGAACAATTCATGGTAATTCGTAGCTATATAGCCACGAATATATCGTGGATATTCGTAGCTATAAAGCTACGAATAATTCGTGGTAATTCGTAGCTATATAGCCACGAATATACCGTGGTTAGTCGTGGCTACATAGACACGAACAAGTTTGTAGCTATTCGTGGCTATTAGCCACGAATATGTTCGTGGTTATTCCGTGGCAACATTGCTACGACTAGCCACGACTAGCCACGGTTAGACAGTAGCAACGAGCCCGTAGCCACGACCAATTTTCGTGGCTATTCGCGGCTAAGGGCGTACTAGCCACGAATTATTGGCTTTAGCCACGAAAAAATTCGCGGCTATATACAGATTTTCTTGTAGTGCCAAGTGAAGGAAAGATTATTGGAATCTGTGAATTAGAGCCTAGATTGTGCTTCACTGTAGAGTGATCATCCACCCTCCCAACCTTATTGAATCGTGTTTCTACTCCATCCAGATACATAGAGCAGAATGAAAGACATTCATCTGCTATGTATTGCTCACATATCGAACCTTCAGGTTGAGCTTTATTTCGAACATATGATTTGAAACGCGTAAATGTCCTATAAATAAAAAGCAGTCAAGCCAATCAATTTCAGAAGTGTATCTATGATCATGTCCTATAAATAAAAATCAGTCAAGCCAATCAATTTCAGAAGTGTATCTAAGATATAAAAGTACCTTTCAATAGGATACATCCATCTGTAATGAACCGGACCTCCTAGTTTCATTTCTTCTGTCAAATGAATGGTTAAATGCACCATTACAGTGAAAAAAGATGGAGGGAATATCATCTCCAAATGGCATAACGTAAGTGTAATATGCTCTTGTAGCTTATCTAATTCTCTAACATCAAGTGATTTTGAACTTAATTCCCTGAAGAAATGACATAACTCTATAACAACAAATGCAACCTCTTGAGGTAAAACATTGTGTATTGCTATAGGAAGTAACTGGCCCATCATGATGTGGCAATCATGGCTCTTCAAACCCACCATTTTTCTCTGATTCAGATCAACACAGGTGGAAACATTGCTGGAATATCCATATGGCAGCTTAATACTCTTCAAAATACTAAGAAAATGAAACTTCTCATCCTTGGTCATGGTAAAGCATGCTGAAAGATAGCTACCATGTTCATCATGCCACAACTCAGACCGTATACCAATCCTTTGAAGATCCTTTCGTGCATTAAGGTTATCTTTGGACTTTCCTTTGTCATCCAATAGTGTGTTGATAAGATTATCAAACACATTCTTCTCTATATGCATTAGGTCTAGATTATGCCTTAAAAGGAGATGTTTCCAATAAGGTAATTCGAAGAATATACTCTTTTTCTTCCATTGTTCACTCTTTCCGCTAGCTTTTCTCCCCCTCTTATTTCCAACTTTTTCTACTTTCTTCCCCAAAATAACTTCAACATTTTCAAGTTGCTTGAGAATATCAGTCCCTAATGGCGTAACAGGAGAAGACCTTGTCTCAATAGAACCATCAAAATGCTCAATGTCTGTCCTATACTTATGATCATGAGACAGAAATCGGCGATGGCCCATGAAACAATATTTCATCCCATAGTGCAAACGATTCTCTTTAGCATCGAAATTACAATAAGGACAAGCTAATCCTGTGTGTGTGTTCCAGCCAGATAGATTCCCAAGACCTGGAAAATCACTAATTGTCCATAGAAGAGCAGCACGCAGATTAAATGTCTCTTTAGAAAATGAATCAAAGGTAGACACACCATCATACCATAACTCTCTTAGTTCTTGAATAAGAGGCTGTAGGTAGATATCAATCTCATTACCAGGCATGTTTTTCCCAGGGATTATCATTGAAAGAATCAGAGAGCTCTGCTTCATTGCCATCCACGGTGGCAAGTTATAAGGAACTAAAAGCACATGCCATATACTGTAGCTTGTACTCATAGTTCCATAAGGGATAAATCCATCAGTAGCAAATCCTAACCTAACATTTCTTGGGTCTTTTGCAAACTGTGAAAACTGTTGGTTAAAGGTTTTCCAAGCCTCTCCATCTCTAGGATGCCTTAGCCTACCATCTGTATTCTCACTATTAGCATGCCACCTCATGCTTTCAGCCGATTTTGTCGACTTATATAAACGTTGCAAACGCGGCTTCAATGGAAAATATCTGAGAATCTTAGCAGCTTGTGGCTTCTTTTTCATCTTCTTTCTATCTGATTCGTCAACTACTGTAGCAGCTTGTGGCTTCCATCTTGAACTTTGACATAACTTACATGTGTTTCTAGATGCATCATCACCCCAATAGAGCATGCAGTCATTAGGACACACATGAATACACTCATACCCAAATCCCAACTTCTTGATGATTTTCTTCATATCATTAAATGAATCAGGAAGCTTTGCATGCTCAAATGCTTCCTTCAGGAGATCAATGATCATGGACATTCCCTTGTCGCTTATCCTAGAAAAACACTTGATGTGGTAAAGCTTAAGCATGAATGATAACTTGCTAAACTTGCTACATCCCTCATACAAAGCTTCATTGCAGTCATCTAACAAATCTTCAAGCACCTCCTTTTGTTTTGAATGATCCTCCGTGGGCATACTAGCACTAGCAGATTCATTAGAATTCGCTGCCATACTTGGAAAAATATCTTCAAGTAGATCCATAGGCGAGTTTTCTACATGTTCTAATCCTACTGATTCAATTTCTTCTAAATCAGATTCTACTACAGCTGCTTGTTTTTGGAAATCTATCTTCTCACCATGTAGATACCAATTGGTATATGTGTCTAGAAACCCATGACATATTAAATCACCCTCAACCTCAGCCCTAACTTTGTATTTGACTAGGCGACAACGATGACATGGACACCTTATCATGTCTGTCTTCAGATTATCAAAAGCAAAATCTAAGAAAACTTTAACTCCAATCTGATAATCTTGAGATAAGCGAGACTTGGTTATCCAAGACTTATCCATTTGAAAACCAGTCTACAAATAAAGTAGATGAGAAGATTTAATAGGATTTCAAAACCAGTTTACACATAGAAACCAAACACAACAATCATATCGGCAACGAGGTACCAATCAATCAAACAACACATAGCAATCCCACCCCACAAATCAGATGCAGGAAAGAACATAGCAACACATAGTTATGTGTGTGCTTTGAAAGCTAAGTCTTTAACTATTGCATTTGTATTTATAAGAAAAGGGCTAAGAGAACTAACACTTTTTATGTTTGTTTTTACAGCTTTGTCTAAAATCAAACAAGAAACTTACATATTATAACATATCTATTTCGATAATTAGTCAAGCATCAACAAGCAGCCAGTAACAATCAAACACAAACAAGAGGTAAATTCATTATAACTGTTTAGTAAGGCCTTCATAAAACTAAATAAACTGTGTTGAACATAAGTCATATCAGGAAGTAAGAGAACAACTAATCATATCTAAAACACAAGAAACTCTAAATCTCTAAACACAACAAATCATATCTAAACAAATCTGTGTTGATACAATCGTGACTAGATAATAGTAATGAATGAAACTAATTCAGTTCATATAAGGATTCACAATCATTGACAGAAACTAACTAAAGAATTGTATTTAACTACTTGAGAAAACTATGTGACAGAAAACTAACTAAAACTAACAGTTCATATAAAACTAACCTTTTCAGTCTTTGTTCTGTCCTGAGTGTTCAGTTGTGACCGTGATACTATGTTTTCCTGCAACAAGTGGTATCAGAGTTGCAAAATCTTGATGAGAAAATGAGTGACAATAACAAGATGCATTAAGATTTGACTACTTATAAAGGAAAAAAGAAAGAACACACTGCTTGTTTCCTCCTTAGAACTGACAATACCTTGATTGCTTTCTGGAACTTGGTCGATAAATCTGATCTTGACGTTTGTCCCTCAGTTGACACCCTCTTGCAGTCTTCCTGTGATAGTCTTCCTGTGATACAAAGGAACATCCAATTTAAAATAACACATCCAATTCAAAATATTAAAATGAAGAGTTGATGACCACGGATTGAAGAACAACTCAGATTAACAGAACATAGAGTTGATAACCACGAATTGAAGACAACTCAAATTAACAGAATCATGACCACGACTTTTGCAAAATCATCAAAATCTACAAACTAAATCTCGACTAATCACATAAAACAAAAAGCGTCTGAGTCCCAAGCGGAAATTTGATCAATGAAATCTGAGATTCTAGAGGAGCTGGATCAAAAAGCATCTGAGATCAAACCCTACAACGAAGAATCGAGATCCACTAGTTGCATCAGTCACCCATAAGAATCGAGCGAACAAGAATATGAAATCTAAAAATCGAGGAGGGAGGAACCAAAATACGGATTATAGAGGAGCTGGATCGAATCTGGATTGTTGGTTTGGAGAGTCGCCTTAGAGCAAAATCAACGAAGTGTTGAAATCGGAGTCGAACGAACACCAGAGACGAAGAATCCAGGTGGTGTAGATGAAGATGTTGAATCCGAATAACTTGGAGAATCCAGGATGGAGACGACGGAGAATTGAATATCGTCGGCTCTTTCTCACTGGAGCT
This sequence comes from Orychophragmus violaceus, assembly GCA_030180135.1. NCBI lineage: Eukaryota > Viridiplantae > Streptophyta > Magnoliopsida > Brassicales > Brassicaceae > Orychophragmus > Orychophragmus violaceus. The sequence continues at coordinate 20,520,810 of CM058233.1, forward strand.
ATTTTGCTAAAGCCAATAGTTGAATTTCTTTTTAAAAATAATAGTTCTGTAAATGTTATAAACCAAAAAAGTAAAAAATCTTTCGTCGGTTAATAAGTGACGATAACTTGTGTCGTTTTACGGCTTCAATATAAACATTAACGTCGTTTTAAGAAACGACTATAACAAAGTGACTTTAACAAGAGTGTTTTTTGTAGTGCATTTTGACCTTTTCTGGAATATGGCATTTCTCCCAGAGTTTTTGAAAATGATGCGTCATTAGCATTAAAGTACGGTGAGGATCGTAGGGTTCAGAAGCTGAGATGCTTGTAGCAGTTCTGCCTCTCGGTGCCATTGAATACAATTGTCGACATTATTGAAAGAAAGGAAAAGTTTCTCTTTTTATAAAAAATGATAATGCAAAGAGCTCTAAGAGAAACAACGATGCATAAAAGAGAATAAGTAAGGAGGAAGAGAGGAATTACCTTTCTAAGTAGTGCGGGGAGTAGTGGGAAACATGAAGCATTAACTACCTTTTTAACGCAAATTAACGCCAACTTTGCTCGAGATCGTCATAATTGTCCATATCCCACAATCTCAACCATTCATTTTGAACACGAGATAATTATCACGAGAATCAACTCGCTAGAGAGTTCGAGAATCTCTTGTCTCCTTTCATCTGAGTCGAATTCAAATTAATGATTATGAGTGAACGATGTAGGATTCGATGATATCTCCGCGGATCGAGGTCGATAAGATATGTTGAGATCTCTCATGTCAACCATTCAAAAACAGACCATATCAACTAATATATATCTCGATCGTTATCATTATTCTACAAGTACAGAGGTCCACACACCAAGGTCGAAATAACTCATCTTGATCTCACATCTTGGTCGTTCATTGTTAGACCAAATTGACAATGCGTGCCTGCAGTTCAATAATATCTTAAGAGGATCGGGATTCACGCATCTACGTCTATAAATTCGTTGTGATTTTGAATCTGAACCGCTCAAACCGCGAAAAAACTGTAGCGCAAGATAATCATTATCTACAAAGATCGAGGCTAGCACGCAGCATCCCAATGTTGTTACCCATTGACTTCAAACCTTCTTATCCAATGGGCTGAGAAAAAATTGTTAGTGATGGATTTCTCACATGAAATCCTACCCTTTTAAAATAATCAGGCAAAAGAATGATCTGATTTTACATCTATGAGGCCCATCACAACAAGCCTAGAAGGCTTAAGCGTTTTGACCACTATGAGTTCACATGTTGACAACATAGAGACGACCCGAAGCATATGGGGTTACATATAAGTATTGGACTAAGTTACCTGCGATCCCGAGATATGCGACAATGGCGTGGTTAGCTGTTGCGAAAAGATCGGAGCGGAAATGGAGAGGTCGAAGTATAAAAGAAGGAATGACATTCCAAAAGGATATCTGAAACACAATCGACTAAACACTTCGACTAGAAATATTCGATCTCATTATGTATACATTCGATCTATTCATTTTACAAGTTTTATTTTGACAGTTAATCATAAATACATCATTGATTCATAGAAAATATATATTCTTTACTTCTTAAGTCCAAATCCATGTTCATACAAATTACGGTGTGAATTTTTAAACTCACAACAAGTGACGAAAAGATAAGTGCATTTTGTTGACACTAGCAAAATCAATACATTTAAGTTTTTTAGCATATACCACAAACTTGGATATTATAATTTATGTATGATATCAATGACAAACATTTGTTTTCTTTGTGTATTTAATGTCTTACACACTTTGAGGTTAAAAATAATGAAAAATACTTAATTGCCAGGTCTTAGGCATGACGCTTATCCTATTAGGTATGCAATGCATCTTTTTAATGTCTTGTATGTTTAAAACAAACTACGCTAGGGCATTTAGATATCAGATCGGTTCCAAATCTATTGGTATATTGGTTTAAAATCTATATCTAGAAAGTTCCAGTTTGGTTATGTTTCGGTTTTTTAATTTTAGATCAGTTTGATTCTTAATATATAGAATCGGGAAATAATTTCCGGTTTGAATATAAATTACCCGAAATATCCAAAATATACCCAACAACCTGGAAAAAATACATGAAAACTCGAAAAAACTAAAAATATACCAGAAAAACTAAAAAATTCACATGAAATATCAAAATTATATCCAAAACAACCGAGAATAACTAAAACATTTAATATTTTTAGATCATTTGGATATCTGATCGGGTATTAGATAATATCTGAAACCGAACCGATGTTAACATATATTAAAACGCGATACACAATGGATAAAACTAGTCATACATGAACCCGATCCCCAGTTCAGATTGGTTGCTTTGAGGATAATTGTCTTTGATGATTATCTCATAAATAAGAGATAAAGAAAAAGCCAAGGGAGTTTAGGAAAACTTAATCTTTAAGGAATATTTCCTATTAAGATATATCTAGGGTTAGTTGCAGATAATCCTATATATATGTACATGTCTAAGGATAATATTCCTTACGACTTTTAATATTCTTCTAAGACTCTTTGATCTCTATTCTGGATTTTGAAGAGACTAAGAGTTCTTAAGTTGTATTCACTTTTGATTATAGTGAAACTTGTGAGAGAAGGATCTCACCCCAGACGTAGAGTCCGTGAACTGGGTAAACAATATTGTTGAGTTCTTTACTTATATTCTAAGCAATCGAATTAGGTTAAATACACCAACAAGTGGTATCCGAGCAATCCAAGTTCTAGATTGCAAAGGGAGAAGATTGAAAGAAGTTTTATGTCACGAATCCTAGTGATCGAAAAGCGGACGACGTGAAGAAAGAAAAGTGACTCTCAAAGTTAGGTCATGAAAAGAGTGTTTTACGGCAAATAGTTTTAACGGTCAAGGGAAAGCGTATGTACGTAATTTCTCATAAGTCAATTTCATCAACATTAAGGCTAAGCAACTTAAGATTATGGAGAAGGAATCAAAAACAATTAAGGTGGATACAGAGAAATTTGATGGTAAAGGTGACTTTGGATTATGGAAGCATAAAGTTCTATGTCAGCTAGAACTTCTAGGTTTGGAATCAGTTATGGAAGAAGATTCAGCTCAAACTTCAGAATATGAGAAATCTGAAGACACTAAGGACCCTAAGAAGGAGGATCCGAATTATGCTAAAAAGGATAAGAGAGTTAAGAATCTGATTAAGATGAGCCTAATTGACATGATTTTGTGGAAAGTCATGAAGGAACCAACGGCGCTTGGTATATGGAGGGATCTCGAAAAGGATTATCAAACAAAGGCGCTTCCTAATCGAATTTTTCTAAAACAGAAATTCGCAGGCTTCAAGATGGAGGAGAATAAAAGTATTGAAGAAAATCTTGAAACTTTTGGGAAGCTAATAGATGATCTAGCAAGTCTGAATATTCAGATTAGCGACGAAGATCAAGAAATTCAGCTTCTAATCAGTCTTCCATCACCCTGTGAACCATTGGTTCATACTTTGAAGTATGGAAGTGGAAAAGACACATTGACTGTGAATGATGTAACAACTTCAGCATACTCAAAAGAAGCAGAGCTAAAAGAGAAAGGATTATTAGGCAAATCCAAATATCAAATGGAGGGTTTTTATGTTGAGTTCAGAGGAAGGTCAAACAAGAGATCCGACCATGGAAGCTCTAAATCGGCAAAGGGAAGAAGCAAGAGAAAAGGGAGGTCTATGTCCAGACAAAAAAATCTGCAAATTGGAAAAGGTGAATGTCCTGAAAAAAGGAAGAACAAGGATTATGTGAACATTTCTGAAGAACCACAACGGCCTACAGTGCTTACGGTCAGCACTCAAGACACGAGAAAAGAATGGGTAATGGATTCGGGATGCTCATTTCATATAACTCCGAACAAAGAAGTCTTGTTCGATCTTCAGGAAATCAATGGAGGAAATGTGTTGATGGCTAACAACACATACAATGAGGTCAAGGGAATAGGAATAAGATTCGAAATCCCGATAACTCAACGGTTATCTTAACCGACGTGAGATACATTCCAGGAATGAGTCGAAATCAGATCTCATACGGGTTGCTGGAGAAAGCAGGTTGCAGATATGAAGGAAGCAGTTTTATGGTACACTTCTACAAAGGAGATAAAAAGGTGTTGACTGGCAAGTACAACGAAGGCCTATATTATCTACAAGGAGAAGTGTTGAATGGCGAGGTGAACTCCTTAAAAGCAGAATTTTGATTTTACTGGAATGTGGCACTCTAGACTGGGTCATATGAGTTCAAGCAATATGGAAATATTGGTAAAAGAGGGGTACATTGATAAGAAATAAATCGACAAGCTTGGTTTCTGTGAGGGCTGTGTATTGGGAAAGTTCACAAGTAGAGCTTTCCAACTGCAAGACATACAATAAAAGGCATATTGGACTATATACATTCAGACTTATGGGGCTCTCCTTCAACCCCAGAGAGTCTAGGAGGATGCAAATACTTCATCAGTTTCATCGATAATTATTCCAGAAAGGTCTGGATTTACTTCTTGAAATCAAAAGATCAAGCATTTCAGAAGTTTAAGGAAACTGAAGATCAAGTATAGCAGAACGGATAACGGGCTTGAGTTCTGAAATACACAATTGGACAATCTGTGCAAGGAATCTGGGATCAAAAGGCAAAAACATGCACTTACACACCTAAAAAAATGGCGTGTCTGAACGGATGAACATAACAATTATGGACAAGGTTAGAAGTATGTTGGCAGAAACGAGAAGTGGACAAGAATTTTGGGCCGAAGCTGCTTCCACAGCTGTGTATTTGATTAACAGATCACCAAATTCAACACTAGATTTAAACTGCCAGAAAATCTATGGAGCGGCTCAAAGCCAAACCTAAAACACCTTAGACGGTTTGGCTGCACAGCCTATGTCCACAGAGTTCAGGAAAAGACTTAGGCAAGAGCTGTAAAAGGAGTGTTTGTTGGTTATCCTTTCAGAGTTAAGGGTTACAAGATATGGATTTCAGAAGAAGGAAAGTTTTCAAACTAGTAGGAATGTAGTATTTCATGAGGAATAAGTCTACAAAGATACACTTAAAGCGAATGAAACTAAGGAAAAGTCCGCAAAAGATTTAGAAAATCGCAGAACTAGGAGAGTCACTTTTAGTGACAATCTTATACAAGGACCTTCAAGCACAGAAGAAGAAACAAGGTCCTAACAAGATAATCAATCTTTGGGATCAGAAAGTTGAAGAATATGAAAGTTTTGAGGAATCGGAAAGTTCTGAAGAATCAGAGGAAGAGATAGTGGAATCACATGTGGATACACCTCTTAACAATTATTGCAAGAGATAGAAAGGTGAGATCAAACAAAAAACCACCATCACGCTTTGAGGATCAGGATTTTTCTGCATATGCTCTTTCTGCAGCAGAGAAAATTGAGGTTTGATGAACCAAAGAGTTTTGCAGAGGCTAGGAAAATCAAAAGCTGGAAGCATTGGAACAATGCTGCAAAAGAGGAAATTGATTCTTTAGACAGAAATCATACTTGGGATTTGATTGAGAAACCATTGAAACAAATGGTGATTGGATGCAAATGGGTGTTCAAATTGAAGCCGGGAATACCAAGAGTTGAAAAGCAGAGGTATAAAGCTAGACTGGTAGCTAAGGGCTTTTCACAGAAAGAGGGAATTGATTATAACGAAGTGTTTTTCACCACTTGTAAAACATGTTTCCATCATAGTAATGATATCAGCTGTAACAAACATGGACTATGAGTCGGAGCATCTTGATGTCAAGACATCATTTCTACATGGAGATTTAGAAGAAAGGATTCTAATGGAGCAACCAGAAGGGTTTATTCTTAAAGGAAATGAGAATACGGTCTGCTTACTTCGAAAATCTCTATATGGGTTAAAACAATCCCCATGGCAGTGGAACTTGAAATTTGATTGTTTAATGAAGGAAGAAGGATTTACAAGGAGTCATAGAGACCCATGTGTTTATATGAAAAACACATGATCTAATGAGGCAATATATGATGTAAGATGGGAGGTGGATAGAATTTTGGGTCGCCCAGCTGGTCGAAGACGCTCTCTGGTTGATCTGTGGTCGATGGTCGGTTGTCGAATGCGAAAAGCTTGCTGGCCGGAGGCGCTCTCAAGGCTTCTCAATAGATGGTTTGCGGATTTAGGTGAGATCAGAACACAACAGGAACACAAACACGAGAAAGTAACACGATCTTCAGTCTCAAGGGGAAGCCACGCGAGAGAGTGAGAGACCTGTGCGTTGTCTATGGCTAAACTCTTAGGATTTTTAGTTTAAACTTGGTTAATTTTATTAGCAACAAAAAGAATGGCTTAAATAGCCAATAGTATAGGTTACAAGTGGGCCGAAAAGGGACTGGTCGAAATCAAAAAAGAAAAGACAAGAAGGAAGGTTGGACGGGCCAGATTCTCCTTCTCTTGTATCGGGCTTTGGCTTACCTCATTAAAAACCTTAGTGGGAAAACCCAATTGGGATAAAACCACACTTAAGGGAAAAAGAGTATAAACCTCAGCCCAAGGAGATGTTGCACATGCTACCGGTCGCCAAACATAGTTCGGGAGTTCACTAAATCCGTGAGCTTCCAAATAAGGCAGGTCCAGCAACCTTCGGGTTTGATCTTGCATATATGCTTTGTCCGAGCTGGTATTGGTGTGATTCCAATTCTCATGCATTCCCTGATGAATCAAGAATTCAGGACAAGTTCCTTTTCTTCCTGATTCATCCTGGTCCGTTCTGAACACTCCAATATGCACAAGTCCATCATCAGCGGGTTCCTTGAAAATCACCTGTATTGAAACGGACATAACGTCTTCATAGAAAATTTTGTTGATGTGATTCCACTTTGTGAAGATTCCTTGGTGAGTCAGGTTTCCCTAACAGGTTGATTTGCAGCTTGAATCCTCATGTTCCGATCGCAATCCTCTATTGAATGCACCTATATCCGTGGACATGGCTAAACGGACAGTTTCTAAACATACTCCAAGATTAGCTCGAACCAAGGCTGATTCCTTCTGACCAAACTCTTCCAAATAGCATACTTTATGGTGGATATCAAGTCTGGTATGATTGGTTTGAGCCAATTCTCCTATGGTCATCTTCCAGGACTTAGCTAAGGCTCCGGGTGGACTGTCATCGACCATCTCCAAATGGGATCGTTCCAGTTGGGTTCTGGAACGATCATTACTCCTGAAACATGTTGTTGGCTGATGAATCCTCAATCCCACGTTATTTGGCCTTTTAGAACATGTCTTGGCCTCCTGAACCTCCTCAGGTACGTTCTGCGTGGTCGGAAACAGCTCGATCAGCCTCATGGTCGAGGTTGGTATGTAACGCTCGTCCAGGCCGGGTTTGGATGATCCAATGTCCTCATCATACCCTCTCTCTTGAAAAAGATCCGACCTCGAATCTGCATAACCTGCACCAAGAGAAAGCAAGTTAGCTTTCATGCGGTTTTGTGAGTCCATTGACTTACCCTGATGGATCCGTGTTTTGTGGGTGTAAGGGCTTTCAGGCCGTGCTCCTTTGAGTAGGTGACTCAGTAACACGCGTCTGCTCTGGCCTGGGTTCCATGGGAAACTCTCTTCACCGTGATCTCCATTGGCCTCAGCAAAGTAGCATCCAAGGTCGGGTGGTAATTCTTTCCGGTCCGGCCCTTTGGTTCCTGCAATAATATTGACACCTTTGGCAAGAAACAAGTGCATTAGGTGCTATTTAGGAGATGATAAACGAGCTGAGCTTAAATTATGATTAAAGTCTATTCGTGGGTCTAAATCATGTTTCGATTCCTCATTCTCTTTCAAGTTCATCAGATCTTTTAGTACTTCTGTGGAATCAATAGATATGAACTTTCTTAGAGAAACACTTACCTGATTAACACTCTCAGCTGTGTTTGGGTCGGGCGGTTCTCCTTCTACCTCAGACTGTCGTGAGCTGAAGGCTTCAGGGTCCTTAGACAACTCCAATGTCATTGGTCCATTCAGTTCTAGGTCCATTTCGTTCTGGTCATTTCCAGATGATACTGCTGCCTCGGTCGGGGTATTGGTACGGCCCATTTGATTCTCCGTTCTACCTATGTCCTGATCAACACCTTTGGACAATGAAAAGTGCATTAAAACAGTTTTTGGTTCAGAGTTCACAGATGGACAATAGCTAGGGTGGGACACTTTAACCCTTGGTCGAGGCGTGTCGGACGATGGGGGGATACTTGACGACGTTCGAGCGCGGTCGAGCGGTCGACAGAGGGACGAGTTGGTCGAAGGGCGTGGACAGCCCTGGGTCTTTGGTCTTTGCATGATATATTGCTCGTATACGAGTCGTTTAAGGTCCTTCCACCTCCATGCTGGCTCATTGTAGTTAACTCACCATTTCTCCTCGTTCTTCTACCATATATAAGCATCTCCGATCAGGGTTCGGATAGCATACGAGGGCTGATCTCTTCTTGGGATGTTGTGATCCCAAAAGTAGTCCTTCATATCTTCTTCCCAATGAAGATAGTTCTCAGTTCCTGAAAAAGACATGGGTTGTGAGTCAAGGGCCTAAGAGCTATATCGAGATTTAGTTGGAGTTAGTGATGGTCTTAGTCTAGTAGTGTGGTGAGGTCGGTAATGGTATGGTGGCTCGTGCTCCATCTCGTGTGCTGCATGGTATTCTTCAGCATCATCCCGGTTGTGGCCGCGGTCGTGTGGTCTGTGTCATGCTCGACCAGGTCGATCTTGCTGGTCGGGTCGACGTTGCTGGTCAACCGGACGCTCCAAGCGGTCTCTTAGGACATGTAGGGCTCCAAGTACTTGAGCCATAGTCACCGGTTCTCCCTGGTCATTCATTTACTCAGTTCCTGTTTGTTGAGAATGTCCTAAAATCTATTGTACTTACTCTGAGAGAAAGTTGTATTGTCGAGATGAGACAATCATATGACACTAGGCAATCATAACGCTTTGCTAGAAGCCACTTATGATCAATGGGTTAAGAACTCATTGCTAGTGTTATATGATCCTACAGGGTCACAAACCTAAGCAAACTCGACGTTAAAGACGAGGTTGATCATTAATGTAATGATCAAGTGAATGCATATTTGATATGCATTCGGCATCAAAATTCTGGGGCCGTGTCGATCGACACAAAGAGTGTGTCGGTCGACACAACTCGCGGATTAACCAGATTAATTCGGTTTAATCGTTGGTTAATTCCGTTGTGGTTTAAGCCGACATATATAAGATATATGGTCGACCTAAAACTCGAAAAAAAAACCTAATTCACAGCCACCAGAACTAGAAAAGAAACCTCTCAAGAGATTAGATCTCTATAGGCACTAGCATCCCTCCTGTTCAGTTTGTGTGTGTGTGGATACCAGTAGAGGCACAGCGTTTGAGGTGCTTCGTGATCTCGATTATCTGCAAATCTTCCGCTGCTAATTACCAGGTAAATCTGAGATCTGATAGATTCAATTACATGAACCTTAGATCCTAGGCTTGGAATTTATACCTAGGGTTGCTAATCCTGATTAGAACTGCTAGAAATTCCTTCAGTGGTATCAGAGCCTTAGGGTTCTATTGAATCTGTAGCATGTTGATTAGATTAGTTGAATCTGGATCTCTGTATAGTTGATACAAACATGTTAAAATTCGTTTTCATGAAAAAAATCTAGTTTTAGGTTTTTGGCTTGAAAAACGATTAGGGTTTATCGCACTGTGTCGATCGACACCAATCCGGTATCGGTCGACACAGAAGGAGAACCCGAATAAAATTAGTTTTCGCCTAGTGTCGATCGACACAAGAGTTGTGTCGGCCGACACAAACCTCGCGAGATTGATAAATCGGTTCAATTGGATTGGACCGGTTATCGAGCTTGGTTAATAATGGTTGAAAACTGTGAATGGTTTAATTGCGATTGGTTTGATTAGGTTGGTATCGACCGATGCTAATGTAGCATCGATCGACACTGACCGGTATTCAAAACCGAACCAATTGGATTGATCGGTTATCGCGGATTGTTTTGGTTATTCTGCATCGATCGACACTAAAGTAGTGTCGGTCGACATCAGATTCGATGGTTTGGATTATGGAACCTGAAATCACAGAACCAAAGCAAGATAAATCAATTAATTAGAAGAATTAAAACATAATAAAACTGAACGTTTTAAATGGTTTTGTTCCTCAATCAAATATCAAGTGATACTTGATGTATTTCCAATCTTGTCAACTGTCAAGACCCATTTAATTGTGCGATAGACTTGCAGTGCAAGATGTCCACAATTACATGAGTAAGACAGAGGTAATCGTGTTGATGGATTTGCAGTGCAAGACATCGAAAATTACATGACTTAAGAGATTGGTTTACTTGACTGGGCCATCAAAATCGTTTTGGGCTCAGAGACATCAGGTGGATTGGACATAAGATGTCAATCCACAACCAAGAGTTATATTGGATATAACTAGCAAAGTTGTTGCTTACCTAAATAGCTAAATTTTGGGTGATAGCCAGTGGCTCACTCAAGTTTAGTGAAATATGGGTCTTGGATCATTATATTCATCTAAGGAAACATTGTTTGAATATAATGCGAGTTTTCTTAAAAGTTAAGACTTATCATTTCTTGAACATCATAACTAAACCTTTTCCTTTCTTTGTTCTCAGCTATGACTAACACTCATAATAACTCTTTCTCCCTGCGATCCGTCCTCGAGAAGGACAAGTTAAATGGATCGAATTTTCTTGAATGGTATCGGAACTTGAGAATTGTTCTCAAACAGGAGAAGAAGGACTATGTCCTTGAGAAAGTTCTCCCCAAGAAGTACCGAGCCAATGCCTGGCAGTCAGATAAGGATGCTTGGGATAAGCATTCTAATGATGTGGTGGATGTGAGTTGTCTCATGTTGGCTACCATGAACTCGGAATTGCAGAAGCAATATGAGTACGTGGAGCCGCCAATAGAGATGATCACTGGCCTGAAAAGTATGTTTCAGGAGCAGGCACGAACTCAGAGATACCAGACGGTAAGATCTCTGATTGAGTGCAAGCTACCAAAGGGCGAACCAGTTAGTCCTCATGTCATTAAAATGATGGGTTATATTGATAACCTGGGGAAACTGGATTGTCCCATTAGCCAAGAGTTGGCTACTGACATCATTCTGCAGTCACTGCCGTCAAGCTATGATCAATTTGTTATGAACTATAACATGAACAACTTGACAAAGACGTTGACTGAATTGCATGGGATGCTTAAGACTGCTTAACCTAACATCAAGAAGGACACCCCAGATGTCCTTATGGTACAAAAGGGTAAAAGGTTTAAGAAACCTGCTAAGAACAAAGGTGATGGCAAGACGAGCTCGATTGTGAATCCAAGCGAGTCTGGCCATGCTCCTAAGGTTAAAACCAGTCCTTTTGAAGATGTTAAGTGCCGTTATTGTAATGGTTATGGGCATTTGAAAAGAAACTGCAATAAATTCTTGGAAGATTATGAGAAGCTGAGGAAGACGTACGAGACTTCTTCTTCAGGTATTATGTTATAGAAGTAAATGTTACTTCTTATAGTCCTACTTATTGGGTATTTGATACCAGCTGTGGTACTCATATTTTGTGAAAATGTGCAGGGCCTGAGCAAAAGTAGGACTATGGAGAAAGGACAAGTGGATCTACGCGTGGGAAATGAAGCAAGAGTTGCTGCATTAGTCGTAGGAGTTTTTCATTTGTTTTCTTTTATGGCATGTTTTGAACTTAAAACTGCTACTATGTACCTGCTATGAGCAGAAAGATTATTTTTATTCCTTGTTTGGATATGGAAGGATATCAGTTTTCAAATTAAGAATAAGTGTTATTCATTTGATTACAATGATATATTTTATAGTAGCAATCCATTAGAGAATGGACTTTATGTTCTAAACCAGAACGTGCCTAACTATAACATTAATACCAAGAGATTCAAGTCAAATGATACGAATCAAACTTCTCTCTGGCATTGTCGTTTTGGGCCACATAAATGAGAAACAGATTCAAAAGCTCCATAGTGATGGGTTCTTGGGCTCATCTGATTATGAATCATAATGAGTAAAGTGAATCTTGTTTATTGGGTAAAATGACGGAGGCCCCTTTCAACAAAGGTAGTGTCGATCGACACAAACGGTGCGTCGGTCGATACAGGTTGCAAACGATCAAAATGAAAGGGCCAGAGGCTTATTGGGTTTTATACATACGGATGTATATGGGCCAATGAGCACTAGTGCTAGAGGAAATTTTCAGTACTTCATTACCTTTACTGATGATTTCAGTAGGTAAGGTTATGTCTTATTAATGAGACATAAGTCAGAATTTTGAAAAGTTCAAAGAGCTCCAGAATGAAGTACATAATCAATTTGGCAAAGGTATTAAAGCTCTACGATGAGATCATGGAGGTGAATACTTAAGTCAAGAATTTAGTGATCATCTGAGAGATTGTGAAAGTGTTTCACAATTCACTCTTCCTGAATCGGACTTTATTAGATATGGTTCGATCAATGATGAGTCACTTAGATCTTCCATTATCCTTCTAAGAATACGCTCTAGAAACGTCTGCATTTACACTAAATAGGGTTCCATCAAGATCAGTTACAGAGACACCACATGAGATGTGGACTGTTAATGTTCCTGATTTGTCTTTCAAGAAGACTTGTGGTTGTGAGGCTTATATAAAACGTTTAATCTCTGATAAGCTCACACCCAAATACGATAAGTGCTACTTCATTGGTTGTCCTAACAAAACCAAGGCATGTTACTTTTACAACCGGTCCGAGAACAAATTGTTCGTTGCTCGGAACCATGTTTTCTTGAGAAAGATTTTCTTTCCAAGAAGAACAGTGGAGTAAAGTACAACTCGAAGAAATTCGAAAATCACAGGAGACTGCTCAACCTGATGAGGAAGAGCAGCAGTTGGATCTACAAGGAGTTGTAGAAGCTGCACCTGTGATGCCTAAGGTTTGCAAGGATCTGGTGAATGTATATTCGATATACATTCAAAAGGCGAGTTTCTGAAGAAGTGTCGATCGACACAAAAGTTGTATTGATCGACACAGATCACGAACCAAAATATTGATTTTGGCTTATGACTTAATTAACTACGGTTTAAATCTTGGTTAATTAGGTCATGGTAAAAGTATACATATGAGATATGTGCGCGACTTTTACACAAAACTGAAGCTCGCAGATCCGAAAGGATCCGTCACGAACCCGAGAAATGTGGATTTCTCGTAACCAATTGCCGTGATTTATTGATCATTGAAAGTGACGGGCCTGCGAATTTTGAAGAAGCAATGATGGGCCTTGACTCCGAAAATGGCTGAAAGCCACTGAATCCGAAATGGTATCCAAAGCTGGATTGGTGGAAAAGGTTTCAAGCAAATTCATGGTGTTGACTATGAAGAAACCTATTCCCCAGTCAACATGCTTAAAGTCCATTCGGATTCTCCTAGCAACCACCACTCATAATGGTTATGAGATCTGGCAGATGGATGTGAAAACAGTTTTCCTTAATGGAATTCTGGAAAAGGATGTGTACATGACACAACCTGAAGTTTTCATTGATCCTAATGAAGCCAGGAAGATATGCAAGCTTCGCCGATCCATTTATAGATTGAAGCAAGCATCTCGGAGTTGGAATCTTCGTTTTGATAAAGCAGTCAAAAGGTTTGACTTCGTCATGAATGAAGAGGAACATGTGTTTACAAAAGGACTAGTGGGAGCGCAGTTGCATTTCTAGTATTGTATGATACTACTTCTCGGAAATGAAGTTCCATCGTTTCAGTATATTAAGACCTGACTCGAAAGTTGTTTTTCTATAAAATTATGGGAGAAACCGTATACATTCTTGGAATAAGAATCTATGGAGATAGATTGGACAAGCTAATTGGATTGTGTCAAGACACTTATGGTGATAAGGTCTTGCACAGGTCCAGTATGCATGATTCCAAGAAGGGCTTTGTGCAAATGACTCTTGGTATTACTCTTAGCAAGACGCAGTGTCCTTCGACACACGCTGAGCAAGAGCGAATGAGGGTCAGACAACTGCTACAGGCATTAGATGTCTTAAGATGTTATCTTAATTTTAGTGGGAGTTGTTGTTGTTGATTTTAGTTATGATATGATGTTCGTGTAAACATAATATGATTATGTTAATGAAATCTGACACCAGTATTATTTAATTATGTTATTAAATAATAGTCCCAAAGTAATTTATGACATTTTATAGGTCATCAAGTATGTGACTTGATCATGAAACCCTATAGATAATAAATGACATAAATTATGTTGGTCCCTGGTCGAGGTTGTTAAAGTGGGACATTAACAACCGCGTGAGACTAGTATGTGAGGTGACTGATGACTAAGTTTCATGGAGTCATTAATAAGAGTATTAAAGTCAATCACATAGATATGTGTTGGAGAACACAGGATCGGACATGACCCGTTAATGAGAACTCTACAAGATGTTATATGAGTGTCATAAGAGCTTCTCATTACGACTAAGAGTATAGTCCTTAGACCTGAGTTCATCATGTTTTCTTGCATATGGATTGCTTCGTCTTGACTTTGTCAAACGTCAACCGTAACTGGTGATTATAAAGACACTGATTAGGCGTATCATGAAATATGAAAGGGACATGGATGGAACAAGATGGGATTTGTACCTCCTATATAACAGGAGTTAAATATCTCTGGTCCTATCGAAGATTTGATACTGGAAATGCGTGGCCGCGCTCAAACGAGGTGATTGTCAGTCGTTTGTTTTATCAGTACAAATCGGGATTCGATAAACGTGATCTAGCTTAATAAGGATGACACAGTTCTTGCCTTATACTAGATTGAGATATAGCTACAAAGGGATTAAAGGAATAGATGATTCCAATACAAGTGGGAGATTGTTGGGAATGTCCTGAAATCTATTGTACTTACTCTGAGAGAAAGTCGCATTGTCGAGATGAGACAATCATATGACACTAGGCAGTCATAACGCTTTGCTAGAAGCCACTTATGATCAATGGGTTAAGAACTCATTGCTAGTGTTATATGATCCTACAGGGTCACACACCTAAGCAAACTGGACGTTAAAGACGAGGTTGATCATTAATGTAATGATCAAGTGAATGCATATTTGATATGCATTCGGCATCAAAATTCTGGGGCCGTGTCGATCGACACAAAGAGTGTGTCGGTCGACACAACTCGCGGATTAACCAGATTAATTCGGTTTAATCGTTGGTTAATTCCGTTGTGGTTTAAGTCGACATATATAAGATATATGGTCGACCTAAAACTCGAAAAAAAAAAACCTAATTCACAGCCACCAGAACTAGAAAAGAAACCTCTCAAGAGATTAGATCTCTATAGGCACTAGCATCCCTCCTGTTCAGTTTGTGTGCGTGTGGATACCAGTAGAGGCACAGCGTTTGAGGTGCTTCGTGATCTCGATTATCTGCAAATCTTCCGCTGCTAATTACCAGGTAAATCTGAGATCTGATAGATTCAATTACATGAACCTTAGATCCTAGGCTTGGAATTTATACCTAGGGTTGCTAATCCTGATTAGAACTGCTAGAAATTCCTTCACTGTTTACACAACTTAAGGAAAAGATCAAGTGCAAATCGAGAAACAAAATAAAACAAGCAACAAAGCTAGAGAAAAGGCAAAACACAAAAGAATGGCAAAATCGCAAAATGGAAATATGCAACTAAATGGAAAATATGCAAAATCTAATGTTAACCCCTTTTATGCAAAATACTTATGCATCTATCAACCTAAATGCAATATAGAACCTAAATAACAGAAGAAAATCAGATAGGTACTTAGCACCAAGCAAAAACACATTCGATTTCCGAGAAACCCTAGTGCAATCTAGATGCAACCGTTTTTTATTCTACATAACTCAACAATTATATTTATTGTGTTTTTTATTTGGTTTTTCATATGCAAGGACAGAAACAAGATGATATGACATAAGAAAATATATGAAGCAACACGAAATTTTTTTTTGTTTTCGGATTTTTTTCGATTTATAAAGAAGCAATCAACAAAAGACAAAAACAGAAATGCAAAACGAAATTGAGGAAGATAAAGGTTGGATGAACACAATCTGGAGGTAGGAGCTTTTAGCTCTGATAGAAGCTTTTAGCTCTGATGCCAGATGATGTAAGATGAGAGGTGGATAGTTGTTTGGGTCGCCCAACTGGTCGAAGACGCTCGATGGTTGATCCGTGGTCGATGGTCGATGGACGATGGTCGGTGGTCGAATGGGAAAACCTTGCTGGCCGAAGGCGCTCTCAAGGCTTCTCAATGGATGGTTTGTGGATTTAGGTGAGATCATAACACAACAGGAACACAAATACGAGCAAGTAACGCGATCTTCAGTCTCAAGGGGAAGCCACGCGAGAGAGTGAGAGACCTATGCGCCGTCTATGGCTAAACTCTTAAGGTTTTTAGTTTAAACTTGCTTAATCTTATTAGCAACGAAAAGAATGGCTTAGATAGCCAATAGTCTAGGTTACAAGTGGGCCAAAAAGGGCCTGGTCGAAATCAAAAAAAAAGAAAAGACAAGAAGGAAGGTTGTACGGGCTAGATTCTCCTTCTCTTGTATCGAGCTTTGGCTTACCTCATTAAAAACCTTAGTGGGAAAACGGGAAAACGGCCAATTCGTACCCGCACATTTAGAACTGGTACCGATTAATACCTGTATAATTTTCCTGTGCTAATCAATACCCACACTCCGGATTATTTGACTATCCAAACATACACAATTTGTTTTTGGCGAATCCCTGCTTTGACCAAGTTTCCATTAGTCAACCCCGTTAAATCGCTAACGGATAATCTGCCTTGTCATTATAAATCTGAGCTAGCACTATTGAATTAAAACAACGTCGTTTTGATGAATTAAATAAAAAATGAGTCAACTAAGGTTTGAACCCGTGACCTCGGACTTAAAATTGGTAACACACTACCAACTAAAATAGGCAATCTTTTTAGTTTTGTATATCAATATATTTTATATAACTTTACAAATTTTATATCATCTTCACCCTAACTTTGGTCAAACTTATCATCTGGAGGAAACTCGAAGAGCTTACAAGCCCTCCAACTCGAACCTGTGTGCATAGTAGCACAATTTGTATCCATTTGTTTTTTCCTGGGTTTCTCATAAATTGAATATCTTATTGAAAAACCATCGTTGTCACTGTTTCCGAACATAAATGGAAGGGAAAGACTTGGAATTTGCAGTTAACGGTGAGAGATTCAAAGTCAACTCTATTGATCTTTCTACGACTTTACTCGAGTTCTTGCGATTCAACACTCCTTTCAAGAGTGTCAAGCTCGGTTGTGGCGAAGGCAAAATCTATTTTTCTCTGTCTTATTTACTCTTTTAAAGGCGTAAGCTTTATGTCCTGAAACAATCTTACATGTGTAGTTGAAGTCTCGTGTTATTGCTCTCCTTATATACCAAACAAAGGAACGAATCTGAGTTTATGCATCTTTCAGACAGATCTTAACGTCTTGTCTGACCAAAAATGTGTTTTTCTGGTTTTAGTGCAGGAGGATGCGGTGCTTGTTTAGTAGTGTTATCAAAATACGATCCAGAATTACATCAAGTGAAGGAATGTAGTATAAACTCTTGTCTCACGCTTGTCTGTAGTATAAACGGATGTTTCATTACAACATGAGAAGGTCTCGGAAACACAAAGAAAGGATTCCACGCGATCCACAAGCGTTTAGCCGGGTTTCACGCCAATTTTAAAGCTATATAAACTATACTGATATACAAAACTAAAAATATTTCCTAGCTTAGTTGGTAGTGCATTACCAATTTTAAGTCCGAGGTCACGTGTTCAAACCTTAGTGAACTCATTTTTTATTTAATTCATTAAAACGACGTCGTTTTAATTTAATAGTGCCAGCTCAGATTTATAATGCCAACGCGGATTATCCGTAAGCGATTTAATGGGGTTGACTAACGGCAGCTTGGTCAAAGTAGGGATTCGCCCAAACAAAATGTGTGGGTATTGATTAGCACATGAAAATTACACATGTATTAATCGGTACCAGTTCAAAATGTGCGGGTATAAAAATTGTGTGGGTATGAAAAAATTGTGTGTTTTTGGATATTCAAATAATCCGGAGTGTGGGTATTGATTAGCACATGAAAATTACACAGGTATTAATCGGTACAGTTCTAAATGTGCGCGTATGAATTGGCCGTTTTCCTGTGGGAAAACCCAATTGGGATAAAACCACAATTAAGGGGAAAAGAGTATAAACCTCAGCCCAAGGAGATGTTGCACGTGCTCCTGGTCGCCAAACATAGTTCTGGAGTTCACTAAATCCGTGAGCTTCCAAATAAGGCAGGTCCAGCAACCTCCGGGTTTGATCTTGCATATCTTCTTCGTCCCAGCTGGTATTGGTGTGATTCCAACTCTCATGCGTTCCCTGATGAATAAGGAATTCAGGCAAAGTTCCTTTTCTTCCTGATTCATCTTGGTCCGTTCTGAACACTCCAATATTCACAAGTCGGTCTTCAGCGGGTTCCTTGAAAATCACATGTATTGAAACGGGCATAACATCTTCATAGCAAATGGTCTTGATGTGATTCCACTTCGTGAAGATTTCTTGGTGAGTCAAGTTTCCATAAAAGGTTAGTTGCAGCTTGAATCCTCATGTTCCGATCGCAATCCTCTCTTGAATGCACCTAGATCCGCATACAAGGCTAAACGGACAGTTTCTAGACATACTCCAAGATTAGCTCGAACCAAGGCTGATTCCTTCTGACCAAACTCTTCCAAATAGCGTACTTTCTGGTGGATATCAAGTCTGGTATGATTGGTTCGAGCCAATTCTCCTATGGTCATCTTCCAGGACTTGGCTAAGGCTCCGGGTGGACTGTCATCGACCATCTCCAAATGGGATCGTTCCAGTTGGGTTCTGGAACGATCATTACTCCTGAAACATGTTTTTGGCTGATGAATCCTCAATCCCACGTTATTTGGCCTTGTAGAACATGTCTTGGCCTCCTGAACCTCCTCAGGTACGTTCTGCGTGGTCGGGAACAGCTCGATCAGCCTCATGGTCGAGGTTGGTATGTAACGCTCGTCCAGGCCGGGTTTGGATGATCCAATGTCCTCATCATACCCTCTCTCTTGAAAAGGATCCGACCTCGAATCTGCATAACCTGCACCAAGAGAAAGCAAGTTAGCTTTCGTGCGGTTTTGTGAGTTCATTGACTTAGCCTGATGGATCCGTGGTTTGTGGGTGTAAGGGCTTTCAGGCCGTGCTCCTTTGAGTAGGTGACTCAGTAACACGCCTCTTCTCTGGCCTGGGTTCCATGGGAAACTCTCTTCACCGTGATCTCCATTGGCCTCAGCAAAGTAGCATCCAAGGTCGGGTGGTAATTCTTTTCGGTCCGGCCCTTGGTTCATACAATAATATTGACACCTTTGGCAAGAAACAAGTGCATTAGGTGCTCTTTAGAGATGATAAACGAGCTGAGCTTAAATTATGATTAAAGTCTACTCGTGGGTCTAAATCATGTTTCGATTCCTCATGCTCTTTCAAGTTCATCAGATCTTTTAGTACTTCTGTGGAATCAGTAGATATGAACTTTGCTTGAGAAACACTTACCTGATTAACACTCTCAGCTGTTTTTGGGTCGGGCGGTTCTCCTTCTACCTCAGGCTGTCGTGAGCTGAAGGCTTGAGGGTCCTTAGACAACTCCAATGTCATTGGTCCATTCAGTTCTAGGTCCATTTCGTTCTTGTCATTTCCAGATGATATTGCTGCCTCGGTTGGGGTATCGGTACGGCCCATTTGATTCTCCGTTCTACCTGTGTCCTGATCAAATCCTTTGGACATTGACAAGTGCATTAAAACAGTTTTTGGTTCATAGTTCACAGATATACAATAGCTAGGGTGGGACACTTTAACCCTTGGTCGAGGCGGGTCGGACGATGGGGCGATAGTCGACGAAGTTCGAGCGCGGTCGAGCAGTCGACAGTGGGACGAGGTGGTCGAAGGGCGTGGACAGCCCTGGGTCTTTGGTCTTTGCATGACATATTGCTCGTATACGAGTCGTTTAAGGTACTTTCACGTCCATGCTGGCTCATTGTAGTGAACTCGCCATTTCTCCTCGTTCTTCCACCATATATAGGCATCTCCGGTCAGTTCGGATATCATACGAGGGCTGATCTCTTCTTGGGATTTTGTGATCCCAAAAGTAGTCCTCCATATCTTCTTCCCAATGAAGATAGTTCTCAGTTCCTGAAAAAGACATGGGTTGTGAGTCAAGGGCCTAAGAGCTATATCGAGATTTAGTTGGAGTCAGCGATGGTCTTAGTCTAGTGGTGTGGTGAGGCCGGTAATGGTCTGGTGGCTCGGACTCCATCTCGTGTGCGGCATGGTATTCTTCAGCATCACCCCGTTTGTGGCCGCGGTTGTGTGGTCTGTGTCGTGCTTGACCGGGTCAAGCTTGCTGGTAGGGTCGACGTTGCTGGGAACCCGGACGCTCCAAGCGGTCTCTTAGGGCATGTAGGGCTCCAAGTACTTGAGACATAGTCACCGGTTCTCCCTGGTCATTCATTTACTCAGTTCCTGTTTACACAACTTAAGGAAAAGATAAAGTGCAAATCGAGCAACAAAAGAAAACAAGCAACAAAGCTAGAGAAAAGGCAAAACACAAAAGAATGGCAAAATCGCAAAATGGAATTATGCAACTAAATGGAAAATATGCAAAATCTTATTAGGAACGAAAATAATGGCTTAAATAGACAATAGTCTAGGTTACAAGTGGGCCAAAAAGGGCCTGGTTTTAATACCCAGTATTCAAAAATATGGTCAACGGGCAGAAGAAAAGTCAACAGGGGCAAAATTGTAATTTTGCCAAACCCAGGGGCAAAATGGTAATTTTGCCAAAGTTCGGACGGAAGCCGAGACGGGCCAAATGTTCTCTTAATAAAGCATGAAGAACATTTACAAGACCATAATTGGAAGAAACGGAGCAGAAATATATTTTTCGGCTTATCGGAGTGAAAACCGACTAAACCGAGAAAACTTCGGAAATTCATAACGGGAGCTAGGAAACTCCAAATGAGGTGATTGAAGTTGATAAATTTATCTAAAATCCGGGAGAATCAATGTATGGAAGTTTGGAGATTTATGGGAATCGTCTGGTATTTTCTAAAACAATATTCGCGCAACCGAGCAAACCGAGCAAGAATGACTAGGAAGAATTAAGAGTAGATTAAGAGGTTAATGGCTGGATTTGCTGGAATAAACACACCTCAGATGACAAGTGTAATCTTCTCATGGCACCACCTCTTCTTTTTGAATAAAAGAATGTGTGGATTCATTGAACTTGGAATGTTCAAGGTGGCATATGGAGAATGGATGCATGGAACCATCTCAAAGCTTATCAACGTGGCAAGGAGACTTGATGCTCAAGGATACAATAAATCTCCCTTATTTCTTGGCAATTGGCGTGGCTGAAGGAGGAAGGAAGAGAGAACATGTGTCAAAGAAGGAGATGAGATGTGTCTTGAGACATGTGTCAAAGAAGGAGATTAGTTGTGTCATGAGACACTTGTCACCTAATTGTCACCTAAAGTTTTATATATAAGGAGTCTTAGCTCTTCATTTTATTTATCACAAACACAACAAAAACAAGAGAAGAAGAAAAGAAAGAGAGGGAGAGAAGAGAAGAAGGAGCGTGAGTGAAGAAGAAGAAGAAGAAGAAGAAGAAGAAGAAGAAGAAGAAGAAGAAGAAGAAGAAGAAGAAGAAGAAGAAGAAGAAGAAGAAGAAGAAGAAGAAGGGAGAGAGAGGCGTGAAGATGAAGAAGAGAGAGAGAAGGAGGCATGAAGGAGAGAGAGAAGATGAAGATTGGAGAAGAAGAGAGAGAGACATGGAGGAGAACCGGAAGAGATAGAACCGGATGAAAGAGAGAAAGAATCGGAGGAGAAAGAAAATGAGGAGAGAGAAGATGGTCCGGAGGCTCGATCAGAATCATTCGGTCAATGGTCAACACCGGTCAATGGTCAACGCCGCGGTCAACGCCGGTCAACGCGTTGACTCCAGCCAATTTTGGTGTCGCGGTTAGTGTACGGGTGTTCGTGACGCTTCGGGGTTCGTGTTTGTGCGTTCGGGAGGTTCGGGAGGTTCGGGTTTAGTTCGGGGTCTCGGGAAGCCGTATCCGCATCCGTGCCATTCGTTCCGTCATAAATCACTGTGAGTCGGCTCAAACACCGTAGTTTATGCATATAGATCGAGAAATGGGAAACCGTAGAATTAGGATTGCATACCCGAATGTGATTGATTATGTTTGTGAATCGAATGATTGAATTATCGATAAACCGGTTAGGAGTTAAGACGCATGTTAGGATTATATGAATTAACGGATTAAACATGTTGTGTGCCGTTAGGTTGATCGTAGTGTGATGCATTCATATAGTTGTGCCTGCTAGGACCATATATGCATATATATGTAAGTAAAGGACGGTATTGAATGAACCTATATACGGGAATTAAGACGAGTTTAAATATGGAAGTAAACTTAACAAACGTTTAGCATATGGAATGGTATCAGGGTTTCCCAAGAATAAATGAATTAAGTAATGAAAGATGAGACGTCGGGAGTTTAGTAAGCAGCTAGCTCTAAACTGACGGATCGGGGAGTTGATAAAAGATATTTAGGATTGGTTAAGAAATGAGAAGTGTTGTGATTGGTGAGCCGTCTACGGATTAGCAATCCGCTAATCCAAGGTAGCGGACATGAATTAGTTAAAAGACGTTAGAAACCCTAATAGGCCTGATTGTGTGTTGGTTGCGTGTTGATTGTGTGATTGTGTTGTTGTGTGGTTGTTATTGAGCATTGCAGGCCTAGTAGATCGTCTCGGTGTTGGGCCAAGCGATCCGTATTGTTACTTAACTCGGTCACGGGACCGGTTAAATCGTGGTTGCTGACTCGGTACGGTGCCGAAACAAAGCGGTGGTGTGTGTAAGTAGACTTGCGGGAAGCGGTGTTGATTTGGTCGTTGATTATTTATTGAGATTGATTGTTAGAGTCCAAGTGAGTCTGTGTGTTTACATTTCTGCTCTAGGACTCTAGGGTGCGTTAGATCCCGCAAGTCTAGGTGTTTGGATACGTTCTGGTACTTCTGACCCGATTGGATCCTCGGGTAGTTGCCTAACCGGGCCGTGTTGATTCCGGTTGTGGTGTTAACCTACTGAGTGACGCCGGTAGGTGTGTGGTCCGGAGAATACGGGGTCATGTCCTAGGGCCAGACTGCATGGAAGCTTGGGTTATCTAGGGGTAGCCTGAGTCACCGCGTATCGATGGACGGAGAACGGTGTCCTAGACGTTGGACTTGGTATCGACGTCTAGGAGTCGGGGGTCAGTTACCATATCGGTAACGGTGGAAACCCGTGGAAGTTACCGAGATCGTAGGGGCCCAGGGTAGTGTTGTTGGAATTCCTATCAGTTTCTAATCCGATTAGGCAACCCTAAGCCTGAATTCCGAGCCTAGGATCTCAGGGTTTAAGTAATTGAATCATGGATCTCGCGTTTACCTTGCTCTGGCAGCGGAAGATGAATCAGGTAAGACAAGATCAGGAGCGATTCAGATGTCTCGCCTCTATCGTAGTCCACACGCACACAACCTGGAAAGTCAGGATGCTAGTGCCGGATCTGGGAATCGAAGAGAGAGTTTTTCTGTTTTCTCTAATCAAGAAAACTGACGGCTTGTTTTTCAGGTCGACCATATAAGCCTTTATATATGACCTGTTATGACTAAACCATGTTTCGGGTTTAATCGAAAAGGTCTAAGTCATAAACCGAAACATCAGTCTCGGAATCGACTCTGTGTCGATCGATACACCAACTGTGTCGATTGACACACCTCTCTTTAATCGATATTGATATGTATCCAATAAACATCATCTTGATCATCACCATGATGATCATTCCCATATAAAAGCTTCCAGATTGCTTAGGTGTGTGACCCTATAGGATCATATGATACTGGCAGTAAGTCTACAACTTACAGACTG
The DNA here is from genome assembly GCA_030180135.1 of Orychophragmus violaceus. Lineage (NCBI taxonomy): Eukaryota > Viridiplantae > Streptophyta > Magnoliopsida > Brassicales > Brassicaceae > Orychophragmus > Orychophragmus violaceus. The sequence goes on from CM058233.1 coordinate 20,544,864, forward strand.
CAAGAGGCTTCTAGCAAAACATTGCAACCGCCCAGTATCATACAACATGTCTGATCTCGACACACAACTATCGTTAGAGTAAGTACAATGTGATTTCTGGACATAATCCCAACAATCTCCCACTTGTACTGGAATCACCTATTCCTATAATCCCTTCGTCTCTATATCTCGATATAGCATAAGGCAAGAGACTGTGTCATCCTTATTATACCCAATATCATGTTCATCGAACTCCTGATCTATACTGATAAAACAAACGACTGACAATCACCTCGTTTGAGCACGGCCATACATTTTCTCAGTATCAAATCTTCGATGGGCCCTGGGATATTTATCTCCTGTTATATAGGAGGGACAAATCCCATCTTGTTCCATCCCTGTTTCTACACATACTTCATGATACGCTTAAGCAATGCCGTTATAGCCTCCAGTTACGGAACGTCGTTTGACAAGGTCAAAGCGCACCAATTCATATGCTAGAAACCATGATGAACTCAGGTCTAAGGACTATACTCTATAGTCGTAATGAGAAACTCTCATGACACAGATATAACTATCCTGTAGAGTTCTCATTAGCGGGTCATGTCCGATCATATGTTCACCAACATATATCTATGTGACTGACTGTGATACTCATATCATTGACTCCATGAAACTTAGTCAACAGTCACCTCACAAGCTAGTCTCTCGCGGTTGTCAGTGTCCCACTTTGACAATCTCGACTAGGGACAATCATAATTTATGTCATCTTTTACTTATAGGGTTTCATGATCAAGTCCTCAACTTGATGACCTATATGATGACCATAAAATACTTTGGAACCATTACTTAATTATCCAATAATTAAATGACATTGATGTCAGTTTTAACTTACACAAACTTTGCCATAGCATGTCTATGTAAAGATTATAACATAACTAAAATAACTCCCACTAGAATCAAGATCATCTCTTCAGATATCTTATACCTACAGCAATCAGAATAAATTTCGTGCTTAGGTTGTGGGAGAGACTGCGGTGTTATTGCTTGAAACAATTCCAACAAACCACACCGCTATTCAGATAAAAGCACTATTCTACGGTCCACTGCTTGGAGTCTTTCCAACAGTTAGCACCGCTATTCAGACAAAGAGACATAACCACGTGGGAACCGGGAATCGTCTTTGTCCGTCTAACTACTTTCAACTGGTTTGTCACTTTATCAGTTCACCACGAACCTATCCATAGTGTTCCTCAAACATTTGGGATATTTCTGGCAACTGTTCCGCGACTTTTACCGGAACATATTGGTATCTTCTCGTCATGCTTTATGCGTAAGCTGCATCTAGACGAGCGCAAAATATGGCATTCATGATGGATTCTATTGCAACAGCATAAGCAATCACACTCATTAATAATAGCTCAGTACGTGTTCAAAACACTTCATCTTGCTAAGATTTATACTAGCTCAGCCAGTGTCCAAGACACTTTATCTTGCTAAGATTATTGCCATAAGACCTTTGGTGTGAAGCCATTCTTGGAATCATGCATATTGGAACTGTCCAACACCTTATCTATATAAGGATTCTGACACGATCCAATTAGCCTATCCAATCTATATCAATAGATTCTTATTCCAATAATTCACGAGGCTACTCCCATGTCTTTTGTTTAAATTTGACTTCCGACCCAAGTCTCACAAGACTTAACCGACGGAACGTCGTTCATGAGATTAAGTATATTATGTACATACGGTGTGAGAATTGCAATTACGCTCCCACTAGTCTTCTTGTAAACGCATGGTTTCATTTCTTTTCTGATCAAGTCAAAACTTTTGACCACATTATCATAATGTTGATTCCAACTCCAAGATGTTTGCTTCAATCCAGAAATGGATCGGTGAAGCTAACATGCATACCCAGCCAATTTTCGGAGTTGGGGCTCACCATCGCTTCTTTAATTTCGCATGCTCGTCACTTTTCAATGATCAACAGATCACGACAATCGGCTACGAGAAATCACTCTCGAGTTAGTGACGGATCCTTTCGGATCTGCGAATTTCAGGCTCCACAGGTGTAGATCCTACAGCACTTTGTAGATCTCACCGCTGCTCTCCCTCAACAGGTTGAGCAGTCTCCTGCGTTTATCGAATTTCTTCGATGTGTACTTTTACTCCCACTGTTCCTTTTGAAAGTATGATCTTTCTCAAAAGACACAGTTCCGGACAACAAAACTTTGTTCTCGGATTGGTTATAAAAGTAGTAAGCCTCGGTTTCCTTAGGACAACCAGCGAGGTAGAACTTCTCAGGTTTGGGTTCAAGCTTATCAGCTATCATCCCCAAATTATCAGAAACAACTTACTTGAAAAACTTCCAGTCCACATCCAATGTGGTGTCTTTCAATTGATTCTGATTGAAACCCTTTTCTGCGCAAACACAGACCTTTCTAGAGCGTATTTCTTAAAGGATTATGGAAGATTCCTGTGACTCATCATTAATCGGAGCATATCTAATAAGATCCGATTCGTTCTCTCAGAAACACCATTTAGGTTTTCCAGGAGAAAAGAGCTGTGATATGACTTCACACTCACCTAGATGATCACCCAATTCTTGACTCAAGTGTTTTCTTCCGCGATCTAATCGAGGATCTCAATACTTCTGTCAAATCGGTTCTATACTTCATTCACATCTATACTTACTGAAGTCATCAATAAAGGTAATGAAGTACAGAAGATTTCCTCTGGCAGTGACGCTTATCGGGTCGCATACATCAGTATGTGTAAGGCCCAATAATCTTCTAGCCCGTTTTCTTTTAGCTCTGCTAAAAGGCCTTAGTCATTAGGCCCAGTGAGCAGAATTCATATCTCATATGATTTGAAATCAAATGAGCCCAAAAGCCCATAACTATGGAACTTTTGAATCCGCTCCACTCTGTGTGGTTGAAACGACTATGCCAAGGAAAGACTGGTTCGAGTCATCAGACTCAAACCTTTTAGTATTTATGTTATATTCAAACTCACGTTGGTTTAAGATATAAAACCCATTCTAAACGGGGTGCTATCATATTATATTTCATTAAGATCTAAAGAACAAAACTTGCCTTTTATCAAAATGAAAAACATTCAAATTCTTATAAGAAAATGAAAGACATCTCTGCACAAGGCAGATACATGATAGCAATTACTTAATTTCTAAAACCAAGTATGAAAGGCTCCTACAAGTGGAGAATCTCTACGGCTCATGCAGCAACCATTGCTTCATACCGGACACGCAGTTCCACTTGTCCTTTCTTCAACGTTCTACTGTCGCTTAGGTCCTGCATATTTCAAAATATCAGTACCACAACTAGTATCCAATACTCACGTAGAACTTGAAATAATAACACAATACCTGAAGAAGAAGTACCATACATTTTCTCCATCTCTTGTGAATCTTCCAAGAATTTAATGCAATTTCTCTTCCAATGCCCAAACTTTTTATAGTAGCAGCATTTATCAACATCAGATGGGCTTGACTTGGGCTTAAGAGATGACACAGGCTTATTCTGATTCCAAATCCGAACGGCCTTGCCTTCACCCTTGTCTATACAAGATTTCTCAAATCTTTTACCCTTTTTGATGTTTTGCTCTGCTGTCTTGAGCATGTCATGCAGCTCAGTCAACGTCTTCGTCAAGCCTTTCTTGATATAGTTCTCAACGAACTTATCATAACTTGACGGCAGTGACTGCAAAATGATGTCAGTTGCCAACTCTAAGTTGACAGGACAATCCAGTTTCCCCAGGTTATCAATGTAACCCATCATTTTAATGACATGAGGACTTACTGGAGTGTCCTCCGGTAGCCTGCACCCAGTGAGAGACTTCCCCATCTGGAATCTCTCAACTCGTGCCAGATCCTGAAACTTCAGTTTCAAGCTGGTGATCATCTCTGTTGGCGACTCCATGTTCTCGTATTGACTCTTCAAGTCCGAGTTCATGGTAGCCAACATCAGACCACGCACATCTACCGCATCGATATAATGCTTATTCCAAGCATCATATACTGCACTCGAGCGATTGGTCCCAAGCCTTTCTGGAAGAGCTTTCTCAAGGACATAGTCCTTGCTCTCCTGCTTGAGGATTAATCTCAAATTTCAATACCAATCCAGGAAGTTGGATCCATTTAACTTGTCCTTCTCAAGGACGGATCGCAACGAGAAAGTAGTCTTAGACAAAATCTGAAATCCAAGAAAAACCAAGATTTAGTTATGCATTCCATGAGAAATCTTATCAAATAAGAAAACTCGCATTATATTCAAACAATGTTTCCTCAATGAATATAATGATCCAAGACCCATACTTCACCAAAATCTGAGTGGACGACTCGTCATCACCCAAAATTTAGTTATCTAGGTAAGCAAATCATTGCTAATTGTACCCAGTACAACTCTTGGTCGCAGATAAGACAATCCATGTCTCATCTACTCTGACGTCTCTGGGCCCAGAACTTCTGATGGCCCAGTCAAGTAAACCAATCTCTTTAGTCTTGTGATCATTGACAGTCGCACTGCAAGTCTATCGATGATCACCTGCCTTACTCATTTAGTAGTGGATATCAAGGACTCCAAGGCTATCCAACAAACGACACAAGTCTTGACAGTAGACAAGATATGGGCAAGACATCAAGGTTACTTGATGTTTAGTTGAGGAAACTAAACTCTGAAAGGTTAGCATATCAATCTCTTAGGTCATGTAATTGTTGATGTCATGCACTGCAAGTCCATCAACATAATTACATGCCTTACTCACGTAATTGTGGATACCAAGATCTTGGCTAGACCATCACACAATGAAATGAGTCTTGACAGTTGACCATATTAAAGCTAAGCTTTGATCAAGGTTTAAGTCTAGTTTGGTTTCTGCAAATTCAAGGTTCAATAACCAGAATTGCGAGTACTGTGTCGATCGACGCAGACCATGTCTGTCGATCGACACCACCAAATGAAACCGGACTTTAATAACCGGTTAATCCAATTAACCCGGTTCATTGAACCGGTCATGTCGATCGACACAACCCATGTGTGACGGTCGACATAGACCTAAACCGAAGACAGTTTTGATAACCGGTCCAATCCAATTGAACCGACTTATCAGATCAAACTGATCTTAACTATTTAAATCGGTTTATACTAATTGAGATAACTGGTTCAATCCAATTGAATCAATTCATCCAATTCAAACCGTTTCAACCAGTTTCAACCAATTGTGATAATCGGTCCAATTCAATTGAACCGTTTTATCCAATCAAACTGATTTTAACCAATCGGTTTATGCTAATTGAGATAATCAGTTCAATCCAATTGAACCAATTCATCCAATTTAAATCGATCTGTTCGGATTTAACCAAGCATAATAACCGGTCAAATCTAATTGAACCGATTAACCAATCGCAAGGTCTGTGTCGACCGACACTTAACCTGTGTCGATCGACACAGCAGGCTTTATGTTTTTCTTCGCGAAAAACCCTAGCCGCCGAGTCTGTCGATTTCACCATTCTGTGTCGACCGATACACCTAGTGTGTCGATCGACACTCTGCGAAAACACAGAATCGTTTTTGATCTGAATCAATCTAACCTGTTCTTATTCATACTATCTTATGAACGAATTTAAATCATCAAATTCTACTAAACAGGCTGATTCAATGATAAAACCCTAAGGCTCTGATACCACTGTTGGAATTCCTAGCAGTTCCTAATCCGATTAGGCAACCCTAAGTCTGAATTTCGAGCCTAGGATCTCAGTGTTTAAGTAATTGAATCATGGATCTCGCGTTTACCTTTTTTTGGCAGCGGAAGATGAATCAGGTAAGACAAGATCAGGAGCGATTCAGATGTCTCGCCTCTATCGTAGTCCACACGCACACAACTTGGAAAGTCGGGATGCTAGTGCCGGATCTGGGAATCGAAGAGAGAGTTTTTCTGTTTTCTCTAATCAAGAAAACTGATGGCTTGTTTTTCAGGTCGACCATATAAGCCTTTATATACAAACTGTTATGACTAAACCATGTTTCGGGTTTAACCGAAAAGGTCTAAGTCATAAACCGAAACATCAGTCTCGGAATCGACTCTGTGTCGATCGATACACCAACTGTGTCGATCGACACACCTCTCTTTAATCGATATTGATATGTATCCAATACACATCATCTTGATCATCACCATGATGATCATTCCCATATAAAAGCTTCCAGATTGCTTAGGTGTGTGACCCTATAGGATCATATGATATTGGCAGTAAGTCTACAACTTACAGACTGCAAGAGGCTTCTAGAAAAACATTGCAACCGCCCAGTATCATACAACATGTCTTATCTCGACACACAACTATCGTTAGAGTAAGTACAATGTGATTTCTGGACATAATCCCAACAAGTGTGTGGTGTAGTTGGTGATACATGGTAGATAGATCGAGTCTCAGTCGGGAACATGTGCCGCAATGCTCCCGATTTCCTCTAATCGCCTTCTTGTTCTTTTGGCAATTGATTGTGTGTGGGCTCGACACGACGTGGTAGTGTGTGATCGGCTATTTATTATGATTGTTTGTTATTTTTGGGTTTTGGGCGGGAATCTATAGATGATAGATAGATTAGAAGCCTTAGTGGGGAGCCGACTCGCTGGGTGATCTTAGATCACTCATTAGACTCTTTTGTGTTTTCAGGTTTAGCAGCGACGGACGCGGGAGGTCCTCGGTGTAGTTTCGGAATTGCTTGTGGCGGGGTTTTGATTCGATGATTTCAGAGTTTTCTCTCGGTTCGGCTTGTCGCCAATTTTGTATTGAGCTATGAGTGTTGTTTTGTTGATTGACGAAATGATTTGTAAACAAATTGACTATTAAAAGTTGTGTTGAACGTTTGATTACTCAGAAATGAATATGCTTTCCTGATATGGTGTTTAGTCTGAACCGACACAACTCACTGAAGTGGTACAAGGTGTACAACTTGTACTATGGAAGTGAGGATAGCGGAGTCAATGACGGGTTAGTGCGAGCCTTTGTCTCAAACCGATATGTCTCTGGCTTCGTCTTGTGGTGAACCTTTCCTGTTTGACTTGATCGGGTTCGATCGGTCATGTTCTTGTTTGATTGTTGGCCGGTCAGCTCGACGGTCAGCGGAGAATGGGAAAGAGGCGTACAGAAAGGTGGTATCAGAGCATGGTTCTGCATGGGTTTCGAAGCTGTTCATTTCTGAGTGTTTTTCATGTTTTATCGAGTAAAAATTGTGTCTTACCCAAGCATCCATTAGGAAACTGAGCCGCGTCTGTCAATCTGGGGTTGGGATGGGATAGGAAAGTTGTATTATGTGTACTAATATTTATTTGTGTTTTGATTGCAGACAGCAGCAGAGTGTCCCTGGACGGATCGTGTGTGGGTGTGTGCATCGTGTGAGAGATTGCAGTGAGAAGTATGAGTCATCGTCGGATGACAGGGGTGGAGTATCGAGCTCTGTTAGAGCAGCATCAGGCAGGCCTGAGAGTAGCACAGCCCGGGCAGTCACAGGATTCCCGGATATCTGATCGACCACCAGTTGTTCCACGAGTGCAGCAGGGAGCGAGAGCCGCCGCTGTAGATTGGAGGCTGTTGCCTGATCCATTGCCTCCTTCTCTACAGGACGACGCAAGTACCCCAGAACCGGCCGCAGGAGTGATGGGATATGTGGGATACGCAGACTATGGGTTGCCACCACTGCTGCCACAGTTGAAGGCGCCTATGGTACCACCAGAGATTCAGCCACCGATGCTAGAGGCACAGGATGTACCATTACCATTTAGCTTACACGAGTCAGATTTCATTCCGCTCATCGGGGAGGAGTTTAGGGTGGACCCATTCCATGCAGCAGTCGACGTGGATATGGAGCCGATAGACCCAGCACAGCATTTATAGTGGGAACAGCACATGGATGAGCAGATGGCGATACTCGGGGACGTTTTAGAGCAGTAGATTGGACCGCACCATCAGCCAGGATCGCCTCAGAGGTCAGGATCATCATCACCCGGCTTCACCGAGCCACTTCCAGCGATGGAGCCAGCATCAGGGGTGGAGCCAGTTACATCACCAGAGGTACCACCAGCCGAGCCAGTCGCATCGCCAGAGATTCCACCATCAGACACGCCGGATTCACTGCCGCCTATGCCTGTATACCGGACGTGTAGCGCCTGCGGAGTTCAGGGTTTCTATTTGCATTGGTGTCCACGGCTAGTCGGTCCACATTATCACGAGACGTATAAGCCAGTGCCGAGCCCTTACTGCTGTCAGGTGTGTGGTAGGGACGGTCATCTTGCACCGATTTATCCGATCGCGGGGCCCAGACCACGTATGTCAGACACGGAGCCATATCGTCCCCCAGTACCTGCAGACTACCGACCTGGACCGAGACACCGAGCTCATTTCGCAGCCAGTTGCCGGTAGCGCAGCCACCGCTAGTGCAGCCACCGAGACCGTCGAGGACTTGCAGGAGGTGTGGAGACGAGGGACATAGGACATCTGTTTGTTCCCTTTGGTCATGTTCCCATAGGTCTCGCTCAGCGCCAGTAGTTTGCCAGACATGTGGAGTGCAGGGACATCGAGCGTCCGAGTGTTTCCAGGAGCCTTCCTCGGGGTCTGTTTCCTCCTATCAGTTATGTGGTGCGACAGATCATCAGGCATCAGCATGTTACTGTGGGCCACGCCCAGCGCCCGTTGTCGTTTGTCAGCTTTGTGGTCGAATGGGTCATGAGGCACAGTTATGTCTGATGGCAGAGCTGCAACACGTTGGAGCGCCGTCCAGAGATGCGCACCCACCACACCCTCCCGGCGCACCTGCCAGTGGTTACCACCGCGAGCCGCGATGCCGCCTGTGTTGGGCATTCCGGTCGTGTTGGGGCTGTTAGGACTAGGATAGTTAGGCCAGGTAAGTTTTGGCACTAACTATGTTGCTTTTGTGTGTATCTAGATCGGCGATCTTCGCATGTTGTTTCTGACATCTCCAGGGTATGACGGTGCAGTTTGGGGTTAGGGTGTGGATGACGGACGTCTTGTGGTTGTATTTCTGTTTTATCTATGTATTTAAAAACCTCGAAACATGTGGGTGTTGTCGTTTTGTGTATGTATGTGATGCAGAATATTCAACTTATCATTATGGCTTGCGTAGTAATTGTTTGCATGCGTGTGATGGTTTTTGGATGCAAATGAATTACCATGTGAAGTCTAATGATGAGCGGAACTGACGACCGTTCATCATAACCTAAACCCATACTGACGACAAATCCGGAGCGATCTGGTGATTGCATGGTTGTGTGTGGTAATTAATTGCTTTTGTGTTTATTGCTTGCGTGTTTTAGCTAATGCTTGAGTGGCGCATTGGATAATTAGGGTTGTGTTTCATTCGTGGTATAGCATGTGAGGAGTGTGGATGGTAGCGGTAAGCCATGCGATTGATAGTTATGTTGAGTTGGGTTGAGTAGTTTAAATTTTATCGCAATCGTTAAGTTGTTAAGAATAAAAGTGTTAGAACCTTTTCGTTTCAGGTGTTGAGCTAACTTGAGAATGGTTGTATTCGACTGTCAATTCACAAGAGAGCGGAATTATAGAATAACGTTATTTAATCATGGGTAATTGTTGGTTACATGATTAACTAACTATATCTCTATGAGGAAGTGATATCTGAAGGAAAGTTTAGATTAATCCTGATTCAATTCTCTGATTCAGATTATCCTAAACATGCGGATCTAGGTTCTCTTGATTAGAAATAATTGTTGATCTCACCTTATACCTGTTTATGCAGCGGAAAGGGATGGTATGGTCAGAGATCAGAGAGCCACCGAGGGATAACTCCTCCAGAGGTTCACACACGCACACCAAGCAGGAAGAGAGGCTGCTAGACCGAGCTGAGGAGGCGTCGCAGGAGAGAGAGAGTTGGCGGCTCGGTTAGGGGTGAAGAGGAAAACAGACTCGAGTTTTATTTATAAAACTCGTCCGGTTCCTCTTGGGCCATTTGGCCATTCGCGCACTGTGTCGATCGACACATCATGTGCATCGATCGACACACAGTGGCTAAGACCTTTTATTCTCTCTAAGTACAGTAAATGCCTGGCACTTTTACCGTACTTCTGCTAAGCCATTCCTACACATTTTCCTGTTAGCTTAGGCGTGTGACCCATATGGGATCATATAATAGAGGCAATAAGTCCAAGACTTATAGATCATGAGCGGACTCTAGCAAGCCATCATGACCCCCAGTATTATATGACTTATGTCTGATCATTGACATACTCTTACTTTCTAGAGACAGTACCGAGATTACTGGACACAATTCCAACAATCTCCCACTTGTACTGGAATCTCTGTATTCATAATCCTTTTGTCTCAATATCTCGATTAGTCATAAGGCAAGATTAGTGTCATCCTTATAAAGCCTAATCTTGTTCATCGGACTCTGATTCGATACTGACAATCCAAACGACTCGGGACAGTCCGTTTGAGCATGGCCATGCATTTTCCAGTATTCAAATCTCCGATTGGCCTAGAGATATTCACTCCATTTATATTGGAGGGACAAATTCCGTCTTATTCCATCACTGTAAACTACTCATTTCACAAGGTCCTTATAACTATCGCAGAACGATAGCGTTAGACAATGATCAAAGTGCATCAGTCCATGTGCAGTCACATGCATGCGAACTCAGGTCTAAGGACTATACTCTATAGTCGTAGTGAGAATCTCTTATGACACAGATATAAATATCCTGAAGAGTTCTCATAATTGGGTCTTGTCCGGTCGTATGTTCCCAACATACACCTATGTATTGACTTCGATGCCGCGCATCTATGACACACTGAGACTTTGTCATAAGTCACATACCAATCCAGTCTCTCACGGTTGTTGGTGTTCCAATTTCAACAACCTTTGACTAGGGACATGATGATTTAATCCATCTATCAAATATAGGGTTTGATGATCAAGCTAAATGACTTCGATGACTCAAGATCAAGTCACTTACTTCGATGACCTATAAAATGGTTTATATCACTTTGGAACGATTATTTCATCACAGCTAAAATAATCTTGAAATAATAATTTCATTAAACATAAGAATGTTTTACAAGAACATATCAAATAACTAAATAAAAACCCTCAAACTCCCACTCAAATTTAGATTACATTTCAATGTCTCTAATGCCTACAGCTTCAGTCAGAAACTCGAGCTTAGGCCTTGGGAGTGGCTTTGTCAACGGATCAGCGACGTTATCATCTGTCTGAACTCGGCTGATCTTGACTTCCTTTCTATTAATGATGTCACGTATCAAGTGAAATCTTCTTAGAACATGCTTGGATTTCTGGTGTGATCTTGGTTCCTTTGCCTGAGCTATAGCACCATTGTTGTCACAAAACAGTGCCAGAGGCTCAGCCGCATCTGGTATCACACCTAGTTCAATAATGAACTTTCGTATCCAAACAGCTTCCTTCGCAGCTTCTGAGGCGGCGATATATTCAGCTTCTGTAGTGGAATCAGCAACGGTGTCTTGCTTGGAGCTTCTCCAACTGATTGCACCGCCATTCAGACAAAAGATATAACCGGACTGTGACCGGAAATCATCTTGGTCTGTCTGGAAACTTGCGTCCGTGAATCCACTGACTTTAAGCACATCACTTCCACCGTACACTAAGAACTTATCCTTAGTATGTCTTAGATACTTCAAGATATTCTTTACGGCAATCCAATGGTTTTCACCTGGATTTGACTGGTATCTACTCGTCATGCTCAATGCATAAGCAACATCAGGACGAGTACAGATCATGGCATACATGATAGATCCTATTGCAGATGCATAAGGAATATTCTTCATGCGCTCAAGCTCAGCAGCCGTCGTAGGGCTCTGCTTCTTGCTTAGCGTTGTGCCATGTACCATTGGCGTGAAGCCCTTCTTGGAATCCTTCATGCTGAATCTTTGCAGGACTTTGTCAATGTATGAATCTTGACACAAGCCTATCAGCCTTCTAGATCTATCCCGGTAGATCCTGATTCCAAGAACGTATGCGGCTTCACCCATGTCTTTCATGGAAAAACAACTTCCAAGCCAGTCCTTTACGGACTTCAGCATTGGAATGTCGTTTCCGAGAAGCAGTATGTCATCGACATACAGAATAAGAAATACTATCTTGCTCCCACTAGTTTTCTTATACACGCATTGTTCTTCTTCGTTTCTGATGAAGTCAAATTGCTTGATCGCTTCATCAAAACGAAGATTCCAGCTCCTCGATGCTTGCTTCAATCCATAAATGGATTTATGAAGCTTGCATACTTTCCCAGCATTCTTTGGATCTATGTAACCGTCAGGTTGTGTCATATACACATCCTCTTCCAGAATACCATTCAGGAAGGCGGTTTTCACGTCCATCTGCCAAATTTCATAATCATGAAAAGCTGCAGTTGCTAGTAGAATCCGAATAGATTTCATCATAGCCACTGGTGAATAGGTTTCATCGTAATCCACACCGTGAACTTGTCTGAAACCTTTTGCCACCAACCTGGCTTTATAAATCTGGACATTTCCATCCACGTCAATCTTCTTCTTGAAGATCCATTTGCACTCGATGGCTTTTACACCAGCGGGTAAGTCAACCAACGAAAACACTTGGTTGACCGACATGGAGTCCATTTCGGAATCAGTAGCCTTGCGCCACTTTGAGGAATCTGGGCCCATCATGGCTTGATTGAAGTTCGATGGTTCATCACCATCAATGATCAGAAGATCATGACAGTCAGTCACGAGGAATCCTTGATATCTCTCGGGTTCGTGACGGATCCTCCCGGATCTTCGAACTTCAGGTACTACAGGTTCAGGCTCTACAATTTCTTGTAGGTCCTCCTGCTGCTCTTCCTCATTAGGTTGAGCAGTATCTTGTTCATCTTGAATTTCTTCAAGCAGTACCTTACTCCCACTGTCTTTCTTAGAGAGAAACTCCCTCTCAAGAAAGTTACAATCCCGGGCAACAAAGATCTTGTTCTCGGAATGTAGATAGAAGTAATAAGCCTTGGTTTCCCGTGGATAACCAATGAAGTAGCATTTGTCAGATTTTGGTGTAAGCTTGTCTGAGATCAATCTCTTGACATAGGCTTCACAACCCCAAATTCTGAGATAAGACAGCACTGGAGCTTCTCCAGTCCATAATTCATATGGTGTCTTTGCTACTGCTTTCGATGGCGCTCTATTTAGAGTGAACACTGCTGTTAGCAGAGCATATCCCCAAAGGGATATTGGAAGGTCTGTGTGACTCATCATAGATCGAACCATATCCAATAAGGTCCGATTTCTCCTCTCAGACACACCATTCCATTGAGGTGTTCCGGGAGGAGTGAGTTGGGATACGATCCCACACTCTCTTAGATGATCACTGAATTCTTGGCTTAAGTATTCTCCTCCTCGGTCGGACCGAAGAGCCTTAATGCTTTTGCCAAGTTGGTTCTGTACTTCATTTTGGAATTCTCTGAACTTCTCAAAAGATTCAGACTTATGTTTCATTAAATAAACATATCCATACCTACTGAAATCATCAGTGAAGGTAATGAAGTACTGATAGTTTCCTCTTGCATTTGTGGACATTGGGCCACACACGTCAGTGTGTATCAGGCCCAATAAGTCACTGGCCCTCTCGTTAGGTTTATTAAAGGGGGCCCGCGTCATTTTGCCCATTATGCAGGATTCGCATTTCTCACATGACTCAAAGTCAAATGAGCCAAGAAGTCCATTCGAATGGGGCCTCTTGATGCGTTTCTCGCTGATGTGCCCTAAACGACAATGCCATAGAAACGTTCGGTTCTCCTCATTAGGTTTGAACCGTTTGGTATTAATGTTATAAATTGGCGCGGATTGATCGAGTATGTAAAGCCCATTCGTAAGAGGGGCAGAACCATAGAACAAATTGTTGCGATTGAAAGAACATAATTTATTCTTAACTGAAAAATCATAACCTTCCAAATCCAACAAAGAAATTGAAATAATATTCCTGCTTATAGCAGGTACAAAATAACAATTATTAAGTTCTAAAACCAATCCCGAAGGTAAAGACAACAAGTATGTGCCTACAGCTAGTGCTGGAACTTTCGCTCCATTCCCAACTCGTAGCTCCACTTGTCCTTGCTTCAGCCTTCTACTGTTGCTGAGTGCCTGCATATTAGTACAAATATGAGCCCCACAACCAGTATCCATAACCCATGAGGTATTATCAGAAGTAGTTGTATTAACTTCTATAACAAAAATACCTGTCGAAGAAGTCTCGAGAGTCTTCTTCTTCAATTCCTTTAGACCTTCTTGGAATTTCTTACATTCTCTCCTCCAATGCCCTGGTTCTTTACAGAACCTGCATATGTCAGTTGGCCCAGCCTTGGACTTGGGCTTGGGCTTTGGCGTGTCCTTGTCCGCGACTTGGACAGCCTTGGCCTTTCCCTTATCCTTAGCAGAGGATTTCTTAAACCCCTTGCCCTTTTGCACCATAAGCACATTGGGGTCCTTGGCGGTTTTCCTCAAGTTGGGCTCTGCAGTCTTGAGCATTCCGTGAAGCTCAGGCAATGTCTTACTCAAGCCATGCATGTTAAAGTTCAGAATGAACTGATCATAGCTTGCAGGTAAAGACTGCAGAACGATGTCGCAGGCAAGTTCCTGGCTGATAGGGCAGTCGAGTTTCTGAAGATGATCGAGATAACCCATCATCTTCAAGACATGAGGACTCACTGCCGCATTCGCAGCCAACTTACAGTCTAAGAGGTTCTTAACAGTCTGAAACCTCTCAGTCCTTGCTTGCTCCTGAAAAAGCGATTTCAGGCTTGCCATTATCTCAATTGGTGACAACACACTCTCGAACTGCATTTGCAGCTCACCAGTCATTGTCGCCAACATAAGGCAATACACATCATTTTCATCTGACGAATGCTTTTCCCAAGCATTATGCAGAGTCCTGGCGGCATTGTTAGCAGGCCTCTCGGGGAGAGGATCACGAAGGACATAATCCTTCTTCTCCTGCTTGAGGACCAGCTTCAAGTTCCTTGACCACGTCAGGAAGTTCGTTCCAGTCAGCTTCTCTTTCTCGAGAACAGACCGGATTGAGAATGTGTTTTGTGTGCTTGTAGTAGTCATAGCTGAAATATATAAGATAAAAAGGTTATTAGTTATTATGTTCAATATGATTAATCTCGTATTATATTTAATATGATTAATCACGCATTATATTCAATAACATAAGTTACCCTCAATAGAATATAATGATTCCAAGATCCACATATAACTAAGATTAAAGTGGGCCACTGGCCGTCACCAAAAACCAGCTTATATCGGTAAGCCCTATGTCGGCTAATTATATCCGTGATATAATTCTTGGTTGTGAATCTGGGCCCGAGGCCCAATCCACTCTGATGTCTCAAGGCCCGGGACTCCCGATGGCCTAGTCAAGAAAACCAGACTATACAGTCATGTAATCATTAATGTCTGGGACTCCCAATGACATTTATGAATCACAAACCGTCTTATCCACGCAAAAGTAGACACCCTCACACTGTAAGGCCATGAATACAATTGAATGGGCTTCGACAGCTGACATAGCCTGGACAAGACATCCAATGCTTGATATTATTTGAGGTTCGTAGGTTTATTAAAATTCATTCCCAAAATAGAAGATTACTATTTCGGGAAACTTTCTATTTTTGGAAACCTACTATTTTGGAAACTTTCTAAAATTGGAAACTTTCTAAAAACGGAAACTTTCTAACTTTAGAAATTTCTTAAAATCCAAAACCCGCAAATCTAGAAACTTCTATTTCAAGAAACTTTCTAATTTCAAAATTTCGGAAACTTTAATTTAAAATCGACTTTATAATTTTATAAAATAAATTTTAAATTAATCTGAAGAAAGACTCAAATAATTGGCCCAATTGTTTTAACTTCTTGGCCCGAGGCCTAAGAATTGGTCCATGTCCAAGACATGACCCAATTGTCCAATTAAATGACATAACCGGTCTGGTTCATTAAAATTGGTCTAACCAAAATTAATTACTACGACGACCACAATTGTCAACCGGTTATTTACTAAACCGGATTTTCTCAATTTATTTGGTCCAACCAAATCAAATTAGAAAATCCTGGTTTAGGCACTAAATCCAATAATTATTTCGACATTGGATTTCTTATCCCGGTTTAACCAGAACTTAATAAATTTATTAAGTCTGTTTATTAAACCGTGACGGTTTAAGTTTTAATTACATTAAACCGAGCCAAAACCCTAACCGCATCGATCGACGCTCTCAGCATCGATCCTGCATCGATCGTGCATCGATCCTGCATCGATCGATGCTCTCACGCGTGCACGAACGGTTAACAGATTTGGCCGAGAGATTCTCGCGAGATCCATGCGATCGTTTGATCGATCCATGCGATCGTGGTCAATCTCTCGCGGTTGCAACGATCGATCCATGCATTGCATCGATCGATGCAATGCGATCTCAGTCGATGCAAAAAATCAGTTTAGGTCGCATACCAAATCAATATAGCTTGGTCATGCGATTTTTCAACTGTTTGTTTAGGATTCAATTCTTGTTTCTTAAGTGTTTTAATCTTATCAGTAGATTGATTCAAAAACACCTCTTTAAACAATCCTAAACATGAATCTAAACAAGAAAAACCAGAACCAATAGCTCTGATACCACTGAAGGAAAGTTTAGATTAATCCTGATTCAATTCTCTGATTCAGATTATCCTAAACATGCGGATCTAGGTTCTCTTGATTAGAAACAATTGTTGATCTCACCTTATACCTGTTTATGCAGCGGAAAGGGATGGTATGGTCAGAGATCAGAGAGCCACCGAGGGATAACTCCTCCAGAGGTTCACACACGCACACCAAGCAGGAAGAGAGGCTGCTAGACCGAGCTGAGGAGGCGTCGCAGGAGAGAGAGAGTTGGCGGCTCGGTTAGGGGTGAAGAGGAAAACAGACTCGAGTTTTATTTATAAAACTCGTCCGGTTCCTCTTGGGCCATTTGGCCATTCGCGCACTGTGTCGATCGACACATCATGTGCATCGATCGACACACAGTGGCTAAGACCTTTTATTCTCTCTAAGTACAGTAAATGCCTGGCACTTTTACCGTACTTCTGCTAAGCCATTCCTACACATTTTCCTGTTAGCTTAGGCGTGTGACCCATATGGGATCATATAATAGAGGCAATAAGTCCAAGACTTATAGATCATGAGCGGACTCTAGCAAGCCATCATGACCCCCAGTATTATATGACTTATGTCTGATCATTGACATACTCTTACTTTCTAGAGACAGTACCGAGATTACTGGACACAATTCCAACAATATCGAAGAATGGATTGGTTTGAATTTCACCGCTCCGGTGAAAGTTGTTGTGTTAAATGTAGGACGGAACGGACGATGCGATACGAACACGAGACCAAACCCGAACCCGAAAGCGAGGTGGAATGTAAAGGGACCGCGAGACAAGTTAACCCGGAAAGTGAAGCAGTTGAGAAAGAATCGTCGGTGGAGAATTGTATCAGTGCAGGGCAACTAGAAGAGCGAAACGAATAGTATAATGAGTTAGCAAAGATATTTGGAGTAATGTCAGCGACAGTGTGGAAACTAGAGAAAAGAGGTCAGTTTGAATGGAATGGAGATTCAGTGAAATCGTATTCAGAAACAAAAATTTTTGAAGAGTAGTCGAGAAGAAAGAAGCTGTATCGAAAGCAGAGTGAAGTTATCAGTATGGGGGGAATTAGGAGTCATAAGAGCGTCAGGTATGGAATGCAGATTTTTGAAGAGTGTCTCGGGGAGACAAACCAGTATCATGAAAGACGTGGAAGTCGAAGCGAAGTGGGGAAGTCAAAAGTGAGAATCAGAGCAAAGAAGCCAACAGCGAGTGAATCTGAAGTTCGAGACAGATGGAGTCAGTTAAGAGTGAAGCAAAGCAAGATGGACAAGACTAAGAGCCTGGACAAAGAATGGTCATTGGGGAATCATTGCAAAGATCAGTTAGATGAAATGAGATGGAAAGAGCGCAGGAATGTCAGAAGTCAGAGATATGCAGCAGTGTTCGAGTAAGGAAGTGTTGGAATCGAGTGACGGAGCAACTTGCGGGGTTTGGTGCCGATTCGAAGCTCTGGAGTGACGGAGAATTCGGGGACCGAATTCCTGTAAGTGGGGAAGAATGTAATACCCAGTATTCAAAAATATGGTCAACGGGCATAAGAAAAGTCAACAGGGGCAAAATTGTAATTTTGCCAAACCCATGGGCAAAATGGTAATTTTTCAAAAGTTCGAGACGGAAGCCGAGACGGGCCAAATGTTCTCTTTATAAAGCATGAAGAACATTTACAAGACCAGAATTGGAAGAAACAGAGCAGAAATGTATTTTTCGGCTTATCGGAGTGAAAACCGACTAAACCAAAAAAACTTCGGAAATTCATAATGGGAGCTAGGAAACTCCAAATGAGGTTATTCAAGTTGCTAAATTCATCTAAAATCAGGTATAATCAGTTTATGGAAGTTTGGAGATTTATGGGAATCGTCTGGTATTTTCTAAAACAATATTCGCGCAACCGAGCAAACCGAGCAAGAATGATTAGGAAGAATTAAGAGTGGATTAAGGGGTTAATGGCTGGATTTGCTGGCATAAACACACCTCAGTTGACAAGTGTAATCTTCTCATGGCGCCACCTCTTTTTTTTTGAATACAAAGAATGTGTGGATTCATTGAACTTGGAATGTGCAAGGTGGCATATGGAGAATGGATGCATGGAACCATCTCAAAGCTTATCAACGTGGCAAGGAGACTTGATGCTCAAGGATACAATAAATCTCCCTTATTTCTTGGCAATTGGCGTGGCTGAAGGAGGAAGGAAGAGAGAACATGTGTCAAAGAAGGAGATGAGATGTGTCATGAGACATGTGTCAAAGAAGGAGATGAGATGTGTCATGATACATGTGTCAAAGAAGAAGATTAGATGTGTAATGAGACACTTGTCACCTAATTGTCACCTAAATTTTGCTATATAAGGAGTCTTAGCTCTTCATTTTATTCATCACCAACACAACAAAAACAAGAGAAGAAGAAAAGAAAGAGAGGGAGAGAAGAGAAGAAGGAGCGTGAGTGAAGAAGGAGAAGAAGAAGAAGAAGGAGGAGAAGAAGAAGAAAGAGGAGGAAGAAGAAGAAGGGAGAGAGAGGCGTGAAGATGAAGAAGAGAGAGAGAAGGAGGCGTGAAGGAGAGAGAGAAGATGAAGATTGGAGAAGAAGAGAGAGAGACATGGAGGAGAACCGGAAGAGATAGAACCAGATGAAAGAGAGAAAGAATCGGAGGAGAGAGAAAATTAGGAGAGAGAAGATGGTCCGGAGGCTCGATCAGAATCATTTGGTCAACGGTCAACGCCGGTCAAAGGTCAACCCGGTCAACGCGTTGACTCCGACCGGTTTTGGTGTTGCGGTTAGTGTACGGGTGTTCGTGATGCTTCGGAGTTTGTGTTTGTGCGTTCGGGAGGTTCGGGTTTAGTTTGGGGTCTTGGGAAGCCGTATCCGCATCCGTGTCGTTCGTTCCGTCATAAATCACTGTGAGTCGGCTCAAACACCGTAGTTTATGCATATAGATCGAGAAATGGGAAACCGTAGAATTAGGATTACATACCCGGATGTGATTGATTATGTTTGTGAATCGAATGATTGAATTATCGATAAACCGGTTAGGGGTTAAGACGCATGTTAGGATTATATGAAATAAACCGATTAAACCTGTTGCATGCCATTAGGTTGATAGTAACGTTGTGTGATGCATTCATATAGTTGTGCCTGCTATGACCATATATGCATATATATATGTAAGTAAAGGACGGTACTGAATGAACCTATATACGGGAATTAAGACGAGTTTAAATATGGAAGTAAACTTAACAAACGTTTAGCATATGGAATGATATCAGGGTTTCCCAAGAATAAATGAATTAAGTAATGAAAGATGAGACGTCGGGGAGTTTAGTAAGCAGCTAGCTCTAAACCGACGGATCGGGGAGTTGATAAAAGATATTTAGGATTGGTTAAGAAATGAGAAGTGATGTGATTGGTGAGCCGTCTACGGATTAGCAATCCGCTAATCCAAGGTAGCGGACATGAATTGGTTAAAAGACGTTAGAAACCCTAATAGGCCTGATTGTGTGTTGGTTGCGTGTTGATTATGTGATTGTGTTGTTGTGTGGTTGTTATTGAAATTTCTGTGCAGGCCTGTTAGATCGTCTCGGTGTTGGGCCGAGCGATCCGTGTTGTTACTTAACTCGGTCACGGGACCGGTTAAGTCGTGGTTGCTGACTCGGTACGGTGCCGAGACAGAGCGTTGGTGTATGTAAGTAGACTTGCGGGAAGCGGTGTTGATTTGGTCGTTGATTATTGATTGAGATTGATTGTTAGAGTCCAAGCGAGTATGCGTGTTTACATTTCTGCACTAGGACTCTAGGGTGCGTTAGATCCCGCAAGTCTAGGTGTTTGGGTACGTTCCGGTACTTCCGACCCGACTGGATCCTCGGGTAGTTGCCTAACCGGGCCGTGGTGATTCCGGTTATGGTGTTAACCTACTGAGTGATGCCGGTAGGTGTGTGGTCCAGAGAATACGGGGTCATGTCCTAGGGCCGACTACATGGAAGCTTGGGTTATCTAGGGGTTGCCTGAGTCACCGCGTATCGATGGACGGAGAACGGTGTCATGGATGTTGGACTTGGTGTCGACGTCTAGGAGTCGGGGGTTAGTTACCATATCGGTAACGGTGGAAACCCGTGGAAGTTACCGAGATCGTAGGGGCCCAGGGTAGTGTGTGGTGTAGTTAGTGATTCGTGGTAGATAGATCGAGTCTCAATCGGGAACATGTGCCGCAGTGCTCCCGATTTCCTATAATCGCCTTCTTGTTCTTTTGGCAATTGATTGTGTGTGGGCTCGACACGGCGTGGTAGTGCGTGATCGGCTATTTATTATGATTGTTTGTTATTTTTGGGTTTTGGGCGGGAATCTATAGATGATAGATAGATTAGAAGCCTTAGTGGGGAGCCGACTCGCTGGGTGATCTTAGATCACTCATTAGACTCTTTTGTGTTTTTCAGGTTTAGCAGCAACGGACGCGGGAGGTCCTCGGTGTAGTTTCGGGATTGCTTGTGGCGGGGTTTTGATTCGATGATTTCAGGGTTTTGTCTCTGTTCGGCTTGTCGCCAATTTTGTATTGAGCTATGAGTGTTGTATTGTTGATTGACGAAATGATTTGTAAACAAATTGACTATTAAACGTTGTGCTGAACGTTTGATTACTCAGAAATGAATATGCTTTCCTGATATGGTGTTTAGTCCGAACCGACACAACTCACTGAAGTGGTACAAAGTGTACAACTTGTACTATGGAAGTGAGGATAGCGGAGTCAAGGACGGGTTAGTGCGAGCCTTTGTCTCAAACCGATCTATCTCTGGCTTCGTCCTGTGGCGAACCTTTCCTGTTTGACTTGATCGGGTTCGATCGGTCATGTTCTTGTTTGATTCTTGGCCAGTCAGCTCGACGGTCAGCGGAGAATGGGAAAGGGGCGTTACACTGGTCGAAATCAAAAAAAGAAAAGACAAGAAGGAAGGTTGGACGGCCAGATTCTCCTTCTCTTGTATCGGGCTTTGGCTTACCTCATGAAAACCTTAGTGGGAAAACCCAATTGGGATAAAACCACACTTAAGGTAACAAGAGTATAATCCTCATCCCAAGGACATTTTGCACGTTGTCGTGGTCGCCAAACATAATTCTGGAGTTCACTAAATCCGTGAGCTTCCAAATATGGCAGGTCCAGCAACCTTCGAGTTTGATCTTGCATATCTTCTTCGTCCGAGCTGATATTTGTGTGATTCCAACTCTCATGCATTCCTTGATGAATCAAGAATTCAGGACAAGTTCCTTTTCTTCCTGATTCATTCTGGTCCGTTCTGAACACTCCGATATGCACAAGTCGGTCTTCAGCAGGTTCCTTGAAAATCACCTTATTGAAACGGGCATAACGTCTTTATAGAAAATGTTCTTGATGTGATTCCAGTTCGTGAAGATTCCTTGGTGAGTCAGGTTTCCATAACAGGTTGAGTTGCAGCTTGAAACCTCGTATTCCGATCGCAAGCCTCTCATGAATGCACCTATATCCGCGGACTAGGCTAAACAGACAGCTTCTAGACCTACTCCAAGATTAGCTCGAACCAAGGCTGATTCCTTTTGACCAAACTCTTCCAAATAGCATACTTTCTGGTGGATATCAAGTCTGGTATGATTAGTTCGAGCCAATTCTCCTATGGTCATCTTCCAAGACTTGGCTAAGGCTCTGGGTGGACTGTCATCGACCATCTCCAAATGGGATCGTTCCAGTTGGGTTCTGGAACGATCATTACTCCTGAAACATGTTGTTGGCTTATGAATCCTCAATCCCACGTTATTTGTCCTTGTAGAACATGTCTTGGCCTCCTGAACCTCCTCAGGTACGTTCCGCGTGGTCAGGAACAACTCGATCAGCCTCATGGTCGAGGTTGGTATGTACCGCTCGTCCGGGCCGGGTTTGGATGATCCAATATCCTCATCAATATATCTCCTACTCTACGTCGATGATATGTTAATAGCTTTAGGAAATATCAAAGAGATCAGAAAGGTGAAGGAAATTTTAGGAAGAAAATCCGAGATGAAGGATTTGGGGAAGGCATGACGAATTTTGGGGATGGATATAATCAGAGATTGAAATAAAGGAGAGTTGGTTTTATCACAAGAAAACTACCTATACAAATTTCTCAATACATTTGGCATGATAGAAAGTAAGGCGGTTGTTACTCCTATTGCTACTCATTTCAAACTTAGAAGCTAACTAAGGAAGAATTCGAGTCTGAAGCTGCTTAAATGGAAAACATACCTTACGCAAGTGCAGTGGGAAGTCTGATGTATGCCATGATTGGCTCAAGACCTGACCTAGGATATGCGGTGGGTCTAGCCCGCTAATTCATGTCCAAACCTGGAAAAGAACACTGGTCAGTTGTAAAGTGGATAATGAGATATCTAAAAGGCACAATCAAGACCAGATTATCATTAAAAAGCATACAAATTTCAACATTGAAGGTTTATGTGATTCTGACTATGCAACAGACCTAGGCAGGAGAAGGTCTGTAACAAGTTTTGTATTCAAAGTATGGGGAAGAGTGCTGGAAATCTAATCTACAATCAATTATAGCATTATCAACAACTGAAGCAGAATACGTGGCATTAAGTGAAGCAGTAAAAGAAGCTCATTGACTAAAGGGCTTATGCAAGGAATTGGGGTTTGAAAAGAAGGCTGCCCTAATACACTGTGATTCGCAAAGCGCACTAAGTCCAGCTAAGAACCATGTACATCATGAAAGAACTAAACATGTTGATACTAAGTTCCATTTCATTCGTGACATTGCAGCATAAGGAGATGTCATACTATCAAAGATTCATACGAGTAGAAATCCAGCAGGTTTTCTAACTAAGGCTTTACATGGGCCTAAGTTTGAACTCTGCTGCGATTTGCTCAACATCATCTAGGAGGGCTAGACATGCTTCAGGTAGCTTAACATCGAAAAAGGAAACTCTCGCAGGAACCAAAGATCAAGTGTAAGTCTCACTACAATATCAAGTCTATGAAGATTCACATACTAAGGATTGAGAATTAATGAGTTACCTGAAAGTTGGATGATGTAACCGGCAAGGCAATGCACTTGGTTCCAGGTGGAGAAAACTCAGGTACATGTTTCAAAAGGATGAAACATTAGTACTAAAGGATAAAAGACGAGAGTTAAGGCAGTTTTTCAATTTTCTTCCTAAACTTTCCTTCACATTTATGATCTCTTTAATATTTCCTAAAGCTATTAACAAATCATCGACGTAGAATAAGCTCTTAAGGCAGTTTTTCAATTTCATGAAAACTGAATAATGTAATTGGCGAATTACAAGGTTCAGCAGAAATATAAGCAATGAAGAAAACATTACCTTTAAGAGCTGGGAGCTAAGAAGTAATCTATCTTCACCTGTCCAAAGCTGAAACAAAGAAACGGTTAGTAAGCGATTGGCATATCGCTAACACTAAGTCAAGTGATTGGCATATCACAAAAGGAGTAAGGTTTCACGGTTACCTTAGAACATAGTTTGAGGTGGAGCTTATAAACTCAAAGTTGCAGACACGACTTCAAAGATTTGACTTTTGGGAAGGTCATTCAGCTTAACCAGAGCTCAATTAGCGAGGGAGGTTACTGCAACTGAAAGATCTTCCCAACTCTCACCGGAACGAGATAACAAGTCTTGAAGTCAGTCTAAAGAAAAATATCAAAATCAACAACAAAGAGAGATAAAAGAGGATAGCTCACCTCAGAGTTAGTCAGCATACAGCTGGAACTCGGTGGTAACTCGGAGTCAACTCGGTGGAGACTCGGAGCTAACTCGGCAGACTCAGAGTTGACTCGGTGAAGCTCACAAAAGACCCTCGACGAGGCTTGATGAAGCTCGAAAACTCGACTCAAAGACCGATTTCATGGTTGAATGGTGATTCAATGGAAGGAGATCGACATGCAAGGAAGAAGGAGTTTGAGTTACAAAAGGGTGCTCTAAATCTAACTTCTAGAACAAATAAAAATAGAGATTGTAGCTTACCTTAAAAGCATGGACCGAGACTCGGCAAGAACTCAGAGTTGACTCAGTTACAACTCGAACGTGACTCAGTGGAAACTTGGGGATTGACCCGGACGAGACCCAAGGATATGACTCTTCATCCACGGAAGAGCATGAAAAGAACACGGCATAGCTTAACAAAGGTCGATCGGTTCATGGAAGCTCGACATGCAAAGGATAAAAAACGACCTTAAGAGGTTAGCTCTAAACTTCAAAATTTTAGAATAAAGGAAGAAGAAAGATGGAGAGAGAGTTTACCTTGAAAAAGGTCATGAAGGGATTTCAAAGCTGGATGATCTCAAACTCACAGCAAGGAGGAACTGTGAAATCGGCTCCGACTTAGATCGCCCATGGAAGAGAGAGACAAAACAAAATTTTGTTTTCAGAAATGAAGAGAACTTGACCAACAAAAGGGTTAATTTTGTTTGGTCACATGGGCTGTTTTGTTAATGTCCAACAAGGGAGGCATGCCAAATGAAGGAAGTGAAGACCAAACCTGTTTGGAGCAAAGAAGAAACTCGGATTGGGCCAGCTTTAATACCAAGGCCTGAATCGATAAAAGGTAATGACCTACATCAAGAAAGGATGAGCTCTAAAAGGCTAAAAGTTTCGAATGGGTCAGTGTTTGGAAGGTCCTGAACTGAAATGGAGTTTTCAAGGTTGAAAATTTGGGCTCAATTCTTCAAAAGTTCAAAGATAAAGATGGAGATTTGTAAGGATAATTGTCTTTGATGATTATCTCATTATTAAGAGATAAAGATAAAACTAAGGGAGTTTAGGAAAACTCAATCTTTAAAGAATATTTCCTATTAAGATATATTTAGGGTTAGTTGCAAATAATCTTATATATATGTACATGTCTAAGGACAATATTCCTTACGGCTTTTATCATTGTTCTTAGGCTCTTTGAGGCTTGTGAAGAGACTAAGAGCTTTTAATTTATATTCCCTTTTGGTTATAGTGAAACTTGTGAGAGAAGGATCTCACCCCAGACATAGCGGTTAGAGACCGTGAAATGGGTAACAAATTTGTTGAGTTCTTTATTTATATTCTAAGAAATCGAATTAGTTTAAGTACACCAACACTTTCACTTCGGGTTTTTAGGTATGGTTTTTTTTTTTTGCTTAGGCGTATTACAAACTCTCAAACTTGATCATGTGTAACAAGTTGTAAAACAGAGATTCTCTCTAAAGTTTTCGGCCCGGGTGGGTTTTACGACAACAACGTATCAGTTTTAAGAAAAGAAGGCTATTGGGCCAAGAATAAATATATATGGCTAAGGAGGACATATAATCTAAACAAAAATATGCAAAATGATGGGAATACCATTAAAGGCGACATGAATATAGCAAACATTGATGTATCGTATTTCAAGCGCATGTATACAAGATCCAGAAACAACATTGATATCAGGTTATTTGATGAGTTTCCGAGAACTGTGGATGATGAACTGAACTCCAAACTTACCGCTGATTTTTATGATGTGGAGATACCAAGTTTTACAAGATATATGAGCATATAAAGGACTGGGACTTGACGGATTCACTGCTCGTTTTTTTTTTCAAGAGGGCTGGGATATTGTGGGTTCAGATGTGTGCAAGGAAGTTCGGCATTTTTTCGCTACCTCAGAGATGAAAGACGGGATAAATCATATGAATCTTTGTTTGATACCGAAGATAACTACTCCGACTTCCTTTTCAGACTTTAGACCTATTTCACTCTGCAATGTTTTTTACAAGATTATCTCCAAGCTACTAGTGTCTAGGTTAAAGGGTTCTTTGGATTTGATTGTTTCAGAAGCTCAAGCTGCCTTTATCCCAGGAAGGATGGCTTCAACCAACGTTTTGATAGCAAATGAACTTATGCATTCTTTGAAATCAAGAAAGAGAGTATCGAAATCTTACATGTCTATAAAAACATATATATCAAAGGCTTATGATCGTGTGGAATGAGATTTTTTCGAAGCTACCATGAAAGCTTTTGGTTTCTCCCAAATATGGATCTCTTGGATAATGGCTATGGTAAGATTTGTGACCTATTCTGTTCTTATTAATGGATGTCCTCACGGCCAGATTACTCCGAAACGAGGATTGAGACAAGGTGACCCATTATCGCCTTATCTATTTATTCTTTGTGCGGATGTGCTAAGCTATTTTATTTCTTCTTCATATGGTGGGGGTCAGATAAGAGGAATAAAAGTAGATATTGGACTTCCTGCTATTACACACCTCCTGTTTACGGATGACTCTTTCTTCTTTATTCAAGCTAACAATCGCAATTGTTATTCCATGAGGAAGATTTTCGATGATTATGAGAAATGCTCGGGGCAAAGATTAATCAGGAGAAGTCTACTATAATTTTTGGTTTACAAGTTTTGGGAGATCTTCAAGTTCGGCTGAAACGAATTCTAGGTATAGAAAAAGTGGGTGGAGGAGGCAAATATCTTGGTCTTCCTGAACAGTTTGGACGTCGTAAATGTGATATGTTCAACAACATTTTGGATAAAGTCAAGAGCCGAACTTCATCGTGGCATAAGAAGTACTTAACACAGGCTGGAAAAGAGATAATTCTTAAATCTGTCGCCATTTCGATGCATGTGTACTCCATGTCATGTTTTAAATTGCCTAGCCAAGTGGTAAATGATATCACTTATGTTCTTCGACGGTTCTGGTGGGAAAAGTCTCAACATCATTGGGGAATTCCCTGGATAGCTTGGGAAAAGCTACAACTACCTAAGAGCATGGGTAGAATTGGTTTTCAGGACTTATTCAATTTCAATGACTCTTTATTGGCAAGACAAGCATGTAGGCTTTTAACCCATCCAAACTCTCTTTTTGCTAGACTGTTCAAAGCAAAATATATAAGGACAATTCTGTTTTGGAGGATAAATCGCAGCGCTTACAGTCATATGGCTGGTCCTCAATGCTTGTGGGAATAGAGTTAATCAAAAAGGTACTCGTTTAAACATTGGTGA
The DNA here is from genome assembly GCA_030180135.1 of Orychophragmus violaceus. Lineage (NCBI taxonomy): Eukaryota > Viridiplantae > Streptophyta > Magnoliopsida > Brassicales > Brassicaceae > Orychophragmus > Orychophragmus violaceus. Next base: position 20,572,535 of record CM058233.1, read on the forward strand.
TGGGCATTCTACTCGGGTTTTTGAAGATAACTGGCTTCCTACTGATCTTCCTCGCCCACAGTGCCGTCCCTGCCTTAAGGCAGGACAAGCACTAGCTTTAGGCCACAATTTTTTTTTCTTTTTTTCTTTCATGATCATTTTTTTTACTATAAAGGCCACATTTTTTTGAAAATGCTTTAAGCCTCCTTCAGAGGACGGGACGGCACTGCTCGCCCAGATCGACATTTTCCTTCGGTTACAAACTTGAATCCTACATTAAAAGTAAGTCAACTGATCTCTGTCAACAACGATGTTCGTTCATGGATTGAAGATACGATTCAAGAACATATTCATGAAGAGGATAGAGGCTGATATCTTCTTTATATGTACCTCAAAATATTAGTAGTGATAAGCCTATTTGGATCCACACTTCTCACGGTCAATATGCTGTCAGATCGGGCTATCGCCTCGCTTGTCTATCCGACCCACACTATGCTCAGATCATGCCTCCCCATGGAAATATTGTTTTGAAATCTCGGATTTGGAAGTTGCCTATCATCCCTAAGTTGAAGCATTTCCTGTGGCGTTTGATTTCTGATATACTTGTATTTCATTGCATATAAGCTATTGTTTAGTTCATGTTTTGCTTCTTTTTAGCTTCCTTTAGCTTCATTTCCTTGATTATTGGCATGGTTAGAGTGTAGGATCATCTAGAGATAGGTTTAGGCATTCTAGGCTTGCATTTGGAGTGTTTCTTGTGTTTTTGTAGGTGATTTGGAGTGCAAGGAGCAATGGTGAGCTTGGAAGTGGAGTCTGGAGCTTAAAGGACTAAGGAAGACCAAACAGACAGCTCGTATCGGCATGCATATCGACCTGGCAACCCGATACAGTCCCTCGGATTAAAAGCAGTGAGTTCATATCGGGGAGCATATCGGTTGGCCAGACCGATATGCTCGTTGCCCATAAAATCCGAAGGTTCGTATCGGGGAGCATATCGGTTGGCCATACCCTCAAGACCAAGTCTATCCTCAATCCCCACCTCAAGGACAAGCTCAACAACAAAAGCCTTTTGTCCCCTACACTATTCAACAAGGGTTTGGCAATAAACCTCAGTTTCAAGGTCAACAGGGCTATGCTCCAAAGCAACAATACCCACCCGGTTTTGGGCAACAACAGCCACAAGCTTCTTCTTCCTCGGGTTTGGATAATGAGTTAAAGATTATGATGCAGCAACTCATCTAAGGGCAAGCAATGGGGCATTGGAAGTCAAGAACTTAAAGAATGAGCTGCAGCATTTGACTTCTCGCTTGATTAATGTTGAAAACACGCATGCTTCCACTTCTAGACCTACCGGTACCTTGCCCGGAAACCCGAAGAAGAACCTGAAAGACTACTGCAATGCGATCTTCTCTACTGTTGATCATGAAAAACCAGACCATGAAAGGGAGGTTGACGAGATCAAATCACTTCTCTATGGTTATGAACTACCTCCCCCTGCACCTGTGCTTCTCAAAGAGATGAAGGTAACTATTGCTAAACCAGTTGAGGAGTTGAGTGTCACTGCAATTCCTGCTGAAGATACCATACCTACTGTCCAATCCACACCAAAGGTGCTTCCCAAGCTTGGCAATCCGGGTAAATTCACAATTAGTTGTACTTTGGGAGACTTGGAGAGTAAGGATGCATTGTGTGACTCCGGCTCTACTGTGAGTGTGATATCTCTTGACATGGTGGAATCTCTTGGGATTAAGAGCATGGAAAGGTACCCATCTTCTATTACATTTGGAGATTCTTACTCAAAAACTCCAATGGGAATGATCAAGGATTATCCACTGAAGATTGGTGAGTGCACCATCCCAACTGACTTTATTGTCATGAAGATGAAGAAGAGTACTGGAGCTTGTCTGGACTTTAAAAAGAAACGTGTTGTGCTGAATAATAATGATACCAAGGCTTACTATCCTCTGAGGAGCACATCTCTTCACACTTGTGGTGTCATCCTCTCTACAAATGAGGCTGATGTGTCTGAGGAGGCAAGGCTCTTTGCAAATGTAGGCACATAAGTTTGGCCTAAACCCTCTCTATGGATCATTGAGTGAGCACATCGGACGTGCTCAAAAGGAGGGGGTGGATAGAGCTATTGGAACTCCTCTCATGACCATAAGGACTGAGTATGTTGGATCCATCTCTTTGAAGAAGCTGAGCATCGATGAGGAAAAAGCTCCAAAAGAGAAGGTTGTGGATATGGTGACAAAGATGTCTCCAAAGATTGTAAAGGCTGGAAAGGATAAGTTTGTCAACAATCCCCCAAAGGCTCAAGAGTATGAAAAGGAGATAATGGATAGTGAGAGTCTACAATCTTTGTTTGATGAGCATAATGGAAATGCTCTACCCAATGGATTTGATGGAGTCAAAGAAGCTGAGAAAGGACATACGGACAAGCTGAAAACTCCAATGACCGTCGAAACTCCATCATCTCTCAATTGTCTCAGCTTGCATCCATTGGGTTTAAAGGGTAACTACATTTATTACAGGGTCAAGACTAAGGGAAAGTTTAGGCCATTTGCAAGTGCTCAACCTTCAATCAGCCCAAGGTTTCAAGGTGATTCAGTCAATCTCAGTAAGCTAACCTCTCAGGTCCTGACCATCCATCTCAAGGGCAGGGCTCACTCACCTCCAGCCTAAGAACCGGATTTGAACAGTCGAGCTTACCGACTTTAAACAAAAGCGCACTTGGGAGACATTCCCATGTTTACCCTTGTACATATGATATTTTGCTTGTTATTTTTGATGTTTTGTTTTGAGTTTTATCAGGTTTTGGTCATTAGGTGAGGTTGTGGACTCATTGATGTTAAGTAAAGGCCATGGGAATGAAGGAAAAGAATACAGGGAGTCAGTATCGGCCTCCGTATCGGTTGGCCAGACCGATACAGACCCTCGCGAGATTGGCCGAGAGAATTCACGAAACATATCGGTCTCCGTATCGGCTGGCCAGGCCGATACGGTCATTCGGGACAGAACAGATATCGGCATCCGTATCGGTTGGCCAGGCCGATACGGACCTCCCAGAAATAATCCGAAACACCATATCGGCTAGCGTATCGGCCTGGCTAAGCCGATACGTTCCTCTTCGACCAAGTAACACTCCACCCTTGTTCATAGCACATTTTTCCTTTCTTTCATTGCATTTTCTCTGTTTTCGGTCTTCCATCCTCGCTTCTTTCACACAAGGGACTGTGTGATTTAAGTTTGGGGGAGAGACCAGTTGCTAATCATGTTTCTTTTGATCTTATTTTTTTCTTTGAGTCTCATGCATTGCATCTAAGGCATAGAAAAACAAAAAAAAAATCAAAAAATTTTGAAAAATTTTCACAAAAAGAAAGCATTGTAGGATCGAGTCTAGTTAGTATTGTAGGATTCATGCATTGGGGACAATGATGATTTTGCCTTGTAGAGACTCACCAATTAAGTTGCTTGTTGCTTTAATCGATTTTGAAAACAAAAGAAAACTCATTGCTTGACTTTGAGATTCCGAAATTCCCTGTCCTTGTGAAGCTCGCTTGAACTTAGATCAATTCTGTGATATTGGACTTAATTTGACTTTGAAATATCTTGCTTAGGGGCTTGAAATGCAATCCCATGATCCTTGCCCGAGTTATGCTTTCCCTTTTACCACTCTCTTGATTAACTCGGGCAACCATTGATCTTATGATCATGGCTTCCCTTACCCAAAGACCCTAAACATTTCCTTGAAGCCAAAATGATTTGTGAGTGAGGCCTGTTCTTGATAGCTTTTGGCATGTGCAAAAACTTGAGAGTATCGGGAACGACAATGGTCTTTTCTCACTCTTAGCTAGCTCTATTTTCCATAAGAGTCTAGCATTAGGATTGGAAATAAGTTTGGGGGAGAGATGAGAGTTAAAATTGGAATAGAAGGATCGATGAAAAGAGTTGAAAAAGGGTTTCAAAAAGAGAAATAATGTCACTAGGAAGTCTTATAAGAAAAGAGCTATGTGCAATAAGAAAAAGTCCCCAAAGAATGATTCAAAAGGAAAGAAAAGAAAGATTAAGTAAGAGGGGATAAGTTATGAAAAAGTTTGCTCAAGTTTGAAAAAGAGAAAAATCAGTTAAGTGTTTCCTAGTTGACAAAGAAAAGAAAGAAAAAGAGCTAAAGGGGTGAGTGTTTTGGTAAAAGATTGATCAGGAGTTGGGGGTTTGGTGAGTGTTTATCTTTCATTATGGGATTGTTTAGAAAAATCTTCCAGGGATTGGGTAGAACAATGAGAAAAGAACTTTGTATGCATGAATTGTTCCCTTTCTTAGAAAGATTTTGTGTAATGCCATTTGCTCCTATTCTTGAGAGTTAACCACCTCCAAAGACACTACTAAGTCATCTCAAATAGCCTCTCTTGAACTTTGCCGATTGAGATTGATTGATTGCCCCTTTGTGAGATTGCGCCTAACTTTTAATGAATGTAAGGAATTGAGTTGATGATTGCTTGTGTTCTATAGGATCTCGGGAGTTGGAGTAGGGATTGAGGGAAAGGTAATGTGGAAGTACATGGATAGTCAATGTGATTAGAGCAACTTGTAACTTCTTTAAAAGATCTTGTATCTTGTTGTGAGTCTTGTGGTTTTGAGTCCCCGCCTTCAAACCTTTCTCCCAACTTGCCTTGACAATCTTATGCTTGCTTGTGGACAAGCAAGGTTTAAGTTTGGGAGAATTGATATACTTGTATTTCATTGCATATAGGCTATTGTTTAGTTCATGTTTTGCTTCTTTTTAGCTTCCTTTAGCTTCATTTCCTTGATTATTGGCATGTTTAGAGTGAGGATCATCTAGAGGTAGGTTTAGGCATTCTAGGCTTGCATTTGGAGTGTTTCTTGTGTTTTGTAGGTGATTTGGAGTGCAAGGAGCAATGGTGAGCTTGGAAGTGGAGTTTGGAGCTTAAAGGACTAAGGAAGACCAAACAGACAGTTCGTATCGGCATGCATATCGACCTGGCAACCCAATACAGTCCCTCGGATTAAAAGCAGTTCATATCGGGGAGCATATCGGTTGGCCAGACCGATATGCTTGTTGCCCATAAAATCCGAAGGTTCGTATCGGGGAGCATATCGGTTGGCCAGACTGATATGCTCGTTGCCCAGAAAATCCGAAGACCAATATCGGCCAGCATATCGGTTTGGCTGGCCGATACATATCCCAGAATTTCACTTGGATCCGGGTCAATACCCGGTTTGTTCCGGGTTGACCCGGTTCGTCCCCATTAACTATTTAAAGCCAAAAACCTATTTTTTATTGTTCTTAAGCTTGTTTTGTTGCAAAAAACCCTTTTGTGAGAAGAAGATTGAATTTTGATTAATCTAGTACTTCTTTTGAGATTTCTTCTTTTAATCTTTCTACTTTCTCTAGTCTCCAATGATTAACACTATCTCTTTGGGTTTTGTTGATCATAGAATGATTAGTGAGTAGTCTCCTTTTGAGCTTTTGGGTTAGGAAGATTTGAGTGATTAGGGGTTGAATCTTGATGTCTAGGGCTTAAATTTGATTGATCCTTTCTCATTAGATGTTCTTAATGCTAGATTAGGCTTAGCTATCCTTAATCTAGAACTTTGGGATTTTATTGCACATAAGGTGTTCGATGAAATGCTAGCTAGGATTTAGTGAGAGCTTTGCATTCTTATCCAATGACAATTGATGTGTAAGGTGCTTAGTATCTAAAGGACTTGTGTTTAATGCATGCTTGCTTGTGATTAGCCAATGAAAGTTGATGTTTAATGCTTGATTAGCATATGGTTAATGACATGAGAGTGTATTAACTTGAATTAGTGTTCCTAAGCTAAAGTATTAGCATCTTAATGTTGTGTTTGACATCTTTATTCAATGCTTAGTTGCTTAGATCAAACTTCCTATACCCAAGAGCTTGATCTTTAATCATCTATATTTGAATTATCTTGTTTGTTCTCTCTTGCTTGAATTTATTGCTTGATATTGTTAATTGCACTTAGGATATTAGAATTTCAACTTAAAATAGGTATTGTTTGACTGTTTGGGTTTAGTGTATTCTTCTTGGTCCAATTCCACTCCCAAAAAATTTCGATACCTCAAAGCTACACGATAAGCTTGAAGAATTGGTACCTCATAGGATTGCAAAATCCTTGTTATCAATCTCGTTAGCTATACCTTCCACTACACGTCCAGAATCCATAGGTGTTTATCTTGATATCTTGTGTTGCCGATGCAAATTAGCTCCTGAAACGGTAAATCATCTCTTCTTCGAATGTGACCTCTCAAAGCAATTCTGGACAAAGTTATCACTCCATGCTCTATCCTGGATGAATTCCTAGTGTGGGTTTGGAAGAAAATATTTCAAAACTTCTTGATCTCACATTACAGACAAATCTTCAGCAAGAGGAAGTTCTAGCTCCATTTTGGGTATTATGGCATATTTGGGTTTCAAGGAACGAGCTTATATTTAACAATACATCAGTTCTTCCGAGTCATTTTGTCTTTAAGGCCATTGCTGAAGTTAAGTAATGGATCTCTTGCAACTCTTCTCTTTTACACATCGCCACAGCCGACTCTCCTTCCATGAATAAAAATTGGTCTAAACCGGATACTGGGCAAATTAAATGCAATGTTGATGCAGCATTTGATCCGAATTCAGGAAGTTCTTCAGCAGGTTGGATTATCAGAGACTGTTGGTACTGGATTTCCCTCTAGAAAATCCGGTCCATTAACAAATAAAACAAAGGCCCATATTTATGAGCCCGTTCCTGAATCAAAGATAAAGAGACGAGCCGATTCATTTGTTGGGCCCAAACGAATGATGCTCTGACAAGGCCCAAGCGATGCCGAAGTAAGAGGCGATCGAGCTCGAGCTCGGTAGGAGACGACGTGGAGATAGAGCGACTTGGTCTTCGTCGGTTCAACTGATCCGCGTAAATCTCGGAGATCGTTATGAAGGCGAGGCCGAAATATCGGAACAAGAAGGTCAAAGTCGAGACTATTTAAAGAAGAAGTGGTGATTCACTCAAAACATTCCAACCTTAACTTAGAACACTTCGACTAGATAGCTCGGTCATCATACTTTGTACTCTCTTTTCGATTGTGTTTGTTCTATCTCGACGATCAATCTCAATAAAGTCTTTGATTCATAGGAAACTATACCATTTCTATATCCTAAAGTCCAAATCCACGAATACAAATTCTTAGTGTGAATCCCGGATCTCACATTTGGCGCCGACTGTGGGGCAATCTATAGTTTTTCCTGTCTAAAGAATCAGATCTTAGATCCGATAGATCGAGATGAATCCCGACCAATCTGGCTCTCCCAGCGCCACACCACCAGTCGACCACCCTCAAACGGTCGACAACGTTCCTCAGAACACCACCGGGGTAAGAATCATGGGTCAGACCGATGGCGTGTTGACGAGCTCTGCCTCAGTCTCCACAACCTCGGCACCAGCCGGCTCAGTCGCCCAAACGATCGAGACGAGCCAGACTCCGACAAATTTTTTGTCAGGAACTAACGATCCGAGCAGAAACTGGGTGTGGATGAGAAACAATTCGATTCCCACCCTTGGAGGTGGATCTGGAATAACCAGACCTAACTCACCACTGCCTTTCTGCTCCACAACGACAAGGCCCAGATGATCTTGCTGAAATCCGTTCGATGTTAAGCCTGCTGGTAAACCGAACGAGGAACAACGAGGCAAGTGCACGGGCCCAAGAGATCGCGAACCGCTCTCTGGCCGCGCAGCTCGATGAACAAGAAAGGCGCATTAACGCCCGTCTCGAAGAGCTAGCCAGCAAAAACCAGGGGGTAGGTCAGCACATGATCCACGAACCCCCATAAGTCCTCCACCGTGTACACGCTTGGACTTCTCCCAGGTAGCAACTCCCCCTGGAGCGTCGGGAAGTTTCGCAAATACGTCAAGTAGTGGCCTCCGCCCTATAATGACCCCTATCGCGATACCGACACCATTCACTTCGAGTTCAATGGTCACAGATCCAACCGGATCAGGGAACCGACCATTACCCGGGCCACCACTTTTCCCGAATAACTCCAACATCCGGCCGAGGCAACTAGGAGGCTCTGCTTTCGCCTCGAGCTCGGGACCCGTTAACGGGTCAAATACGGTACAGTTCCGAACGCCGCAGGTCGACCAGACGAGATCGATTCAAACAATCGATCTCCTAGACCCCAATTTCCCAGAACAAGCGTCAAACCAGGCACAAGCCCAGTTCACGCCTACGGTAGGCGATGAACACGATATGCTTAGACAGTACATCGAACAGGCTAAGGCCCAGTTCAACAGTCTAAGCTCGAAAGTTCACATGGAAACGAGTGCGGCGCCCGACATCGATCGAGTGATCGAAGAAACGCGACAAACGCCGTTCACAGACCGGATCACATTCGCAAGGATCCCAGAAATCAAGAAAACTAAATTTCCAGAATTCTCTGGGAAGTCGTGTTGGAATTGTGTCCAGTAATCTCGGTACTGTCTCTAGAAAGTAAGAGTATGTCAATGATCAGACATAAGTCATATAGTACTGGGGGTCATGATGGCTTGCTAGAGTCCGCTCATGATCTATAAGTCTCGGACTTATTGCCTTTATTATATGATCCCATATGGGTCACACGCTTAAGCTAACAGGAAAATGTGTAGAAACGGTTTAGCAGAAGTACGGTAAAAGTGCTAGGCATTTGTCGTACTTGGAGAGAGATTAATGGGTCTGATTAAATCAGATTGGATTTAATCAGATTGGCATTTGGGCCCAAAAGCCCAAAAGGGAAAGAGAAGGGTTTTAATGAATTAAAAGCCAACTCTCTTTCTTCTCTAACCCTAACCCAGCCGCGAGCCTCTCTCCCTCTCTGCGCCTCCTCTCCTGCTCGGTCTAGCAGCCATTTCCTGTGAAGCGTGTGTGAGCCTTTGGAGGATCCATCTCTCGGTGGTTCTGCTGATCTCAAGCCATACCTTCTCTTTCCGCTGCATAAACAGGTATAAGGTGAGATCTGATATGTTTCTATTCAAGAGAACCTAGATCTGCATGTTTAGGTTGATATGAATCTAAGAATTGAATCAGGATCAACTAAACAATCCTTCAGTGGTATCAAAGCCATTGGTTCTTAGGATTTCTTGTTTAGATTCATGTTTAGGTTGTTTAATCTGTTTAGAAGTGTTTTTGAATCAACTACTGATAAGATAAATCACTTAAGAAACAAGAATTGAACCCTAAACACACTAATCAAATCGCAAACAAGCTATATGACTTGTTTTGTGATCGGCCAAGGTTTGATCCGATCGACCAAACTAATCGCATGTATCGACCAAACCGATAGCATGGATCGGTCGATCAATCGACCAAGAGGCGTCCCAAACGATCGCGTGGAGAAGGGGCCGATGATCGCATGGATCGTGCGATAGCCGATCGCATGGATCGCGTCTCGTCCCGCCAGCATCGTCCCGCGATCGTCCCGCCTGACCCGAGCTCTCCCGGCTGTCGCGTCCCGTCCGCAGCTGGGCATCGTCTCGATCTCGGATCGTTGGCGCACGGCTTGCGGCTGGACGATCGTTCCCTTATCGCAAAGCTAGGGCAACGTGATCATGAACGGTTCAATCGGTTCGGTTCGGTTAATGGCACGGTTTAAAATTTTGATTAAAATTAAACGTCTCGGTTTAATAAACAGATTTAATAATTTTATTAAATTCTGGTTAAACCGGGATAAGAAATCCAAAGTCGAAAAATTGGATTTTGTGACTAAACCAGGATTTTCTAATTTGATTTGGTTGGACCAAATAAATTGAGAAAATCCGGTTTAGTAAATAACCGGTTGACAATTGTGGTCATCGTAGTAATTAAAATTTGGTTAGACCAATTTTAATGAACCAGACCGGTTATGTCATTTAATTGGACAATTGGGTCATGTCTTGGACATGGACCAATTCTTGGGCCTCGGGCCAAGAAGTTAAAACAATTGGGCCAATTATTTGAGTCTCATTCTTCAGATTATTTTAAAATTTATTTTATAAAGTTATATAAATCGATTTTAAATAAAAGTTTCCGAAATTTTGAAATTAGAAAGTTTCTTAAAATAGAAGTTTCTAGATTTGCGGGTTTTGGATTTTGAGAAATTTCTAAAGTTAGAAAGTTTCCGTTTTTAGAAAGTTTCCAATTTTAGAAAGTTTCCAAAAATAGTAGGTTTCCAAAAATAGAAAGTTTCCCGAAATAGTAATCTTCTATTTTGGGAATGAAATTTTAATAAACCTACGAACCTCAAATAATATCAAGCGTTGGATGTCTTGTCCAGGCTATGTCAGCTGTCGAAGCCCATTCAATTGTATTCATGGCCTTACAGTGTGAGGGTGTCTACTTTTGCGTGGATAAGACGGTTTGTGATTCATAAATGTCATTGGGAGTCCCAGACATTAATGATTACATGAATGTATAGTCTGGTTTTCTTGACTAGGCCATCGGGAGTCCCGGGCCTTGAGACATCAGAGTGAATTGGGCCTCGGGCCCAGATTCACAACCAAGAGTTATATCACGGATATAATTAGCCGACAAAGGGCTTACCGATATAAGCTAAGGTTGGGTGACGGCCAGTGGCCCACTTTGATCTTAGTTATATGTGGATCTTGGAATCATTATATTCTATTGAGGGTAACTTAGGTTATTGAATATAATGCATGATTGATCATATTAAGTATAATATAAGATTAATCATATTAAACATATTAACTAATAACCTTTTATCTTATATATTTCAGCTATGACTACTACAAGCACACAAAACACATTCTCAATCCGGTCTGTTCTCGAGAAGGAGAAGCTGACTGGAACGAACTTCCTGACGTGGTCAAGGAACTTGAGGCTGGTCCTCAAGCAGGAGAAGAAGGATTATGTCCTTCGTGATCCTCTCCCCGAGAGGCCTGCCAACAATGCCGCCAGGACTCTGCATAATGCTTGGGAAAAGCATTCGTCAGATGAAAATGATGTGTATTGCCTTATGTTGGCGACAATGACTGCTGAGCTGCAAATGCAGTTCGAGAGTGTGTTGTCACCAATTGAGATAATGGCAAGCCTGAAATCGCTTTTTCAGGAGCAAGCAAGGACTGAGAGGTTTCAGACTGTTAAGAACCTCTTGGACTGCAAGTTGGCTGCGAATGCGGCAGTGAGTCCTCATGTCTTGAAGATGATGGGTTATCTCGATCATCTTCAGAAACTCGACTGCCCAATCAGCCAGGAACTTGCCTGCGACATCATTCTGCAGTCATTACCTGCAAGCTATGATCAGTTCATTCTGAACTTTAACATGCATGGCTTGAGTAAGACATTGCCTGAGCTTCACGGAATGCTCAAGACTGCAGAGCCCAACTTGAGGAAAACCGCCAAGGACCCCAATGTGCTTATGGTGCAAAAGGGCAAGGGGTTTAAGAAATCCTCTGCTAAGGATAAGGGAAAGGCCAAGGCTGTCCAAGTCGCGGACAAGGACACGCCAAAGCCCAAGCCCAAGTCCAAGGCTGGGCCAACTGACAGATGCAGGTTCTGTAAAGAACCAGGGCATTGGAGGAGAGAATGTAAGAAATTCCAAGAAGGTCTAAAGGAATTGAAGAAGAAGACTCTCGAGACTTCTTCGACAGGTATTTTTGTTATAGAAGTTAATACAACTACTTCTGATAATACCTCATGGGTTATGGATACTGGTTGTGGGGCTCATATTTGTACTAATATGCAGGCACTCAGCAACAGTAGAAGGCTGAAGCAAGGACAAGTGGAGCTACGAGTTGGGAATGGAGCGAAAGTTCCAGCACTAGCTGTAGGCACATACTTGTTGTCTTTACCTTCGGGATTGATTTTAGAACTCAATAATTGTTATTTTGTACCTGCTATAAGCAGAAATATTATTTCAATTTCTTTGTTGGATTTGGAAGGTTATGATTTTTCAGTTAAGAATAAATTATGTTCCTTCAATCGCAACAATTTGTTCTATGGTTCTGCCCCTCTTACGAATGGGCTTTACATACTCGATCAATCCGCGCCAATTTATAACATTAATACCAAACGGTTCAAACCTAATGAGGAGAACCGAACGTTTCTATGGCATTGTCGTTTAGGGCACATCAGCGAGAAACGCATCAAGAGGCTCCATTCGAATGGACTTCTTGGCTCATTTGACTTTGAGTCATGTGAGAAATGCGAATCCTGCATGATGGGCAAAATGACACGGGCCCCCTTTAATAAACCTAACGAGAGGGCCAGTGACTTATTGGGCCTGATACACACTGATGTGTGTGGCCCAATGTCCACAAATGCAAGAGGAAACTATCAGTACTTCATTACCTTCACTGATGATTTCAGTAGGTATGGATATGTTTATTTGATGAAACATAAGTCTGAATCTTTTGAGAAGTTCAGAGAATTCCAAAATGAAGTACAGAACCAACTTGGCAAAAGCATTAAGGCTCTTCGGTCCAACCGAGGAGGAGAATACTTAAGCCAAGAATTCAGTGATCATCTAAGAGAGTGTGGGATCGTATCCCAACTCACTCCTCCCGGAACACCTCAATGGAATGGTGTGTCTGAGAGGAGAAATCGGACCTTATTGGATATGGTTCGATCTATGATGAGTCACACAGACCTTCCAATATCCCTTTGGGGATATGCTCTGCTAACAGCAGTGTTCACTCTAAATAGAGCGCCATCGAAAGCAGTAGCAAAGACACCATATGAATTATGGACTGGAGTGGCTCCAGTGCTGTCTTATCTAAGAATTTGGGGTTGTGAAGCTTATGTCAAGAGATTAATCTCAGATAAGCTTACACCAAAGTCTGATAAATGCTACTTCATTGGTTATCCGAAGGAAACCAAGGCTTATTACTTCTATCTACGTTCCGAGAACAAAATCTTTGTTGCCCGGGATTGTAACTTTCTTGAGAGGGAGTTTCTCTCTAAGAAAGACAGTGGGAGTAAGGTACTGCTTGAAGAAATTCAAGATGAACAGGATACTGCTCAACCTAATGAGGAAGAGCAGCAGGAGGACCTACAAGAAATTGTAGAGCCTGAACCTGTAGTACCTGAAGTTCGAAGATCCGGGAGGATCCGTCACGAACCCGAGAGATATCAAGGATTCCTCGTGACTAATTGTCATGATCTTTTGATCATTGATGGTGATGAACCATCGAACTTCAATCAAGCCATGATGGGCCCAGATTCTTCGAAGTGGCGCAAGGCCACTGATTCCGAAATGGACTCCATGTCGATCAACCAAGTGTTTTCATTGGTTGACTTACCCGCTGGTGTAAAAGCCATCGAGTGCAAATGGATCTTCAAGAAGAAGATTGACGTGGATGGAAATGTCCAGATTTATAAAGCCAGGTTGGTGGCAAAAGGTTTCAGACAAGTTCACGGTGTGGATTACGATGAAACCTATTCACCAGTGGCTATGATGAAATCTATTCGGATTCTACTAGCAACTGCAGCTTTTCATGATTATGAAATTTGGCAGATGGACGTGAAAACCGCCTTCCTGAATGGTATTCTGGAAGAGGATGTGTATATGACGCAACCTGACGGTTACATAGATCCAAAGAATGCTGGGAAAGTATGCAAGCTTCATAAATCCATTTATGGATTGAAGCAAGCATCGAGGAGCTGGAATCTTCGTTTTGATGAAGCGATCAAGCAATTTGACTTCATCAGAAACGAAGAAGAACAATGTGTGTATAAGAAAACTAGTGGGAGCAAGATAGTATTTCTTATTCTGTATGTCGATGACATACTGCTTCTCGGAAACGACGTTCCAATGCTAAAGTCGGTAAAGGACTGGCTTGGAAGTTGTTTTTCCATGAAAGACATGGGTGAAGCCGCATACGTTCTTGGAATCAGGATCTACCGGGATAGATCTAGAAGGCTGTTAGGCTTGTGTCAAGACTCATACATTGACAAAGTCCTACAAAGATTCAGCATGAAAGATTCCAAGAAGGGCTTCACGCCAATGGTGCATGGCACAACGCTAAGCAAGAAGCAGAGCCCTACGACGGCTGCTGAGCTTGAGCGCATGAAGAATATTCCTTATGCATCTGCAATAGGATCTGTCATGTATGCCATGATCTGTACTCGTCCTGATGTTGCTTATGCATTGAGCATGACGAGTAGATACCAGTCAAATCCAGGTGAAAACCATTGGATTGCCGTAAAGAATATCTTGAAGTATCTAAGACATACTAAGGATAAGTTCTTGGTGTACGGTGGAAGTGATGTGCTTAAAGTCAGTGGATTCACGGACGCAAGTTTCCAGACAGACCAAGATGATTTCCGGTCACAGTCCGGTTATATCTTTTGTCTGAATGGCGGTGCAATCAGTTGGAGAAGCTCCAAGCAAGACACCGTTGCTGATTCCACTACAGAAGCTGAATATATCGCCGCCTCAGAAGCTGCGAAGGAAGCTGTTTGGATACGAAAGTTCATTATTGAACTAGGTGTGATACCAGAGGCGGCTGAGCCTCTGGCACTATTTTGTGATAACAATGGTGCTATTGCTCAGGCAAAGGAACCAAGATCACACCAGAAATCCAAGCATGTTCTAAGAAGATTTCACTTGATACGTGACATCATTAATAGAAAGGAAGTCAAGATCAGCCGAGTTCAGATAGATGATAACGTCGCTGATCCGTTGACAAAGCCACTCCCAAGGCCTAAGCTCGAGTTTCTGACTGAAGCTGTAGGCATTAGAGACATTGAAATGTAATCTAAATTTGAGTGGGAGTTTGAGGGCTTTTATTTAGTTATTTGATATGTTCTTGTAAAACATTCTTATGTTTAATGAAATTATTATTTCAAGATTATTTTAACTGTGATGAAATAATCGTTCCAAAGTGATATAAACCATTTTATAGGTCATCGAAGTAAGTGACTTGATCTTGAGTCATCAAAGTCATTTAGCTTGATCATGAGACCCTATATTTGATAGATGGATTATATCATCCTGTCCCTAGTCGAAGGTTGTTGAAATTGGAACACCAACAACCGTGAGAGACTGGATTGGTATGTGACTTATGACAAAGTCTCAGTGTGTCATAGATGCGCGGCATCAAAGTCAATACATAGGTGTATGTTGGGAACATACGACCGGACAAGACCCGATTATGAGAACTCTTCAGGATATTTATATCTGTGTCATAAGAGATTCTCACTACGACTATAGAGTATAGTCCTTAGACCTGAGTTCGCATGCATGTGACTGCACATGGACTAATGCACTTTGATCATTGTCTAACGCTATCGTTCTGCGATAGTTATAAGGACCTTGTTTGGGTACATTATGAAATGAGTAGTTTACAGTGATGGAACAAGACGGAATTTGTCCCTCCAATATAAATGGAGTGAATATCTCTAGGCCAATCGGAGATTTGAATACTGGAAAATGCATGGCCATGCTCAAACAGACTGTCCCGAGTCGTTTGGATTGTCAGTATCGAATCAGAGTCCGATGAACAAGATTAGGCTTTATAAGGATGACACTAATCTTGCCTTATGACTAATCGAGATATTGTGACAAAAGGATTATGAATACAGAGATTCCAGTACAAGTGGGAGATTGTTGGAATTGTGTCCAGTAATCTCGGTACTGTCTCTAGAAAGTAAGAGTATGTCAATGATCAGACATAAGTCATATAATACTGGGGGTCATGATGGCTTGCTAGAGTCCGCTCATGATCTATAAGTCTCGGACTTATTGCCTTTATTATATGATCCCATATGGGTCACACGCTTAAGCTAACAGGAAAATGTGTAGAAACGGTTTAGCAGAAGTACGGTAAAAGTGCTAGGCATTTGTCGTACTTGGAGAGAGATTAATGGGTCTGATTAAATCAGATTGGATTTAATCAGATTGGCATTTGGGCCCAAAAGCCCAAAAGGGAAAGAGAAGGGTTTTAATGAATTAAAAGCCAACTCTCTTTCTTCTCTAACCCTAACCCAGCCGCGAGCCTCTCTCCCTCTCTGCGCCTCCTCTCCTGCTCGGTCTAGCAGCCATTTCCTGTGAAGCGTGTGTGAGCCTTTGGAGGATCCATCTCTCGGTGGTTCTGCTGATCTCAAGCCATACCTTCTCTTTCCGCTGCATAAACAGGTATAAGGTGAGATCTGATATGTTTCTATTCAAGAGAACCTAGATCTGCATGTTTAGGTTGATATGAATCTAAGAATTGAATCAGGATCAACTAAACAATCCTTCAAGTCGGACCCGAAAGCCCATATCAGGGCATTCCGGCTAGCAATGGCAAGGGTATACCTTACCGGCGAGGAGAGAGAGCCGGCTTTCTGCAGGCTCTTCGCCGAAAACCTATCGGGCTCCGCCCTAGAATGGTTTGTCGGACTGGAAGAAAGGTCCATCGACAACTTCACCCAGTTCATGACGGCTTTCCTCAAACAATACTCTGTCTTTATCGAGGAAAAGACTACTGAGGCAGCTCTATTTGGTGTCTCTCAAAAACCCGACGAATCGCTTCGCTCGTACATCGACCGATTTAAGGAAATTAAATCCAAAATCGCAAACCCACGAGACGAAGTAGCTATAGAAGCACTGCGACGTGGACTATGGTATTCAACCAGATTCCGCGAGGAAATAACAGTCCGCGAACCTCAAACACTCGATGACGCCCTTCATCGCGCATCGGTCTTCGCTCGCCTCGAGGACGAAACCACGGCCCTCAGAGAAAAGCATCGAAAAGAAAAGAACTCGTCGGGCTCGCAGAACTCGAACTCAAAAAAGGATTCCCGTAAATCAGGAAACGTCAATGCGGTGGAGAGCCCAAAGAGCTCGAAGAAATTCGAGTTCGACAAGGAAAAATTCTGTGAATTTCACAACAAAAGAGGACACTCGACTGAAGATTGCTATACTCGAGCTAAAGCCGAGGCTCAAAAGCGAGAGTCCGAAAGAAAACAAGACTCTGAAATCGAGGAGGAAACTCCATCCGACAAAAAGGAAAGTAAACAGACCAAAGAGTCGAACACCAAGAGGCCTTCTCAGAATAAACGAGAATGGACAAAGGAGCCGGAATCTTCCGAAACACTCACTCAGGGGTCGCGGAAGCGAGTTGAGTTTATTCTCGGCGAGCTCAGCCTGAGCGGCACCCCGGAAGGTTCGGCGTTATCTCCACCTCCGGCTCCCGTTAAGAGTTTACGCTCACGAATCAATCTCCCTCGTCTCTGCAGGGGGGGTGTACGGGCTATTCCCCCTAAACGAATCGACTTCATCTTTGGTGGCTCCAAGCTTTGCCGAGACTCGGTCAATTCAATCAAAGCTCTTCAAAGAAGAGTTGAAACCGACAAAGGGGGAAAATCCCAATGATAGGTCCAGACCACGAGATCATTTTCCACGAGAGCGAGACAAGCAACCTCGACAAACCACACGACGACGCTCTCCTCGTTTGTCTAGTAGTGGGAGATGTCGAACTTTCAAGAATAATGATCGACACAGGAAGTTCGGTGGATGTCCTCTTTTACGACGCGTTCAAAAAGATGGACTTTAACGACTCCGAGATAGTGGAAGAAAAGACACAACTAGTAGGTTCGCTGGCGAAACAACGTACTCGATGGGCTCTGTCTTCGCCCCAGTGATAGTTGGAGGAGTCCGAAGAATGACAGAATTCGTCATAGTGGATCGGCCAGCTCCCTATAACGCAATTCTAGGCCGACCATGGATATACGACATGAAAGCGGTACCATCGACCTACTATCAATGCCTAAAATTCCCAACTCCTAAAGGAGTAAAAACCGTGTACGGAAGTCAAAAGATTTCCCGCCATTGCTACATGAATGGATACAAGTAGATTGAGAAATCCCATGCGTAGCAATTACAGAAGGAGGACGAGCTCGCCACCATGCAGACCAAAAGGTCAAATGACCCGAGTCAAATAGGACCTCCAAAGGACCTCACGACCCAAGTTTGCATAGATGATGCTCATCCCGAAAGACTCGTTGGCATTGGAATCGACCTATCAGAGCCAGTCAAAAACGAACTGGTCTCTTTCCTTAAACAAAACGTCGACTCCTTTGCCTGGTCTTCAGCAGACATGAAAGGGATCAATATCGACGTCACCAGCCATGAGCTGAATGTCGACCCAACCTACAAACCGGTAAGACAAAAACGTCGAAAACTAGGTCCGGAACGAGCTCAAGCCGTCAATGACGAGGTCGATCGATTATTAAAAATCGGATCGATCAGAGAGGTCAAGTACCCCGACTGGCTTGCGAACCCCATAGTGGTTAAGAAAAAGAACGGGAAGTGGAGAGTCTGTGTAGATTTCACGGATCTCAACAAAGCATGTCCAAAGGACAGCTTCCCACTCCCACACATCGATCGGCTGGTCGAAGCCACCGCCGGACATCAACTACTGTCCTTCATGGACGCTTTCTCGGGGTACAATGAAATATTAATGAACCCCGAGGACCAAGAAAAAACTTCGTTCATAACTGATCGAGGCACGTACTGCTACAAAGTCATGCCCTTCGGACTAAAAAACGCAGGAGAAACTTACCAACGCCTCGTCAACAAGATGTTTTCGGGACTCCTAGGCAAAACTATGGAAGTCTACATCGACGATATGCTGGTCAAATCTTCCAGGTATGAGGATCACATCCCCCAACTAAAAGAATGTTTTATCATTCTCAATAAATACGGGATGAAACTCAACCCAGCAAATTGTACCTTCGGGGTCCCCTCAGGAGAATTCCTTGGTTACCTAGTGACCGAAAGAGGGATCGAGGCGAACCCCAAACAGATTGCGACGTTTATAGAGATTAAATCTCCCAGAACAACGCGAGAAGTCCAGCGCCTGACTGGCAAAATAGCTGCTCTGAACCGTTTCATCTCGAGGTCGACTGATAAATGTTATCACCTGCTCAAAGCGAACAAGAAGTTCCTCTGGGATGAAAAGTGCGAATAAGCGTTCACACAGCTTAAAGCCTACCTAAGCGAACCACTTATACTGGCGAAACCAGTAGAAGGGGAACCCCTCTACCTCTACCTAGCTGTTTCCACGGCAGCAGTAAGTGGAGTCCTGGTTCGCGAAGAACAGAACGAACAACGGTCGGTGTATTACATCAGTAAGACCTTAATCGATGCTGAAACCAGATATCCCGCCATGGAAAAACTCGCCTTGGCGCTGGTGACATCAGCTCGGAAACTCCGACCATACTTTCAATCGCACTCGATCATAGTGATGACCTCTCAGCCACTGAGAACCATCCTTCACAGTCCAAGTCAATCAGGTCGACTGGTCAAATGGGCTATCGAACTTAGCGAGTACGACATAGAATACAAAGCTCGGACGTGCCTAAAAGCGCAAGTGCTTGCATATTTCGTAATCGAGCTCCCTCCAACCATCGAACTCGACCCGACCTCTGCCAAAAAAATGGAAACTCTACGTTGATGGAGCTTCCTCGAGGCAAGGATCCGGAGTCGGGGTGAAACTGGTCTCCCCAACTGGCGAAGTACTGGAACAGTCGTTCAGACTGGGCTTCGCCGCATCAAACAACGAAGCAGAATACGAAGCGTTAATAGCCGGGCTCAGACTAGCAATAGCGATGGGAGCCCGGGAAGTAGACGCCTTCAGCGATTCCCAATTAGTCACGAGCCAATATCACGGCGACTACGAGGCCAAAGACGAACGAATGGAAGCATACCTACGGGTAGTCCACGCGCTCGCCGAACAGATCGAATTCTTTGTTCTAACGCGGATCCCGCGAGGGGAAAATACCGCAGCCGACGCCCTGGCCGCATTAGCATCGACATCAGATCCCAACCTCAAAAGGATCATACCAGTCGAAGGGATCGAGAAACCAAGCATCGACATAGCCCTTAAAGCTCTGTCCTTAAAAGAAGATGAGCCTACCATAAAGGACGATGTCGAGCACAAGGAATGTCCCAAGGACATCAGTCACGATGTCATCGAGATTGACGATGATCTCAATCCAAGAAACGCCGTGTACGTTGCGAACGTCCCCGACGGACCAATCCAAGCCGCATCCGCTAGTCAAGGACCCGAGCCTGACAATGACGAAGATTGGAGAACTCTGATCATTCGATACATTACAAATGGCGAAGTTCCCGACGACAAATGGGAGGCGCGGAAACTCAAGACACAAAGTGCAAGGTACTGCGTCACACAAGGAGAGATCTTTAAAAGGAGTCTCTCCGGACCTTACCTCAAATGCCTCAACAAAAAGCAAGCCCTAGTCGTGATCACACAGGCCCACGATGGGTCCTGCGGAAGCCATTCCGGAGGACGAGCCTTGGCCGTACGAATCAAAAGGCAGGGCTACTTTTGGCCAACGATGGCCACCGAATGCGAGTCCTTCTCCAACAAATGCGACAAATGCCAAAAGCATGCCCCGATTATCCACCAGGCATCGGAGAAACTCTCCTCTATCTCATCGCCATACCCATTCATGCGATGGGGAATGGACATCGTGGGACCCTTAGTCGCGTCCGGCAGAAAGAAAGCTACGCACCTATTAGTAATGACGGACTACTTCACCAAATGGATTGAAGCAGAGTCGTACCAAAAAGTCAAAGACGTTCATGTTAAGGAGTTCGTCTGGCGAAACATCGTTTGTCGACACGGATTACCCCACGAGATCGTCATTGATAACGGTTCTCAGTTCATATCAAACGCCTTCAAGGAGTTCTGCAGAACGTGGAACATAAAGCTGACTTACTCAACGCCACGCTATCCCTAAGGGAATGGGCTGGCGGAAGCGGCTAACAAGGCAATCATGAACAGCCTCAAGAAAAGACTCAATGAGTGCAAAACGAGCTGGAGCGACGAGCTCCCAGTCGTACTTTGGGCCTATCGGACTACCCCCCCCCCCCCCCCCCCCCGCAAATCCACCGGCGAGACTCCCTTCTCGCTGGCTTACGGGATCGAGGCGGTAGTACCAGCCGAAATCCTCGTGTCAAGCATCCGCAAAGAAGAATGCCCACGACAAGAGGAACTCAATATCAAGATGATAACTGACGAGCTCGACCTCGTCGACGAAAGGAGGAACCTCGCACTAGCTCGAATCCAGAACTACCAACAAGCCGCAGCCCGTTACTACGATTCCAAGATCAAAACTTGAAGGTTTCAAGTAGGAGAGCTCGTCTTACAGAAAGTGTTCGACCATAGAAAGGAAGAACACGCTGGAAAGTTAGGAGCAAAGTGGGAAGGTCCTTACCAGGTCACCGACGTTGTAAAGGGCGAGGTCTACCGACTCAAGTCGGTGGAAACCCAGAAACCTGAACTACGACCTTTGAACATCATCAACCTCAAAAAGTACTTCCACTAAGAGTACGACAACATAATCGAACTACGAAATGGCTTGATCCCCTTAAAAGGGTACGTAGGCAGCTCGACTTCGAGCGCAGCCACCCCCCCCCCCCCAAACACAAGGCTCTTACCGAGCTCAACAACTTCAAACGAAGTCGGTATAGCTTATCTTTGTGAAATCAAAATAAGTCTCCCTACCAATGTCTCTTTCCGATCGTAAAAGTTAAGAGTCGTCGCGAAATATTTCGCCATTACATTCTGCAAAGTGATATGAAATTATCTCTTCAAAAATCAAAGTGATATGAAATTATCTCTTCAAAAGACAAGTGATATGAAATTATCCCTTCATAAGCGACCTGAAATGGCCTCTCCTAAAATAAAGTGATACGAGCGAACTGAAATGCTCACCCCAAAATCGAGCGAACTGAAATGCTCGCCCCAAAACCGAGCGAACTGAAATGATCGCCCCAAAATTGAACGACCTGAAATGATCGTCCCAAAAATAAGCGACCCGAAATGGTCCCTCCAAGCCGAGCGAACTGAAATGATCGCCCCAAAATTGAACGACCTGAAATGATCGTCCCAAAAATAAGCGACCCGAAATGGTCCCTCCAAGCAGAACGAACTGAAATGATCGTCCCAAAAAAAGCGACCCAAAATGGTCCCTCCAAGCATAACGAACTGAAATGCTCGTCCCTAAAACAAAGCGACCCAAAACGGTCCCTCTAGGCAGAACGAACTGAAATGGTCGTCCCAAATCAAGCGATCTGAAATGATCCCTCGAAAACATAAAATTCTTCCAGCCTTATGCAGCTTAGAAGAATCGGGGGGCTACCCCCTCCCTCTAAGAAAAAACAACGAGGTCGAGTCCACGTCAAGATTGCTAAAACGAGACAACTGCTCAAACAAAAAAGGCCTCCGCACACATTCAAAATCTGTGTAAGTCCATTTTTTGACTTATACTTAGAAATTTCCGTGGAACGCCAAACTTCAACTCTGAACATTGAAAGAGTCGAACTTCGAACATACTCGAAGAAAAACTCGGACTCGAGTTTTTTCAAACTAAAGGTCCATTGAGAATTTCCTAAGGTTATTCATTCGATCTCTCGGGAGAGGTTCGAACTGCCATTAACGATTGATTTTACGCTAAGACGTTAAACAGTAAAATCTATGCTAAGGCATGAAAGATTCCAAAAGCAACTCATAAACAAAACAAGGACTTAACGTCCTCAATGTTGCAAAAAGCCCACTAAGGGCAAACAGCAAAGACAAAAAAAAAAAGAAGGCCCCCTTGGGAAACAGAGCAAGGAAAAAGAAGAAGCGAAAGTGGGAAGGAGAGAAACCACCCTCGGCAAATATGAGAAAATTATAGTGGGAATCGTGCAAAATCTTAACCGTACGATTCCGAATTCGTAATAATTACGAGAAAATCGAGATGGTTTGGACTCCTCGCTTTCCCTTTATCCCAACTGTTGATCTAGGATCGACGGCTACGAATGCACGATGATTATGTCACATCAGCGAAAGAACGAGCCTGAAAAGACTCTTCGCGACCCTCGAATCTTAGCCGTTGATGATCGACCAGATCCACGGTAGGAGATGAAATTCTCAAACAAATACACGCCACGACTGCCGACGCGCTAAAAAGCAGTTCAGCTCGTCCCACGCGCTCATCCTTGGCCGTTAGATCGAAGCAAGATCTACGGATAGGGCGAAAATAATCATTAGGTTTTCGCCACCCGAGACACGCGCGCGTCTTCCCGAGAACGTCCACCGCCCATTAACCTCGACTTGTCAAAATTAATGGGCTGGGGGGCTATTGTTGGTACTGGATTTCCCTCTAGGAAATCCGGCCCATTAACAAATAAAACAAAGGCCCATATTTATGAGCCCGTTCCAAAATCAAAGATAAAGAGACGAGCCGATTCATTTGTTGGGCCCAAACGAATGACGCTCTGACAAGGCCCAAGCGATGCCGAAGTAAGAGGCGATCGAGTTCGAGCTCGGCAGGAGACGACGTGGAGATAGAGCGACTCAGTCTTCGTCGGTTCAACTGATCCGCGTAAATCTCGGAGATCGTTATGAAGGCGAGGCCGAAATATCGGAACAAGAAGGTCAAAGTCGAGACTATTTAAAGAAGAAGTGGTGATTCACTCAAAACATTCCAACCTTAACTTAGAACACTTCGACTAGATAGCTCGGTCATCATACTTTGTACTCTCTTTTCGATTGTGTTTGTTCTATCTCGACGATCAATCTCAATAAAGTCTTTGATTCATAGGAAACTATACCATTTCTATATCCTAAAGTACAAATCCACGAATACAAATTCTTAGTGTGAATCCCGGATCTCACAGAGACCATGAATGTTCTGTTTTGTCTTGGAAGTCGAGATTTCTAGGACACCTTTCTTTTCCTTTGGAAGCAGAGAGTAGCCATGTTAGAAGCCATAAAAGATATTACTGGAGGAAACTTTGTCAGTATGATTGTTGAAAGTGACTGTCAAAATCTGATCTTGCACCTAAAAGGAGAATCCATATACTGGAATATCTCTAACATCGTCCATGATATCTCTGCCTATACACAGAATAAGGAGTCGGCTGAATTCAAATACATTCCAAGAAAAGCAGATCTTGCTGCCATACTATAGCCAAACACTGTCCTCTTAATTCATCTATGTCCTGGGTTTCTACCTCTTCTGTTTGTATGCCTTCATGGCTTTCTCATATTCTTTTTTTTTTTTTGAAGAAGTGCAAATATATTAACCTTATATGAATATTTTTACAAGGCTGTACAAAATCTACTTTTCCCAAAAAAAGATAAAAAAGAAAAGGAGAATTGGCACAAGTCGCAGGAAAATCAATCTATGGCTTTCTTTTAGGCATAATGAAACCAAACTTGAAGGAGATTGTGAAAGCTTGATTTATCCTTATTTGCTAGGATTTTGTCCCGGAGATGACGATCCAAAGCTGAGAAGATCGAAGACGGGGAACCTTTGATGCCTGTATGGATACGTCCATTTCTTTCTTTCCACACCAAGTATATGAGATTCTGGATTGCTAACCTCTTAAGGAGACTATGAGGTTGTCTCTTCAACATTAGGCTGATGAGATCATCCCAGGATGCAAGAGTGCCAGCATTTAGACCCAGCCTTGAGAGCACCAGATTCCAAACTTGCTTGGTGAATGGGCAGGATATGAAAAGGTGATCTCTGGTTTCTTCGTCCTGCTCATACAACGGGCAGTTAATATCCACGTTCAAACCCCAGCTATTCAGTCTGGTTCTTAAAGGCAGTCTTCCCAGGTTTGACACCCAAAAGTGGAAGGCATGTTTAGGGGTATGATCTTTGAACCACACAGCCTGGAACCAAGGTTTAACCACGTCTCGTGGCCTCAAAAACTCCCAGGTGATCTTAGCTGAGAAAGTTCCGACTTGTCTTGATGTATTAGGAACATCCCAGTAAAACGCATCACAACCTGCATTAGAATCAGGAGGAACCGTCTCAGTCAGCACAATATGAAGTTGTTCCGCCAAATCAGACCTAGCTGGTCTAAGAGCCCAGCCATTATTCACATAAGCATCTTTGACTGACGCATTGATAAATAGACAAGTGGGTAAATACAAAAGACGGCTAACACCCGAAACTTCCACTTCCACAAAAAAGGGCGATTTTTCTGGTGAAATTTCTCCGTTCTCTTAGCCGTCGCCGTTTTCGGTGCCGGCGACCCTCCTGGTGCTACTATGGGTAAGAAGAAAAAGTCCTCTTCTCCCCCTAAATCCTCGTTGCAAACTCGTTCTCAGGCGAAAGCTGTGATTAACCCAACTCAATCGAAGACCTCATCTTCGAAATCCCTAATGGACCAAATCCCTGCTTCGGCGGCGATTGCTCCTATCAGATTTACTCAGCCAGAAAACAAGGAATCCCCCGATCCAGCGGTGGAATCAGGATCCAAGACCCACATGAAGAAAGCTGTGGATCTATCTGTGCAAGGAGAAAGCGGTTCGCCTTTGAATCTCTCGGGTGAATCTAGAATCCAAGCTCAGGAAATGCGACCTCCTTCTTCAGAAGGTGCTCAGGAGCCCCCACAAGCTCCGGCTACGACGCCTGTTGAGACGACTGACCCTATACAGTCATCTCCACTGGCAAATTCATCTTCCAAATCCCCGGTGAATCCAACACCTTCGATCCCAGAGGCCCCTCCAACTAAACCACTTTGGAGTGACCTTCTTAAAGGTGGAGGAAGAAAACTATCCAAACAGGATGACGGCTTCACCCTGGAGTCAGGTGAACGTTGTGTCACTATCCCAAATTCGATTATCGAAGAAAACAAGAAACAATGGGAACAATTTATCATTGGCCAGTTCTACGGGGATGCTCCTTCAAAAGGAGCTATAACAGCGATAGCCAATGGAATCTGGAGTCCGAGATTCAGGGACATCTCTGTATCGCGTCTAAATGATAAGGCTTACTTGCTTCGGATCCCCTCAAATATAACTCGCAGTAGGGTCCTTCAACAGCGAATGTGGCAGTTTGACGGGGAGACGATGTTTGTCACAAATTGGGAGCCTGGAGTGGACCCAGAAATGCCGGAATTGACCACCATCCCGGTTTGGCTTGAACTCAGGGGAGTTCCATTCCAATTCTTTAACGACAAGGCGCTGGAAAGGATAGTCAGTCTGGTTGGGAACCCGTTGTACTTACATCCCCTTACTGCAAACCTATCTGACTTGGAAGTTGCCAGGGTTTATACCCTAATAAACCCGAGAGAAAGACTTCCATCCTCTGTGAATGCAAGGTTTGAATCAGGACAGATAAGGAAGATAGAGATTTCAAGTCAGTGGCTCCCACCGATTTGTGATCACTGTGATGCAGTTGGACACTCCCACAAGAGATGTCCTCAGGCAGTTGTTACCTGCTCTGTATGCAAATCGAAACTTCATTCTTCCGAGTCTTGCCCAAGAGCTAAGAAGCAGCCTCCAAAAGTTATTAAGGAAGGGCCCAGTAAAGGTCAGACGTCCAAGCCTGTTTCTCAGGTCAACCCGTCTGCATCTCAAAACCAGAACAAAAGTAAAGGTGCAGCTGTCGAGATCCCTCCAAAGGCTGTCTGGAAACCTGCACCGGAAAAAGGGGTCTTGGACATTGGGACATCCAGTTCTTCAAAAGTCCCTACCAAAGCCATCACTGAGAAAACTGTTGTAGCAGAAGAGTCTGAGGAGTATGAGGACTCAGAGGTAGAGCCGGAAGATGAGGATGAGCAAGCTTTTCTCCACTACTTATCCTCTAAGCGCAAAAGCAAGGAGAAGGGGCTAAAACCCCCACATAACTAAGTCTCCTGATGACAGAATTTTTTGACTTTTTTGTCTGGAACGTCCGAGGATTTAATAAAGCAGAGAGGAGAAGGAGTTTCAGAAGATGGTTGGGGCACAATAAAGCCCTTTTTGGCAGTTTAATAGAAACTAAGGTTAAGGCTTTAAATAAGCAGAAGTTTTTGGACGGGACCTTCCCTGGCTGGAAGTTGGAAGGAAATTACGAGTTCTCGGAGAATGGAAGAATTTGGGTGCTTTGGCATCCCTCTGTTCAGGTTTCAATCTTGGCTAAGTCGTACCAGTGCATAACTTGTTTAGTTCAGCTACCAGATGTTGAGCATGAGTTTGTAGCTTCATTTGTGTATGCGAGAAATGACAGAGATGGAAGAAAGAGCCTGTGGTTAGAACTTGGTGGGCTGGCTGCAAACCCCATCATCTTCTCTAAAGCTTGGGTGGTTCTAGGAGATTTTAACCAAGCGTTAAATCCGGAAGACTCTTCTGCTGCTTCTACTCGAATCCCAGGGGCGATGGCAGAGTTCAGAGACTGTCTCCTGAAAACTGAGCTTAGTGATTTGGTCTTCAAAGGCTATGCTCATACTTGGTGGAATAAGAGTGTTGATAATCCTCTGACCAAGAAATTGGACAGGGTGTTGGTGAATGATAATTGGATGATCAAATTTCCTCTGGCTTTTTCCTATTTTGGCGAGCCGGAGTTCTCTGATCACTCTTCAGTTGGTGGCTTTCTCATATTCTGTATGCGGATTGTAACAATTCTATTCATTGGTATAATATCGTTGTCAGAAAAAAGAAATTACAGTAATCATAAATACGTAAGAAACGACAACGTATCGTACGGGATAAGCATAAGCATGATCTTCCGGTCAAGTCTGAGTACATCTAACTGAAATACAGTTTCGCTACTACTTTCTTTCATTTGCTTCCTTCCCCCTTTCGACATTGTTCAGAAAACCCTAATCGACATCTCATTTCTGGTACCCAATTAGGAGATTTTGGGAAACCCTAATTCGATCTCGAGTTGCCAACAACGATGGAAGAAGATAAACAACCGCACGAGGGGAAGAAATCATCCTCAGTTGAAGAAGAACCAATTCGGAGGGAGGATTCCGAAATGGAAAACGCGGAAGCGCCACCGAAGAACACCGGTGGATGGGGCTGGGGGTTC
This sequence comes from Orychophragmus violaceus, assembly GCA_030180135.1. NCBI lineage: Eukaryota > Viridiplantae > Streptophyta > Magnoliopsida > Brassicales > Brassicaceae > Orychophragmus > Orychophragmus violaceus. The sequence continues at coordinate 20,600,325 of CM058233.1, forward strand.
TCTGGCTTCTCTGTGCTCTCGGATCTTCAAAAAGCTGCGGAAGATATATCTCGTAATGTAATGTTCCGACTCCAATTTGACATACCTTTTTTATGAATAAGTGTATTCTGAAAATGCCCTGGATCCGAGTTTATGGTACCAAATGATAGCGATTTAGTATATCGTAAATGTTTAGGAAGATGATGATTTTTTGTATGTTTATTTGTTCATTGGGCTTTTGCACTCTATGAGGAATAATCTAATGGGATTATTACATACAAGTTTTTATGTTTCCTTTTTTGTATGTTTCTGTCTTCTGAAATTCTGGGATTGTGTCTGCTCTTTGCCTAGATTCGTTTACTAATTCTCACATTCAGAGTCTATGGGAATGATAATCCCTGATTTTCTCATGTAGGCTGCAGCAGTGGCAGAGAAAGCAGCGAAAAGCATTGCAGATATGCAAGAAGCGGATGAAGACTCAGAATCTTCTGCTAAGGAAGAAGAGAAAACTGAAGAACCTGATACAGAGCATGATAGTGATGATGAGAGTCACAAGTTAAAGAAATCAGCTCTCCAGAAATTGGAGGGTGCAAGTGAAGAGTCACTTCTTAGCCAGGCAAGTCTTTTTTTTTCTTATAGCGGAAGCCATTGTTCTCTACTACATAAAGCTTTGTTTCTGCCATAAGGTTTGTTGTTGGCTTGTTGTTTGCTCAAGTCATTAATCATTATTCTTTATTTGCTTATATGCTTAGTATTTACGTAGTTTCTCGATCGTATCTTTTCTAGGGTTTGAAGGTTTTCGATGATTCAGTTGAGAGTTTCACTTCTGGAGCTTGGCTGGCACTAGGAAATGCGTTAAAAGGGGGAACCAGTTTGGTGCAAAAGTATGTTACTTTTTATTTTCTTTTCTTTCACTGAAAGCTTACAAACTTTGTGAATGGAAATGGTTAAGGCCACTAAGCTTATACCTTGACAAAAACGGAAGTATGCTTTAGTTGGACTGTTGTAATTTAAAGGATTTATCAATGCTCCTTGAATTTCTCAAGGAAAGTCTGAACCGGAAATTTATTACTTCAATTGTCGGAGGCTCTAAGCATTTAATACTTGGTTGACTTAATAACACAATGAACATGCTCGTTTATGTAATTTAATGGATTCTTCTTCTGGTAAATTTGCATGCTCCTTTGATTATCTAGTACCTATAAACGTTGGGTAGGCTATATGTATCATTTGATGAAGATAAGAATTCATTGTTTGCTGGCAACTGGTTAGACTGTGGTAGCTTAACGAACCCAGAAGACTAATTTTCCTAGGAAAAGATAAAAGTCAAGTTATTGATGCTCCATTATTTCTCTTGTAGGCTTGAAAACAGTGTCCAGCAAGGTTCTTCCCCTAGAGAAACTGGATCTGGTGCACCGTCTCTATTGGAGGTTTGTACTGTTTGTGTCTTCTTCTGTCTTTCTTAGCTTAACATCTCGTTCAGCCCTTACTTCTGATCTGCAGACGGGAAAAGCATTAACTGCCAAAGGAATGCAAGTTCTCGAGTTTGTGGGCAAGGAGACTATGGATTTACTGATTACGGAGACTGGTCTTGGAAATGAGAAGAATAGGGAAGATCAAATGATTGAGGAAGTGACGTTTGATCGATGCTTTTACATTTATGGTGGTCCTGAGCAGCTTGAGGTGAGATACTTATATATGACAATCACCTGTCAAATTCCTTAAAATATAATCTTTTTAGACAGATCAATATTATTTGCCTCAAATTTTTGTTGTATGATGAATTCAGGAATTAGAAGCATTGTCAAGCCACTATACTCTGTTGTTCAACAGGAGAAAGGGGAAACTGTCACAAGATGAGAAATTGCTGTATGATGGGAAGCTCAAACAGATCCAGCAACTGTTCAGCTTCGCTGATGAATTAAGTGGAAGTAAAGCAGAGTCTGACAAAGGGAAGAAGATAGATATCAAAACTGAAGGCAATGATGATGACATGAAGAATCTGCATAACTCGAGTGTCAGCAAAGCTGCTGATATGGCTACTGGGTAATCACAATTGTTCCCCTTTTCTGCCTCTCAGATACTACACTTCGATTTTCTGCATTAATAACCAAATGCATCCCCTGTTTGATAAGAGAGGTGATAATTAGAAACTTGGAATCCGCGTAAAAGTATACTTGCGTCAGAAAACTTGTCATGTTAAGATGAAGTGATAAATACGTATGGATTATATTTCCTTGATCTGTTTTTCATTTGAGTGATGTTTTTCAGGTTCACAAACGCTTTAACTGGACTAAATATAAATGATATGATCCAGAGGACTGGTGGGAGGCTTGAATCTCTTCATTCAGAAGGAGTTCATGTGCGAAGAGTGTTCCTTTCTTATCTCTCTTAAAATTTTGAAGATTACTCATTCTACTACCACTAGTATGCTTCCTTTTTTCTTTTGGCTGAAGAAAAACCCAACCAACTAAACTGAAATTTTGTTCTGCAGAGACTTTCGGAGATGTGCTGTTTTGCAGTCACACATCTGCTTATTCTCGGCAAGTCCATGATATCTCATGCCAACAAAGTTCAAGATGAAGACTCCGAGGCATTGAAAATCGAGTGGCCAGAGGATCCCAGTGAAAAAGCTAATCTAGTTAGAGGCAAGGCAGAATTGATGGCTGGATATGTTGAAGCAGTTTCCAACAGTTTTATAACAGGTTGGTCCACAATTGTTCTACTTATTTCGGCCTTGAGAACAACAGTTTTAGTAAAACTCGAATAACCTTTTCCACATTGCAGGTATATCAGATGTATCTGAAACATACGCAGCTGCGATCAAAGGAGCTTCGGCTGATGATTCCAAAGACGATCTTCTGAAAGCATCAACCATGGAAGAAAAAGCGAGCACCTTCAACGATAGTCTTCGCTCTGACCAAACGACAGCTATCACAAAGATCCAGGAAGGACTTCAGTACCTATCCTATGTCGTGATATCTACCTCAATACCATCTGCATGATATAATAAAAAAGTCACATTGGTCTTATTTGTGGTTTTCTTTTCAGGATCCTATTTATTTTTCTTTGTAGATATTCTCCTTCGCTAGTTGCTTTTATGCTCACTCCCACACTAGCTCTACTTATCTGTTGTTTGGACCTTGAAAGTTTGATAAAATCTGGAAACCAAATATTAAAAGAAGGGAAAGAAGATTAGTTATTTTGTTTTATTTGTGTTAGTTGCAGAGCCGTGTCAAGAGATACGAAGACCGAAAGCGGTGTTACAAAATTGGGCCCGATGGTATATAAAAAATCATCTTCTTAAATTCATATGAAATCAATAATAATCATCATCATCCAAAAAGAGAAAAATAAAAACCAAAATAAAACAAACTATTAATTCTAAAACATAATTTTTCTTCCCTTCTTTCCAATAAAATCGTTAACCAAACGCTCAAAATCAACACTTTTAAGCAACTCCCTTTCGATAGACATAATAGCCAAGTCACCCAACCTCTCTTGTGACATACTAGAACGAAGATATGATTTTATCAACTTCAACTTTGAAAAACTTCTCTCAGCAGATGCAACTGAAACTGGAATCGTTAATAAAACTCGATAAGATATCCATGAGTTTGGATAATAAACTTCAACCTTCTTGAGAAAGGCTATCACTTCAATAGGCCTCATAGTTACACATGGTAAAGTTTCTCTTAGAACTTTGAGTTCACAGAAAAGATTATTACCAATAATATATGAATGCTTCCCATGAGTTAGATAACCTTCAAGTTTGATACATGATGCCATCAAACTATCCTCACTCGCTGCCTGCAACTTTTTCAGATCAAACAAAAATCCAAATATTTGTTCATACTTCTCAAATTGTTCAAATCTCGTCTTAAGTGAGTAGAGAGCTTGATCCATAATCTAAATGAAGTAATCAACTCTAAAGCTCTCCTCTGGCGATAAGACATCATTTCCTTCAACTTTCTCAGATTCTTCACCATAATGTTGTTTTCTTCTAATGACTCTCTGTGCCTTTTTGGGAAATACAGCCTTAATCTCCATAGAATCCGCAATTACTTTAGCTTCCAACTTTGCTTTCTCAAAACCTGAATCTCTGTACTTCTAAAAATAAGCAACCAACCCCTTCAGTTGTGAGATAGCAACTAGGCCTGGGCAAAAAAACCGGAACCGAAGAACCGGAACCGAAGAACCGATAACCAGAACCGAAAGTTTTTATTTGGTTCCACCTATAATACCCATTGGATCCTAAGTTGAGGAACCGTGGGTATCGGGTAGGAACCGGAACCGAACCGAGAACCGAAACACGGAACCGAAGAACCGAACTTATATAAGGCTTAGTAAAATATTATCCATGGTTTCAACATCCACATAAAGAATCATATGAAAATATTGTTAGATCCATGGAATTTATGTTTATGTTATGTAATTGACATTGAATCATAGACTTTTTATTTTTTTTTGCTAATGATTTGTTAAATTAACCGAAATTTTGGGGGTTTTTTTGTTGATTTCGGATATTTTTTGTTGATTACGGATATTTTTTTGTTGATTTCGGGTAAAAATTGTTATTTTGGTTCCAAAATACCCGGAACCGTTTAAGAACCGAAAATTTCGGGTATTTTACGGTTCCTAAAATGATGGAACCGAACCGAACCGGAACCGACAGGAACCGAACCGGAACCGAACCGAAAATTGTAAAGTACTCATTGGATTCTAAATCTATAGAACCGAAATACCCGGAACCGAACCGAATACCCAAATGCCCAGGTCTAATAGCAACATCAATATCCATGTCTTCTGATTGCAAAATCTTACTGACAATGTTCACAGAATAAAGAAGATTATACCAAATGACCATCGAAACCAAGAACTCAAAATTCCCAATTCCATGTGTTTTACTTGTTGCGAGACACTCAGCTTCGCTCCGCTCCAGTGGATCACCACTATTCTCAGCAATGTAAACTAAAGCGTCCATAATATTAGGAGCTTGAAATCGAATTGCCTTAACACTTTCAACATGACTTTCCCATCGAGTCTGAGATAAACGCTTGAGTGTTAGGCCTCCTACCGTATCTTCTAATATTTGTCACCGCTTATTTGAAGCTGCGAAGAAGCAATAAAGGCGTTGGATGATCCCAAAAAATGAGATTGCCTTTGAAGAAGTGGCTGCCATATCACAAAAATGAGATCCTCATTCACTACATCCACATTCTCTGTCTCAAAAAATGTTTCTTCTTTTTGAAACTCAGTCATATCCTCGTCCACTTCATCATCTCCAACAGTGGCATGTTGTTCATCATTATTTACTAAAGATTCATCAAGAGTTTCAGGTTTTTTGAAGTACCTTAAAGACCATTCTCTTGTTTTTTTGTATCTTCTTCTAGTCGTTTTTTCTTCCTTAATTTGTCTGCTCTACATGGCACTCTTTTAAGACTCTTTGGAGGCATCTTTCTGAAATTATTAAAAAAAATTAATATTACAGAAATCATTAGATGAACACATACAAAACACTAATTCATTTTTTTGCTATGATTTTGTAAAATCACAAACGTTTTTACAGTATGGTTTATGAATTCCACAACGATGAGTTCTATGAATATGTCCATGGAATATGTGAAACTAAAATCTGATTCAATATTCCCTAAAACTTACAAATAATGATACTATAATATAAAAAAGTTTACTTGTGATTGTTGATTGAGGAATTGTAATTTAGAAACAATTAAGATGAGGAAGAAAAAAATGATGAATTTAGAATAACTGTTTAAAAACGGAGAAGAAGATGAATTGGTGTATTAGTTAACCCTATTTTTTTTTAAGTTGTGGTAACTATAGTTTATATGTGTCGTAGACTAATAAAGTTGTTTTATGTGTCCTAAACTAATTTGTTTAAATAGTTATGGTAACTATAGTTTATATTTGGGCTTATTATAAAAAAAATTTAGGGCCTTATTTTTTTCTTCCAAAAAAGGCCGTAGGCCATGGTTTCTTTTTTTTCTTCTTGGCCACGGGCCTGGTTAGTTGTTGCTAGGCTTCGGTTTTCTGTTTTTTTCGGGTATAAAGATATAGGAACTGTTCAGTTTATTTACAAATTCATGTCGGTTTTAGTTTTGGTTTTATCGGTTTTCTGATTCAGTTTAGGTAATAAAATTGGTTTTCTGGTTCAGTTCGGTTACTATCAATTTATTTTTTTAGAGAGTTTCGTGTAATTCAGACAAATTTTTTGAATAATTCAGGCAATTTGAATAAAAATAGTAATTATAGTAGTTCAAATAAAAATTGGATAATTTCGAGTAATAGATAAAACATTCCGAGTCATTTTGGTTATTTGCTTATTTGAAATAAATTATTTCAAATCTAAATATAATTAATATTTCAAAGTATATAATCATATTTTATGTTATTTGGATATTGGTTCGGTTCTGATTTAAATAGTATATTTTAAATATGAAAATATAAGGGTTGTTTGAGTATTTTTAAAAAATATATTTTTTATTTGGTTTGGTACTTCATTTTCCGATTTGTTTCTTCAATTCAGGGTAATATGTCCAAGCCTTAATTGTTGTTTCCAAAGTTTGGTGCTTGGATGTTCGTTTAATTGTGCCATTAGTTTATAAACATTGCTTTCAATATTTGTTGACTAATGGATTTGGTCTAGGGTGGTTTGTGGTGGAGCGGTTTGCTTTTTGGTTTGCCTGACTTCGGTAATGCGGTGTTGTTTTGCTCGGTTTTGATACAAATGATGTTCTTCTTGGTTTCAACCCTCATAGTCATTCTCCCGCTTTTGCGTTTTGGTACTAGAGGTTTTGCGATAGTGTCAATCTCTGAGATCCTTATACTTTACCTCTGCTCGATTCCCTTTCTGGCGGATTGGGGTTATTGCTATATGTCTCCCTCTTCTAACGGGTCTTTCGGCGGTTCAATTTCTGGTTCTGGTATCTTAGCTTTCATGTTTTTTGTTCATTGTGGAGTTTTCTGTGAGCGCTTTCGTATTGGAGTTTCTATCCAGTATCGTCTTGATCTCAGTGTTCTTCGATTGGTAAGGCTTCGAGTTCTCTAAACCGGTGGTGATTTGGGTTTGTTTAGGGTATTTATCTTTGTGTTTATCGGGTGCATAGGAGTGCGTCTCAGCCGTATATGGAAGATTTTTTGTGGATCTAATAGTGGGTTCTTCTTGTCGGGTCATGAAGTCTTGTTTCCTTGGATATGAGAGAGAGTATTTTAGTAGGTGTTCGGGAAGCTGATGTTATCGTTCGGTGGACCGTGGGCAACAACGATGAGTCTTGTTCGAAGGTGTTCTCAGGTGTCAAGAAGTGCAAGTTTTTTTTTGTCTTTGCTAGGTTTTGGATTTGTTCGATTATGTATGGTTAGTTGTAGGTTAAGCTCCTTTTCATAGTTTATTCCGGGAAATTCTCTTTTTCGCCGGCCTTTGTTTCCGAGGATTTGCAGATATTATGCTTCTTTTGGGCTAAGTTTCCGGAGACTGTTTTTTTGTCTACCGACCTATGTATCCCACCGTTGTACTTTACTCTATTCAATCAATATAATTCAGATGAAAAAGGATTTGTGTACATGGTTGGAAGTAACTCATCATTTATCGGTGTGAAGGGCAAGTGGTTCACCTAAGATGACTAGTGGCAAACTATTATTTTATTTTTTTTATCGTGGGGGTATTTTACACTACGTCTCAAATTTCAAAAGACATATTTAACTAATTGCTCCAAAACTCATTATATATATTAATTCTTTTTTTTTAAATGCATAGGGGGCATATGCCCCTCTTATTATATACAATTTCACCATTCTTTTGTTGGGATTATGTCGTGAAATCATATTGTACTTACTCTAACGATAGTTGTGTGTCGAGATCAGACATGTTGTATGATACTGGGCGGTTGCAATGTTTTGCTAGAAGCCTCTTGCAGTCTGTAAGTTGTAAACTTACTGCCAGTATTATATGATCCTATAGGGTCACACACCTAAGCAATCTGGAAGCATATATATATATATGGGAATGATCATCATGGTGGTGATCAAGATGATGTGTGTTGGATACATATCACTATCGATTAAAGAGAGGTGTGTTGATCGACACAGTAGGTGTATCGATCGACACGGGGTCGATTCCGAAACTGATGTTTCGGTTTATGACTTAAACTTTTTCGGCTAAACCCGAAAGATGGTTTAGTCATAACAGGTCGTATATATAGGCTTATATGATCGACCTGGAAGAGCGCGATTCAGTTTTTCTTGATCAGAAAAGTAGAAAAACTCTCTCTTCGGTTCCCAGATCCGGCACTAGCATCCCGGCTTTCCAGGTTGTGTGCGTGTGGACTACGATAGAGGCGAGGCATCTGAATCGCTCCTGATCTCGTCTTACCATTCATTCCGCTGCCAGAACAAGGTAAACGCGAGATCCATGATTCAATAACACAAACCCTTAGATCCTAGGCTCGGAATTCAAACTTAGGGTTGGCTAATCGGATTAGGAACTGCTAGGAATTCCATCAGTGGTATCAGAGCCTTAGGGTTTTCCATTGAATCAGTCTGTTTAATAGAATTTGATGATTTAAATTCGCTCAGAAGATAGTATGAATAAGAACAGGTTAGATCGATTTTGATCAAAAACGATTCTGTTTTTCGTATGGTGTCGATCGACACAAAAGGTGTGTCGGTCGACACAAAAGGTGTGTCGGTCGACACAGAATAGTGAATTCGTCAGAATCGGCGGCTAGGGGTTTTCGCGAAGAAAACCTAAATGCCTACTGTGTCGATCGACACAGGTTGAGTGTCGGTCGACACAGACCTTGCGATTGGTTAATCGGTTCAATTGGATTGGACCGGTTATCATACTTGGTTAAGTCCGATCAGATCGTTTTAAATTGGATGAATTGGTTCAATTGAATTGAACTGATTATCTCAATTAGAATAAACCGATTTGATCGGTTAAGATCAGTTTGATCTGATAAGTCGGTTCAATTGGATTGGACCGGTTATCAAAACTGTCTCCGGTTTAGGTCTATGTCGACCGTCACATAGGTTGTGTCGATCAACATGACCGGTTCAATGAACCGGGTTAATTGGATTAATCGGTTATTGAAGTCCGGTTTTGTTTGGTGGTGTCGATCGACAGACATGGTCTGCGTCGATCGACACAGTGCACACAATTCTGGTTATTGAACCTTGAATTTGCAAAAACTAACTCGACTTAAACCTAGTTTATAAAGAACAATTAAAACACTTCTTGGATGCATATTGTATATGTATCAAGATTAAATGTTCTAAATCCATTTTGATACACATTGGATGTGTATTAGATCAAAGCTTAGCTTCAATATGGTCAACTGTCAAGACTCATTTCGTTGTGTGATGGTCTAGCCAAGAGCTTGGTGTCCACAATTACGTGAGTAAGGCAGGTAATTATGTTGATGGACTTGCAGTGCTTGACATCGAAAATTACATGACCTAAGAGATTGATTTGCTAACCTTTTAGAGTTTCGTTTCCTCAACTAAATATCAAGTGACCTTGATGTCTTGCCCAATCTTGTCTACTGTCAAGACTCGTTTCGTTGTTGGATAGTCTTGGAGTCTTTGGTATCCACAATTACATGAGTAAGACATGTGATCATTGATAGACTTGCAGTGCGACTGTCAGTGATCACAAGACTGAAGAGATTGGTTTACTTGACTGGGCTATCAGAAGTTCTGGGCCCAGAGACGTCAGAGTAGATGAGACATGGATTGTCTTATCTGCGACCAAGAATTGTACTGGGTACAATTAGCAATGATTTGCTTACCTAGATAACTAAATTTTGGGTGATGGCGAGTCGTCCACTCAGATTTTGGTGAAATATGGATCTTGGATCATTATATTCATAGAGGAAACATTGTTTGAATATAATGCGAGTTTTCTTATTAGATAAGATTTCTCATTTCATGGAATACATAACTAAATCTTTGTTTTCTTGGATTTCAGCTTATGTCTAAAACTGATTTCTCATTGCGATCCGTCCTTGAGAAGGACAAGTTAAATGGATCAAATTTCCTGGATTGGTATCGGAATTTGAGAATAGTTCTCAAGCAAGAGAGTAAGGACTATGTCCTTGAGAAAGCTCTCCCCGATAAACTTGGGACCAATGCCTCGCATGCAGTATATGATGCTTGAAATAAGCATTATATTAATGTGGTAGATGTGTGTGGTCTGATGTTGGCTACCATGAACTCGGACTTGAAGAGTCAATACGAGAACGTGGAGTCGCCAATAGAGATGATCACCAGTCTGAAACTGATGTTTCAGGAACATGCACGAGTTGAGAGATACCAGACAGTTAAGTCTCTCATTGGGTGCAAGCTACCAAAGGATGATCCAGTGAGTCCTCATGTCATTAAAATGATGAGTTACATTGATAACCTGGGGAAACTGGATTGTCCAGTTAGCCTAGAGTTGGCTAATGAGATCATTTTGCAGTCACTGCCGTCAAGCTATGATAAGTTCATAAAAGGCTATATCAAGAAAGGCTTGACGAAGACGTTGACTGAGCTGCATGGCATGCTCAAGACAGCAGAGCAAAACATCATAAAGGGTAAAAGATTTGAGAAATCTTGTATAGACAAAGGTGGAGGCAAGGTCGTTCAGATTTGGAATCGGGATAAGCCTGTGTCATCCTTTAAGCCCAAGTCAGGCCCATCTGATGTTGGAAAATGCTGCTACTGTAAAGAGTTTGGGTATTGGAAGAGAAATTGCATTAAATTCTTGGAAGATTCACAAGAGATGGAGAAGATGTATGGGACTTCTTCTTCAGGTACTGTGTTATTATTTCAAGTTCTACGTGAGTATTGGATACTAGTTGTGGTACTGATATTTTTGAAATATGCAGGACCTACGCAACAGTAGAACGTTGGAGAAAGGACAAGTGGAACTGCGCGTCTGGAATGAAGCAATGGTTGCTGCATTAGCCGTAGAAATTCTCCACTTGTAGGAGCCTTTCAAGCTTGATTTTTAGAAATTAAGTAATTGCCACCATGTACTTGCTATATGCAAAGATGCTTTTCATTTTCTTGTTAGAATTTGGATGTTTTTCATTTTGATAAAAGACAAGTTTTGTTTTTTAGATCTTAATGAAATATTCTATGGTAGCACCCCGTTTAGAATGGGTTTTATGTCTTAAACCAGCGTGATTTTGAATATAACATAAATACTAAAGGTTTGAGTCTGATGACTCGAACCAGTCTTTCCTTGGCATAGTCGTTTTGGCCACATAGAAGTGAAGCAAATTCAGAAGTTCCATAGTTATGGGCTTTTGGGCTCATTTGATTATAAATCATATGAGATATGAATTCTGCTTACTGGGCCAAATGACTAAGGCTTCTTTAGCAGTGCTAAAGAAAAGGGGCAGAGGCTTATTGGGCATTATTCATACTGATGTATGTGGCCCAATGAGCATTAATGCCAGAGGAAATCTTCAGGACATCATTATCTTTACTGATGAATTCAGTAAACATGGTTGTGTTCGTCTAATGAGACACAAGTCGGAATCTTTTGAAATGGTCAAAGGAGTTCCACAATGAAGTATAGAATAAACTTGACAGAAGTATTGAAAATCCTCAATTGGATCGCAGAGGAGAATACTTAAGTCAAGAAATAAGTGATCATCTGAATGAGTGTGAAGTTGTTTCACGACTCAATTCTTCTGGAAACCTGGATGGTGTTTCTGAGAAAAGTTATCGGGCCTTATTGGATATGTTCCGATCGATGATGAGTCACACGAATTTTCCAAAATCCTTTAAGAATACGCTCTAAAATGTCTGTGTTTGCGCAGAAAAAAGCTTTCAATCAGAATCAATTGAAAGACACCACATTGGATGTGGACTGGAAGTTTTTTCAAGTATGTTGTTTCTGATAATTTGGGGTTGATAGCTAACAAGCTTGAACCCAAATCTGATAAGTTCTACCTCGCTGGTTGTCCTAGGGAAACCGAGGCTTATTACTTTTATAACCAATCCGAGAACAAAATTTTGTTGTCCGGAACTGTGTCTTTTGAGAAAGATTATACTTTCCAATAAGAACAATGGGAGTAAAAGTATACATCGAAGAAATTCGATAAACACAGGAGGCTGCTCAACCTATTGAGGGAGAGCAGCGGTGAAATCTACAAAGTATTGTAGGACCTACACCTGTGGAGCCTGAAGTTCGCAGATCCGAATGGATCCGTCACTAACCCAAGAGTGATTTCTCGTAACCGATTGCCGTGATCTTTTGATCATTGAAAAGTGACGAGCCTGCGAAATTCAAGAAGCGATGGTGAGCCCTAACTCCGAAAATTTGCTAGGTATGCATGTTAGCTTCACCGATCCATTTCTGGATTGAAGCAAACATCTTGGAGTTGGAATCAACATTCTGATAAATTGGTCAAAAGTTTTGACTTGATCAGGAACGAAATGAAACCATGTGTTTATAAGTAGACTAGTGGGAGCGTAGTTGCATTTCTCGTTCTGTATGTAGATGACATACTCATTCTCATAAACGACGTTCCGTCGTTTAAGTCTCATGAGACTTGGGTCGGAAGTCATTTTCATCAAAAGACATGTGAGAAGCCGCGTGAACTCTTGGAATAAGAATCTATTGATATAGATTGGGTAGGCTAATTGGATCGTGTCAAGATCCTTATGTTGATAAGGTAATGGACTGTTCCAATATGCATGATCCCAAGAATGGCTTCATACCAAAGGTCTTATAGCAATGATCTTAGCAAGACGAAGTGTCTTGGACACTGGCTGAGCTAGTATGTATGAGTGTGATTCCTTATGCTTTTGCAATGGAATCCATCATGAATGCCATAATTTACACTCATCCAGATGCAGCTAACGCATTACGAGTAGATGCCAAGTTGTTCCGGTAAAATTCAATGAACAGTTGCCAGAAACATCCCAAGTGTTTGAGGAACTCTAAGGATAGGTTCCTGGTGAACTGAGGAAGTGACGAACCAGTTGAGAGTAGTTAGACGGACAAAGACGATTTCCGGTTCCCACTTGGTTATGTCTCTTGGTCTGAATAACGGTACTATCTGTTGGAAGGGCTCCAAGCAGAGAACCGTAGAATAGTGCTGTTATCTGAATGGCGGTGTGGTTTGTTGGAATTGTTTCAAGCAAAAACACCGCAGTCTCTCCCACAACCTAAGCACGAGATTTATTATGTTGCTGTAGGTATTAGATATCTGAAGAGATGATCTTGATTCTAGTGGGAGTTATTTTAGTTATGTTATAATCTTTACATAGACATGCTATGGCAATGTTTGTGTAAGTTAAAACTGACATCGGTATTATTTAATTATTGGATGATTAAATAATGGTCCCAAAGTATTTTATGTTCATCTTATAGGTCATCAAGTTGAGGACTTGATCATGAAACCCTATAAGTAAAAGATGACATAAATTATGATTGTCCCTAGTCGAGGTTGTTGAAGTGGGACACCAACAACCGCGCGAGACTAGCATGTGAGGTGACTGTTGGACTAAGTTTCATGGAGTCAATGATATGATTATCACAGTCAATCACATATATATATGTTGGTGAACATATGATCGAACATGACCCGCTAATGAGAACTCTACAGGATAGTTATATCAGTGTCATGAGAGGTTCTCATTACGACTATAGAGTATAGTCCTTAGACTTGAGTTCATCATGCTTCCTAGCACATGAATTGGTGCACTTTGACATTGTCAAACATAGATCCGTAAATAGCGGCTATAAAGGCATTGCTTAGGTGTATCATGAAGTGTGTGAAGGAACATGGATGGAACAAGATGAGATTTGTCCCTCCTATATAACAGGAGATAAATATCCCAGGGCCCATCGAAGATTTGATACTGAGAAAATGCATGGCCGTGCTCAAACGAGGTGATTGTCAGTCGTTTGTTTTATCAGTATAGATCAGGAGTTCGATGAACATGATATTAGCTATAATAAGGATGACACAGTCTCTTGCCTTATGCCATATCGAGATATAGAGACGAAGGGATTATAGGAATAGGTGATTCCAGTACAAGTGGGAGATTGTTGGGATTATGTCCTGAAATCACATTGTACTTACTCTAACGATAGTTGTGTGTCGAGATCAGACATGTTGTATGATACTGGGCGGTTGAAATGTTTTGCTAGAAGCATCTTGCAGTCTGTAAGTTGTAAACTTACTGCCAGTATTATATGATCCTATAGGGTCACACACCTAAGCAATCTGGAAGCATATATATATGGGAATGATCATCATGGTGGTGATCAAGATGATGTGTATTGGATACATATCAATATCGATTAAAGAGAGGTGTGTCGATCGACACAGTAGGTGTATCGATCGACACGGGGTCGACTCCGAAACTGATGTTTCGGTTTATGACTTAGACTTTTTCGGCTAAACCCGAAAGATGGTTTAGTCATAACAGGTCGTATATATAGGCTTATATGATTGACCTGGAAGAGCGCGATTCAGTTTTTCTTGATCAGAAAAGTAGAAAAACTCTCTATTCGGTTCTCAGATCCGGCACTAGCATCCCGGCTTTCCAGGTTGTGTGCGTGTGGACTACGATAGAGGCGAGGCATCTGAATCGCTCCTGATCTCGTCTTACCATTCATTCCGCTGCCAGAACAAGGTAAACGCGAGATCCATGATTCAATAACACAAACCCTTAGATCCTAGGCTCGGAATTCAAACTTAGGGTTGGCTAATCGGATTAGGAACTGCTAGGAATTCCAACATCTTTTACCTGTAAACTTCCGTTCTTCTGGTTCTGTCGATCCATCAATGGCATCCTTGTATTACGTTTATTGTATTTGCATTTTCGAAACTTTCTATATAATTTGGTAATGTTGTTCCTAGTAATTTGTCGTGTTCTCTTTTTTTTTACAAAAATGTGTTATTAATTGGTTGTCAGGTTTTTATTTTCTTTTTGTGTTAACAGGTAATCACGACGTATGTTGGGTAATGTGTTCGCATGTAGGTTGTTTGTCGTTATAGGCGTCACTTGTAGTAGTCATCAATAGTCAAGTCTTTAACATTAGGTATTTATATAAATGTCGGCGCACATATAAATAATTGTGAACATTTTCTCTGGATCTACCGAAAATTTCATTTGCATTCGGCGGCAATATAAATATTTTTTTTTGTCAAAACATTTAATGTATTACGTGTCCAAACTGAATTTAACGTAAACTAAATATTAGATATATTTTATTCCTGCGAGACATTAAACTTGGGTTAACTGTTATTTGAGTCTAAATGTTTGTAAACATATTAAATATTTAGATGATCTGGTTTATTGGAGACGACTTTGTATGATAATAACAAATATTTTATTATTAAGTAATTATTCCCCAAAAAATATTGATCTATTAGTTTTTAAATTTGAATAATATTTAAGGGTATATAAATATATGGATTTACATTAACAAATGTAAATATTTAAAAGCAGTTTGTAAAAGTTTCTTTTTGATGACAAATAAATTTGAAATTTCATCAGAAAATAAGAGAAAAACGAAATTAAACAAATATATTCTGGGTCTTGTAAGTATATCTGATCATGATTTGCTTCTGGGTTTGATTGTTGGTTTTAGATAGTTGCTTCAGTTTACTGCTGGATTGTTTGGTCAATTGTGATTTTTGTAAGTTTAGGTTAAGATCATGATTTGGTTGTTTGTTGGGTTGCTTTGCAACGGTTGTGTTAATCTTTCTAGTTGGATTCAACTTTGTCATCTTTGTCATCTTTGTCAAAGAATTTTTTAATGCTGCAAATAGGGTTGATTTGATAGTTTCTGGTGAACTTTGTAGAATTATCTCTTTGCTGATAATTGTTGGTTTTGTTTTTGTAACTTGTGTTGTAACTTGTAAAGTGTGTTGATATTATGGTCAACCTTCCTCTGCCATGAATTAGCTCTTTTGATCGATCATATATAGGTCTGTTCTTGTCGATAAAGTGGTTTCTTATGTGATCTTGAGTCTTTTGTGAAATCGTGTCTCATGTTTAGTAACATCTTGATTTAGGTGTTATGCTCGTCTGCACCCAAGGGCTGTCAACTGCAGGAAGAAGAAGTGTGGCCACAACAACCAGGTTTGGTTTCAGTCTCTTTTGATTGTTTCTTTTACAAATTTACAGATTTTTTGATAAGTTATTAATTTAGGTTGATATTTAAACTACATGTTCTGTCTTTGTCATTGTAACAGTGATGTAAGCAAGAACAATCTTAATGGAAACTTACCCTATCAGCTTCCTGAGAATCTTGCTTATATGCAAGTATTTTGCGAATTGAAAGTTTGATATTTTAAGAAAACTTTAACTCGAGCAGGGAGAAATCTAAGTGCTAAATTCATATTATGTTTAATGATTTAGGTACCCTTTTCTTGAATCTTTAAGTTTCATCCTCTATTAGTTTCTAACCAAATTTTGTAGACGATGATGCTAGTAGTAGCTCAAGGACATGACTGTTATAGATGAGTTTATAGCTTCCACGGTTAGTGTGTTTGAGGCTGTTATAGATGAGTTTAGAGCTTCCAAGATTTCTGGTTTTGTGTGTGTCGATGAATGATTGATATGATAGTCTGTGTCTTCTCTTTAACAGCTTCTTCCCTCTTTGCAATTTGCTGATGTTTGTGAGATAAGCTAGGAGCTGCATCAAGCTCAAGAAGCGCTTGCCTCCACTCAAACTGAGAGTTTATAGCTTCTTACAAGCTTACGTTATTGTTATTGTTGTTGGATGAGACAAGCTTACCAGACCATTACGTTATTGTTGTTGGATAAGCTTACCTTGGGTTGCAAGTTACAACATATTCTCTCTTTTTCAAATATTATGTTTAAGAAGTTTGGATTTTTAATTATATGAATTACCTTGGGTTGGGTTATTTTACCCAACTTAACATCCCTAAGTAGAGCTATCAACGTACTGAACATGTGTTTCCCTGAAACGAAGCAATTGATAACACAATCAAATTCTCAAACTCTTTATAACATCATCAAAATGACAAAATATAAGAACAAAGGTGACACCTGTGGTAAAGCTCTTAATTCTGTCGTTTGGATACCTCTTTGCATCTCCAACCTTTAATCCAGACAAATTAACTCACTACTACTAACACTTTTTTAAATCACCAATACTCCCTATTTCTTACTCGCTACCCAGTTACCGACGTACGTTTATCAGGCTGAGCAGAGCTCCATTGTATATCATATATTACGACTTACTCAAACCACCTTTCTCTAGATATTGAATCAGAAACAACAGTTGTGCAGAAGTTACTAAACTAACAGTGGAAAACCATGAGCTATATAAAACCTTTTTCTGTTTGGTATGATGCAAAATTGACCTTGGATAGGTTAAAGATGGTTGGAAGAAGAGAACCAGAAGCCTTTCAGCTTCTTGCGAGAAGACCTTTAGTAACTGGAGACATCATTGCATATGTTTGACTTCTGTACCTAAGAAATAACAAAAAGAAACTACAATATTATGGCACTGTACTGATCAGTCTGGTTTTATAATTGGTGTTATTTCACCTTATCAAAATTACCTCTCTTGTTGTTTGAAAGCCATAGGGACTTTGAGAGGTTCCCGAGTCTTGATTTTCTGCCGCAACTGACCACGGACCCAATATGTTTTCTTCACTAATGATGGTTCGAGCTTAGTGTATGGGTCCTTTTTACTTGAAGAGCTCCGGACTTATTCTTTCTGTTGCTGAAGTCTAACCATCACCACCTTGATATTTAGAAGAGTAAAAAAAAGAGAACTCACCATAGTGTTTTTGTCGAATCAAAATGTATCCTTTGAGATGCTAAAAACTCTTGAATCCATGGCATATAAACAATGAAGAGAATCAAAGCGTATTTATATAACCACACACAAGAGCAAAATCTTCTTTTTTTACTCATATAAGACAGAAAGTTTCAATGGAGAAGGAGACCTACATGAATCCTTTTTATGAAAGCACTCAAAGACTTAAATTCTTCTACTTAAATGTTTATGATCATCAGGATCAAGATTTGGCAAGACCAATTGGATCAGAAGCAAAATCTCCCATTGGCATAGCAAAGAGTTTCAATAGCATTTACCAAAATCAAACAGATTTGAACACATAATTCTCCTTACCCAACTAAATTTTTATTGTTAAACTATTTGTTTAACTCGAATTACGGGGTCGAATAGTAAAATTTGATGAGTACGTCTGAGTTTTGACCGGTAAAGAAAATGAAAAGACACGATATGGAAGTTACCTAAAAGAGTGGCGAGAGCTTCGAAAGCACCAGGGCCGAATCCGGAGAGCAAACAGCAATGGTAACTGAACTTTCCGGTCTCTGAATCCTTGAACGCGGTTTGGAACATGGCATTGAATCCATCCGCAGAGTATATTTGAGCGTGACGTGAGAAACCTGGATTCCTTTATGCTCGTATACCTTGAGCGTGAACATGGCATGGTAAGGTTTTGGAAAATTGTATTTAATAACGAACTGGTTTCGTATTTTGCTTTGGGAAAATGGTGTAGAGGTTTGGTGCTGCGGCGAGGTTCATATTTATAGGGTTTGATAAAGACAGATATGAGAAGGTGGGATGTGAAGGGGCATGCACTTGAATAGGAGTACAATGGGGTTATCACGCTTGAAGTGGGATTTTATGGGGAGTAAAAGGGCGGGGGAGTTGGAAGGTTTACAGTAACCGCGAGTGGCCATTGACAATTTGGAGGAAGGAGGCTGGAATGAGGGGTAGAAGACTGTAGGGCAAAGTTTAGGGCATTACGTTAATGGGCCAAAGCTATGTTTGCTGAGGAAAACTTCAAGGCCCAACTTACTTTAAAAAAAAATATGGGAGACGTAGCACAAAGATTGGAGAGTTTGATTTCTTATTATATATTAGATTGAAGTCATTGAGTTGTGACGAGTTGACATCATATTAATATTTCTTAGAAATACATTGTTCAATCTAGCAATAAAATATTAAATCAGATACGATACCACTTTTTTTTTGTGCTTACCTCCATTGCCAAGATATGATGTAACATGTGCCTGATGTTACATGTCGAAAATCTCATAGTGATGCACATATAATTTTTTAGGCATATGATCTCCATTTAAGTGTATTGTACAAGGGCCAGACTTGACTGAGAAAAATTATTGTTGATACTTGATGTGTTAATCTGCTCTCATCACTTGCATGACTTTGGTTGTGAAACAATTTTTTAAACCGGTTTCTTTTCTTCTCATGTTATTTGGTTATTTTCACTTAGTTTTTGGTGGATTCTTTGCATAAAAAGAGACTTATGCGTACATTTATTAACATTTTATTGTCTTTCTTCTTCGTGTGTTTAGCTTATTTATTAATGTAAGGATAGCTTGTGGTTAGATTGTTCTTGATTTTTTTTTTTTAGTTTCTTTTGGTTTATACCCAAGAAAAGAGTGTTAGAGTAACATATATGGAGCCTTATTTCCTGGGTAAATGTAAATGTAATCTTCCTTTAAGATTAAAAACAGACCCTAATGGAGACTCATTTTGGCAGATGTCTCCGGTTTCTTCAAAAGACAATAACGACGGAGGAATGAATGACGAAGAGATTAATACAGAAGGCCCTGAACAACCTTTTGCTGGAATGAAACAGATTCAAAGTCAGAGATCAAGTGTTCAGCCGCCTAATGAGAGTAAAAAGAGGAAAATGATTCCTAAAAGGGCAATTGTGTGGTCTCATTTCACTACGAATGAGTCTAATCTGTCGAAGGCAATATGCAATTATTACGGGGCAGAGATTGGATGTGAGTCAAAGTTTAATGGGACAAGCGCGATGATTACTCACAATGGCAGATGCATGATGTTCCATGCGTTTACACAGACTGGTACTCAAAAGGTGATGACTAATGATTATAAAGGAGGTGTAGTTATGACCTTGAGGTTTGACAAGGACTTGTTTCGAAGATCGGTCAATGAGATGATTGTGATTAAAGATATGCCTTTTTCATTTGTGGAATCGGTGGGATTTAGGCGGTTCTGTGATAATGTCATCCCCATGTACAAGGTTCACTGCAGGAAGACAACCACTAAGGAGATCTACGGAATGTTTATGCAAGATAAACTTATGTTGAAGAATTTGTGTGGTCGTGAAAAGAAGAGAGTCTCACTCACCACTGACATATGGGTAGCTCCAACGACATCTTTGAGCTACATGGTTGTAACTGCGCATTGGATTAATGCTAACTGGGAGTTGCAGAAAAGGATAATATTCTTCAAACCAGTCACTGATCACAAAGGTAAAACCATTGCAGCTCACTTACTTAGTTGTGTACAAGAATGGGGAATAGAGAAAGTCTTCACAGTGACTTGTGATAATCCAAGGCTAATGACAAGGGTCTACGGTTATTCACACAGGCTTTGAGGTTGATGGGAGCTAATGCTTTGGTTAGAGACGGTTCATTGCTACATATGCGTTGCTGTGCACATATTCTGAACTTGATAGTGAGGGAAGGTTTGGAGCATGTGAATGATAGTGTTATGGGTATAAGGAATGCGGTTAAGTACGTGATATCATCCCTTAATAGACTTAAATCTTTTGCAATGCGTTCAGAGACATGAAAGGTTAATAGATGAAGTTTGCCAATGGATTGCAAGACTCATTGGAACTCTACATATCTCATGCTAACGTCTGCCATGAAGCTAAGAGGAACATTTCAAAAGATGTTAGAGCAAGACAAGCTCTATATTGATTACTTTATTCAAAAAGAAGAGAATGGAGATAAACGTGTAGGACCGCCTGTTGATTCTGATTGGGATGAAGTTTCAAGGTTAGAAAAGTTTCTGAAACTATTCTTCAATTACACATTAGCGTTTTCAGCTTCTCAAAAGGTTACTTCATCGTTGTGTTACCATGAGATAGTGATAATCGAAAAGAGACTCATAGCACTGTCTCAATGCCGATGAAAAACTACAGAAAGAAGCAATGAGCATGAGAGGCAAGTTTGAGAAATATTGGGATGGACTCCTAAATATGAATCCGCTAGTCATCATAGCTAGTATGTTTGATCCAAGAAACAAATTAGAGTTTGCTATGGTGTGTTTCAAGAAGCTGTATGATAAAGGTAGTTTGGAGTGTGATGAGCTAAAGAAGGGAGTTCTGAAAGTATTGCGAGAGATATATGATGAGTACGTGTCGGTGTTGAAGCCGTCTAATTCTCACTGCGATAGCTCTGGAAGCAGAAGTCCGGTATTATCTAGAGAAGAGATGTTTGACTTATCCGATGAAGAAATGGATGAAAGGATGGATATATACTCTGAGATGGATGACAATGGAACTGCAGATGAGATTGGTATCGAGCTGGATATGTATCTGTTAGAGCCTCGTGCTCCACGAGAAAAAAACAGTTTAGGACTAGAGTATGATGTCTTGGGGTGGTGGAGACGCAATAGTGTTAGGTATCCTATCTTATCGGAGGTTGCTAAAGATGTGCTTGCGGTTCAAGTGAGTTCTGTTGCTTCGGAATCTGTGTTTAGCACCAGTGGTCGAGTCTTAGATCCCTATCGAAGCTGTCTCGCACCTTCTATAGTCGAGGCTCTCATTTGCCATCAACAATGGCTGCGACAGGCGATCAAAGCGGAACCAAAGCTGCTGAACATAGAACAAATGATTGAAGAAAATGAATTCCAAGACTCATTTGGTATGTCTTTGTGCCTTTGTTTTTGTTTTTATAGTGGCTGTGGTTTCTCAAGTTTTGAAATAGTTTGATTACTGATCTTGATTATATGATATATCTGTTATAAAAATGAGGTATGGCTCTTAAGTAGTACTAGCATAATACGCTAGTATGACATATAAATTGCTTGCATGCCATGTTCCCATTGTCTCTTGTTACCTAAATACACTTGTACGATTGTTACCATTGTCTCTCGTTACCTAAGTAGTACTAGCATAATAAGATTGTTGCATTTTGCTACTTTGTTGTGATTGTTGCATTTTGTTACTGTTGTGCTAATACATTTTTTTTTTTGTAGAGCCTTGGAGTCAAGTTGAAGGTGATGGTTGAGTCCAAAACAAAAAGACAAGAAAAATCATTATTTGTTGGTTGTGTTATATGGCTTAGAAGTTGAGAGTATGGTTATCTTGTTGTTGATGTGTGAAAACTCTAAAACAGAGAATTATTATCTTTTTGGTCTCTGTTTTATAACTTTGATGCATTCAACAAACAATTTTTGTTTGCTTTTGTAATGAAAGATGTTTAGTGTCTCTGTCAGCTTTTTAGTTTAATTTCTTATGTTGGTAAATACCTCTATCCATTAATCGTATAAAACAGAAAAATGCATTACACAATAACAAATACAAAATAACTGAAATTACATGATTTTAGTGAATAACCGAACTAACCGAAAATAACCAAACTATAACCGAACTAACCGAACCGAATAACCCGAAATTACACAATGGATAAACCAAAAAAACGATAACCGAATTGAACTGCTTGCAATTTCGGTTTAAATCGGCAAAAAATAAATAACCGAATAAACCGTTAACCGAACCGAACCGAACCGTTTGCAATTTCGGTTATATTCGGCAGATTTTCTAAAAATCGAAAAAACCAAAAAACTGTAACCGAACCATAACCAAACCGAAGAACCGAAGTCCCAGGCCTACCAGAAGTGGTTATCACTAAGTTAACGAGTGTAGTTTCATAATTTTGGTGGAGTTCGGGTGGATATGGGAAGGGATGCATTGGATTTCATGCGATAAACTTTCTCGAGACAAAGAACATGGATGAATTGGATTCATGGAACTCACATACATTAATACGATGTTTCTAGCTAAAAAACTATGGCGGTTAATAGATAAAACATATACACTCTTCTCGAGGGTTTCAAAGGAAAGTAATTTCAGAAACGGACCCTTTTTATCCGATTAAGTCATACTCACCATTGTACAAATGGAGGAGTATCACTTCAG
This sequence comes from Orychophragmus violaceus, assembly GCA_030180135.1. Taxonomy (NCBI): domain Eukaryota; kingdom Viridiplantae; phylum Streptophyta; class Magnoliopsida; order Brassicales; family Brassicaceae; genus Orychophragmus; species Orychophragmus violaceus. Next base: position 20,623,265 of record CM058233.1, read on the forward strand.
CTAGAACCCTGGTTAAAAAAGACTTATTAAGAGGGTGGAGACGAGAGTTCTATTTCAGTATAGATGATTCTTGGATCCCAGCATATCGCCTGAGACCAGCAACACGTAAATCAATAACCAATAACTACTTATCTACGGTTAATCAATTTATTGATCATCATAATCAGTCATGGAATAAACATCTGGCTGAGATTTTCATTGAACTTGCAGATGCCGCTTTGATTACAAGTATACCGATAAGTTGGTCGATCCGACCCGATACAAATGGATGACATTACACAAAACCTGAACAGGTTATCATACATAATGGGAATTCTTAGACAAAGGCAGAGAAGCACCAAACTTGGGACCAAATGTTAAAGCACTCCAAGATTTTGTATGGAAATTAAAATGTCCTCCGAAATTAAGGCATTCCGTTTAGAAAGTGATTTCAGGATGTCTTCGTGTAACAAAAAAATTGAATTCAAGAGGGATTAAATGTGACATTCGTTATGGGCGATGTGGCGCATAGGAAGAATTGATAAACCAAGCATTATGTAAATGTCATCCGGCTATACAAACTTGAGCCCTCTCAAATGTCCCAACAATCCAGATATTTTCCCAACATAATCAGTTTTCAGAAATACGGACTATCTATTTTGGAGAGTGTCGCCAGACATTACAAACAATACTTTTCCTTGGATTCTTTGGTATATCTAGAAAATTAGAAATGACATGTCATACAATTACATATATAGCGAACCACATGATTTTTAAGGATTGCAGAAACAAAATCGGTGACTTGGGATGATGCTCAATTATCGGTGGTGTGATAACCCGTATCACAATACGGTCAACGGGCAGCAGAAAGACCACCAGGGGTAAAATTGTCATTTTACCAATGTCGGGGGTAAAATGGTAATTTTACCAAAAGTCGAGACGGAAGCCGAGACGGGCCGAATATTCTTATATTTTAATATAAAGAATGTTCACAAGACCAGAGTTGGAGAAATCGGAGCAGAAACATGTTTTTCGGTTGTCGGGATGGAAACCGACAAAACCGACGAAACTTCGGAAATTCATAACCGGAGCTACGGGTGTCCGTTTGAGGCGATTCAAAATGCTAAATTCATCAAATAGCATGGAGAATCTGATTATGGAGGGTTGAGGATTTATGGGATCGTCTAGAGAGTTTTTAAAATATTTAACGCGAAATCGGCTAAACGGAAACATCGGGATGGTCGAGAATAAGAAGTTGCTGATTGGTTGACGAAAGTGGCATGGCATGAGATATAAGGGAGAGTTCAGTGCATTATTCTTTGTATGGCACGTGGCTTGAGGCTGGAGAAATAAAAAATGATACATTGAATCTCCACATGTTTCTTTTGCATGATAACATGCCTTGTTTGGGAAGAAAGAGAGAAACAATGAACATATCTGAGTTTTGCTGTGACCACGTGGCCAAATAAAAGAAGGAAGCTTGATACACTGAACTTAGTATGTTGAGGTGGAAAGAGATGAGAGGAGGAGATGAATCCATTAATCTCCTTTGCGTGACACAAAAGAAGGAGAAAAGAGATGCAATGGACTTACCTTGTTGTCGTGGCTGTATGGATGAGTCATAGATCCAGCTGTCATTAATCTGGTCCATTATGTTTTGCTATAAATAGAGGATCAATTCTCTTCATTGTAACCATCCCATCGTGAGAAAGAAATAAAAGAAGAAGAGAGGTAAAGAGGAGAGAAAGAAGCGTGAGAGGAATGAAGAATAAGAAGAAGAAGAAGAAGAAGAAGGAGGAGGAGGAAGAGAAGGAGAAGAAAGCGTGAGGAGAGAAGAGAAAGGAGAAGAAGAAGAAGAAGAAAGCGTGAGAGAGAGGAAGGAGAAGAAGAAGAAGAAGAAGAAGAAGAAGAAGAAGAAGAAGAAGAAGAAGAAGAAGAAGAAGAAGAGAGAAGAAGGAGAGGAGAGAAGGAGAAGAAGCGTGAGGAGAGAAGGGAAAGAAGAGGAAGAAGAGAGGAGAAGAAGAGGAGAGAAAGAAGAAGAACGTGAGAAGAAGAAGAGAGAAGAATGTGAAGCGTGAAGGAGAGAGAGAGAGAAAGAGGAGAGAAAGCGTGAAGGAGAGAGGAAGAGAAAGAGGGAAGAAGAGCGTGAAGAAGGAGGAGGAGAGAGGTAGAAGGAAGACCGGAGGAGACAGAAATAAGAGAGAGAAAGAGGAGAGAGAAAGTAGAGAGAGAGAGACGTGAAGATAAAGAAGAGAGAGAGAAGGAGGCGTGAAGGAGAGAGAAGATGGTCCGGAAGTTGGTCAGAATTGTTCAGTCAACGGTCAGGATATTCGGGAAGTGTCGGGGTTCGAGTTCGTGCATTCGGGATATTAGGGTTCCAATTCGGGGGTCTCGGGATTCATACCGTGTCAGAGCCGCCATTTCCGTACCTATCTCACTGTGAGTCGGCTCACAAACCTTTAGACTCATATAGACCCGGAAATTGATAAACCGTAGTACTAGGTTTGCATACCCGTTAATTAACCTAATGAGTAATTAATTAATTGGGCGTTTAATGTTAAACCGGTTAGGATCGAATAAGCACGTTAGGGTTTAAAGAATTAAAAGGTAAATTGGTTGTGTGCCGCTAGGTTGTTAGTAATGATTGGGTGATGCATTCATATAGACCGTTGTTTAGGGATCGTATATGCATATATATGGTATAAGAACGATACTTAATGAATCTATATACGAGAAGTGAGACGACATTAAAATATGGTTAAACCTAAACGAACATATAGAATATTGTGACGGGATTGGGGTTTAGGTTTAATAGCGGGATTGGGTAATGAATCAAATTAAGTTAATAATGAGACGTCGGGGAGTTAGTAAGTTTACTAACTCTAAACCGACAGATCGGGGAATTAATAAATGATGACTAGGTTTGGTTAAGAAATGAGAAGTGTTATGATTGGTGAACCGTCTACGGGTTATCAAGCGGTTAACCCAAGGTAGCGGGCGTGAAATGGATTAAAAGATTTAGAAACCCTAATAAGCTTGCTTGTGTGGGATTGTGTGATTGATTGTGATTGTGTGATTGATTATGATTGTGTGATTGATTGTGGTTGCGTGATTATATTGTTGTTGTTGTGAGCTTTGTGTGCAGGCTTGTTAGACTGCTCGGTGTTGGGCCGAGCAGTTATTGCGGACACTTACTCCGGTCACGGGACCGGGTAAGTTAGTGGTGCTGACTAGGTATCTTACCTAGTCAGAGCGGTGGTAGTGTAGAGGCTTGCGGAATGGTTGTGGATTTATTATTGATATTGATTGCGTGATCTGTGCTAGAGTCCCAGCGAGTCTGTGTGTTTACATTTCTGTACTAGGAATCTAGGGTGCGTTAGATTCCGCAAGCCCAGGTTATTTTGTTACGTTCCGGTACTTCCGACCCGATTGGATCCTCGGGTTTGACCTAACCGGGCCATGGTGGTTCTGGTTATGGTGTTAACCTATCGGGTGACGCCGGTAGGTGTGCGGTCCGGAGAATACGGGGTCATGTCCTAGGGCCGGACTGCATGGAACCTCGGGCTATCTAGGGGTAGTCAGAGTCACCGCGTATCGATGGACAGAGAACGGTGTCCTATGCGTGGGTCCTTGTGAGCACGTATAGGAGTCCAGGGTTAGTTGCTATATAGGCGACGATGTAGACCCGTGGAAGTTACCGAGATCGTAGGGCCCATTGTTGTTTTGTTATTTCTTTCGTTGCGCGATAGATAGATCGAGTCCAATCGAGGACATGTGCCGCAGTGCCTTCGATTCCCTTAATTCTCTTGTTTGGCTATTGCTTGATTGTGTGTGGGTTGACACGACGTGGTAGTGCGTGATCGACTATTTATTTCTGCTAATTGTTATTTTGGGTTTCGGGGCGGGGATTGTAGAATCTAGATAGATTAGAAGCCGTTAGTGGGGAGCCGATTCACTGGGTGATCTTAGATCGCTCATTATACTCTTTTTGTGTTTTTCAGGTTTAGGTAGCGGCGGACGCGGGAGATGCTCGGTGTGGTTTCGGGTTGCTTGTGACGGGATTTGATTCGTGATTGTTTTGAGTGTTTTCTCGGTTCGGCGTTATTATCATTTTGTGTATTGATTTCTTTATATATTTTACTTGACGATTGTTTGTGAAATCCTATTAAACGTTGTACTCAATGTTGATTACTCAGAAATGAAATTGTTTCCCTGATATGAGGTTTCGTCCGAACCGACACAACTCACCGAAGTGGTATAAGGTGTACAACTTGTATTACGGAAGTGAGGATAGCGAGGTCAAAGATGGATTAGTGCGAGCCTTTGTCTCAAACCGATCCGTCTCTGACTTCGTCCTGTGACGAACTTTTCCTGTTCGACTTGCTCGGGTTCGATCGGTCATGTTCTTGTTTGATTGTTGACCGGTCAGCTCGGCGGTCAGCGGAGAATGGGAAAGGGGCGTTACAGAAAGGTGGTATCAGAGCATGGTTCTGCATGGGTTTCGAAACATTTCATTTTTGAGTGTTTTCCGCGTTTTATCGAGTCAAATGTGTCACACAAGCATCCATTAGGAAACCGAGCCGCGTCCGTTAAACCCGGGGTTGGGATGGGGAGTAGCATTTTTGTATGATTTGAACTAACTTATCTTTGAGTTGTGATTGCAGTCATGCAGCAGTGTGTCCTGGGTGGAGTGGAAATGTGTGTGTGTGTGCGCGGAGCAGTTACAGGTTAGCGCCATGAGTCCGCAGGGACCAGTCAGTCTCGCCGCCAGCAATACCGGAGTACAGGACATGCAACGGATGTGGAGTGTATGAGTTCAGTTACATTGGTGTCCCCGAGCAGTAGACCCGCGTCTTCGGGAGCCGTACCATCTAGTACCGGGACCCGATCACTGTCCGTTGTGTGGTCACGAGGGCCATGGAGCATTGACTTGTCCTATCGTCGGATCAGGAGTGCGTGTACCCGATGGAGAGTCATACCGAGCACTAGTACCAGAAGCTTATTGAGCGGGACCCAGCCGCAGAGATCTCGAGCCCAGCCAGCCGCCTGTTGTGCAGTTACCGGTTGTTTCGTTGTCCCGACCCGAGCCAGTGAGGATTGTTTTTTTTCCAGTTGTGTGGTAGCCATTGTTATCAGACGTCCATATGCTACCATGGACCACGCCCAGCGTCCGTTCCAGTTTGTCAGATGTGTGGCCGCGCAGGTCACATTACTCATCCTTGCCCGATAGCCGAGCCATCAGAGCACCATCTCGAGACACACACTCGCCACACCCTCCCGGCGCACCTGCCAGCGGATACTTCAGCGAGCCGTTTTGCCAGGGGTGTTGGGCATTTCGGTCTTGCTGAAGGCGTTAGGATAAGATAGTTGTAGTTAGGCCAGGTAAGTTGGGGGCACTAACTCTATTCTTGTCTTGTAGATTGATCGGCGGATAGGCGACTTTGCGTGTCGTCTTTGACTTTTCCGATGTTTAACGGCGTCGTATGGGTTTTTGGATGTGATGACGGTCTTATGAGTGGACTCTGATCATAACCATGTACAGAAAACCTTATGATGTATGATATATCGTTATGTATGTGGTGGATACAGAGTGTTCAGTTGATCGTTTTGAGTAGTATAGTAACTATTTGCATGAATGAGATGGTTCTGAAAGCAAATAGATTACTGTGTGAAATCAAATGATGAGCGGAACTGACGACCGTCCCTCATGACCAGAACCCAGACCGACGACGCATCCGACCGATCTTTAGATTGCGTGATTTATGGTGATTGCTTGTTTTCATTTTATGTTGATTGATTGATTGATTGATTGATTAATTTGTTTGTGCGGTAGTTGCGTAGTGTTAGTGTGCGTGGTTTTTGGATGGATTGGTCGTTTTGGGTCTTAGAGCCTCTTGTATGTTTGGTAGTTCGGAATTTGATTGGTAATTAGTAGCTTTCTTCGGTTTTGTTAAAAAGGTAAGGTGTTGATTTTATTTCAATTTTACTTCGAGTTGAGCCGACTTGAGGACGGTTGTGTTCAACCGTCAGTTCACGAGGGAACGGACTTATGGGGTATTGTTATTTAATCACGGGTAACCGTCGGGTACGTGATTAAGTAACCATATTTCTATGGGAAAGTGACATCGGGATGGATCGGGATGAAACTAACTGTTTCAGTGAGTTGTTGTGTTGATTGTAGGACGGAATGGCGACGCGATGTGAATCCGAGACCGAACCCGAACCCGAAATCGAGATGAAGTGTCAAGACACCGTGAAATCAGCAGACCAGACCGTGAAGCATTGATGGGTGTCGTCGGTGGAAAGTGTAGCAGTTTATCGAGTGACCGGCAGAAAGAAGCCGAGAAGTATGAAGCGAGCAACGAGAGTTGAGAAGAAGATTCAGTGGGGTTGTGGGAATCAGACAGTTGGAAGTAGGTGATTAGATTCTTGAAGAGTGTCTCAGGAAGAAGACAGAAAGTCACAAACCGAAGAATGTGGAGGTCGAGGCAAAGTGGGGAAGACGGAAGTAAGAAGCAGAGTAGATAAGTTAACCAGGAGTGAGTTCGAAGATTGAGTCGGGTAAAGACAGTTGAGAGTGGAGCGGATCAGGGTACAAGATTGGGATGTCAGATCGGATCAGTGTTGAGGATAGTGGTACGCAGCAGTGTTCGAGGAAGGAGCGTCGGAATGAAGTGATGAAGCGACTTACAGGGTTCGGAACCGATTTGAAGTCTGACAGTGACGGAGAATTCGGGGACGAATTCCTGTAAGTGGGGAAGAATGTGATAACCCGTATCACAATACGGTCAACGGGCAGCAGAAAGACCACCAGGGGTAAAATTGTCATTTTACCAATGTCGGGGGTAAAATGGTAATTTTACCAAAAGTCGAGACGGAAGCCGAGACGGGCCGAATATTCTTATATTTTAATATAAAGAATGTTCACAAGACCAGAGTTGGAGAAATCGGAGCAGAAACATGTTTTTCGGTTGTCGGGATGGAAACCGACAAAACCGACGAAACTTCGGAAATTCATAACCGGAGCTACGGGTGTCCGTTTGAGGCGATTCAAAATGCTAAATTCATCAAATAGCATGGAGAATCTGATTATGGAGGGTTGAGGATTTATGGGATCGTCTAGAGAGTTTTTAAAATATTTAACGCGAAATCGGCTAAACGGAAACATCGGGATGGTCGAGAATAAGAAGTTGCTGATTGGTTGACGAAAGTGGCATGGAATGAGATATAAGGGAGAGTTCAGTGCATTATTCTTTGTATGGCACGTGGCTTGAGGCTGGAGAAATAAAAAATGATACATTGAATCTCCACATGTTTCTTTTGCATGATAACATGCCTTGTTTGGGAAGAAAGAGAGAAACAATGAACATATCTGAGTTTTGCTGTGACCACGTGGCCAAATAAAAGAAGGAAGCTTGATACACTGAACTTAGTATGTTGAGGTGGAAAGAGATGAGAGGAGGAGATGAATCCATTAATCTCCTTTGCGTGACACAAAAGAAGGAGAAAAGAGATGCAATGGACTTACCTTGTTGTCGTGGCTGTATGGATGAGTCATAGATCCAGCTGTCATTAATCTGGTCCATTATGTTTTGCTATAAATAGAGGATCAATTCTCTTCATTGTAACCATCCCATCGTGAGAAAGAAATAAAAGAAGAAGAGAGGTAAAGAGGAGAGAAAGAAGCGTGAGAGGAATGAAGAATAAGAAGAAGAAGAAGAAGAAGAAGGAGGAGGAGGAAGAGAAGGAGAAGAAAGCGTGAGGAGAGAAGAGAAAGGAGAAGAAGAAGAAGAAGAAAGCGTGAGAGAGAGGAAGGAGAAGAAGAAGAAGAAGAAGAAGAAGAAGAAGAAGAAGAAGAAGAAGAAGAAGAAGAAGAAGAAGAGAGAAGAAGGAGAGGAGAGAAGGAGAAGAAGCGTGAGGAGAGAAGGGAAAGAAGAGGAAGAAGAGAGGAGAAGAAGAGGAGAGAAAGAAGAAGAACGTGAGAAGAAGAAGAGAGAAGAATGTGAAGCGTGAAGGAGAGAGAGAGAGAAAGAGGAGAGAAAGCGTGAAGGAGAGAGGAAGAGAAAGAGGGAAGAAGAGCGTGAAGAAGGAGGAGGAGAGAGGTAGAAGGAAGACCGGAGGAGACAGAAATAAGAGAGAGAAAGAGGAGAGAGAAAGTAGAGAGAGAGAGACGTGAAGATAAAGAAGAGAGAGAGAAGGAGGCGTGAAGGAGAGAGAAGATGGTCCGGAAGTTGGTCAGAATTGTTCAGTCAACGGTCAGGATATTCGGGAAGTGTCGGGGTTCGAGTTCGTGCATTCGGGATATTAGGGTTCCAATTCGGGGGTCTCGGGATTCATACCGTGTCAGAGCCGCCATTTCCGTACCTATCTCACTGTGAGTCGGCTCACAAACCTTTAGACTCATATAGACCCGGAAATTGATAAACCGTAGTACTAGGTTTGCATACCCGTTAATTAACCTAATGAGTAATTAATTAATTGGGCGTTTAATGTTAAACCGGTTAGGATCGAATAAGCACGTTAGGGTTTAAAGAATTAAAAGGTAAATTGGTTGTGTGCCGCTAGGTTGTTAGTAATGATTGGGTGATGCATTCATATAGACCGTTGTTTAGGGATCGTATATGCATATATATGGTATAAGAACGATACTTAATGAATCTATATACGAGAAGTGAGACGACATTAAAATATGGTTAAACCTAAACGAACATATAGAATATTGTGACGGGATTGGGGTTTAGGTTTAATAGCGGGATTGGGTAATGAATCAAATTAAGTTAATAATGAGACGTCGGGGAGTTAGTAAGTTTACTAACTCTAAACCGACAGATCGGGGAATTAATAAATGATGACTAGGTTTGGTTAAGAAATGAGAAGTGTTATGATTGGTGAACCGTCTACGGGTTATCAAGCGGTTAACCCAAGGTAGCGGGCGTGAAATGGATTAAAAGATTTAGAAACCCTAATAAGCTTGCTTGTGTGGGATTGTGTGATTGATTGTGATTGTGTGATTGATTATGATTGTGTGATTGATTGTGGTTGCGTGATTATATTGTTGTTGTTGTGAGCTTTGTGTGCAGGCTTGTTAGACTGCTCGGTGTTGGGCCGAGCAGTTATTGCGGACACTTACTCCGGTCACGGGACCGGGTAAGTTAGTGGTGCTGACTAGGTATCTTACCTAGTCAGAGCGGTGGTAGTGTAGAGGCTTGCGGAATGGTTGTGGATTTATTATTGATATTGATTGCGTGATCTGTGCTAGAGTCCCAGCGAGTCTGTGTGTTTACATTTCTGTACTAGGAATCTAGGGTGCGTTAGATTCCGCAAGCCCAGGTTATTTTGTTACGTTCCGGTACTTCCGACCCGATTGGATCCTCGGGTTTGACCTAACCGGGCCATGGTGGTTCTGGTTATGGTGTTAACCTATCGGGTGACGCCGGTAGGTGTGCGGTCCGGAGAATACGGGGTCATGTCCTAGGGCCGGACTGCATGGAACCTCGGGCTATCTAGGGGTAGTCAGAGTCACCGCGTATCGATGGACAGAGAACGGTGTCCTATGCGTGGGTCCTTGTGAGCACGTATAGGAGTCCAGGGTTAGTTGCTATATAGGCGACGATGTAGACCCGTGGAAGTTACCGAGATCGTAGGGCCCATTGTTGTTTTGTTATTTCTTTCGTTGCGCGATAGATAGATCGAGTCCAATCGAGGACATGTGCCGCAGTGCCTTCGATTCCCTTAATTCTCTTGTTTGGCTATTGCTTGATTGTGTGTGGGTTGACACGACGTGGTAGTGCGTGATCGACTATTTATTTCTGCTAATTGTTATTTTGGGTTTCGGGGCGGGGATTGTAGAATCTAGATAGATTAGAAGCCGTTAGTGGGGAGCCGATTCACTGGGTGATCTTAGATCGCTCATTATACTCTTTTTGTGTTTTTCAGGTTTAGGTAGCGGCGGACGCGGGAGATGCTCGGTGTGGTTTCGGGTTGCTTGTGACGGGATTTGATTCGTGATTGTTTTGAGTGTTTTCTCGGTTCGGCGTTATTATCATTTTGTGTATTGATTTCTTTATATATTTTACTTGACGATTGTTTGTGAAATCCTATTAAACGTTGTACTCAATGTTGATTACTCAGAAATGAAATTGTTTCCCTGATATGAGGTTTCGTCCGAACCGACACAACTCACCGAAGTGGTATAAGGTGTACAACTTGTATTACGGAAGTGAGGATAGCGAGGTCAAAGATGGATTAGTGCGAGCCTTTGTCTCAAACCGATCCGTCTCTGACTTCGTCCTGTGACGAACTTTTCCTGTTCGACTTGCTCGGGTTCGATCGGTCATGTTCTTGTTTGATTGTTGACCGGTCAGCTCGGCGGTCAGCGGAGAATGGGAAAGGGGCGTTACAGGTGGTGCAAAAACAAAATGGAAATTTAGAGGAAAGAAATGTCCCTGGGAGAAATATATCCCAAAAGGGTCAATGGTATTTTGTAGTTGGATTATGGAAGGAAGACGATCTTTTCTCAGGTCACGGTTGATATAGTTGTTATAACGGAGATATAAATGTTATGGTGGGGTCAAGGAACATTATTACAGGTCTTTCCCTTCTTCACGCAGAGTTCGAAGCCTTAATATGGGCTATGGCCTGCATGAAGTTCTTTCATCAGCCTCAAATCATCTTTGCAATGAACTTTTCAGAATTGGTGAAGTTATTTTCCGAATCTGACGAATGACCAGCTTTCTCGATACGTCTAGAAGAGTTCGAAAGAATGAAGGAGTACTTTAGGACTTTTGAGCTCAAACACATACCAAGATCAATCAACTTGATTGTGGATAAGCTAGCACGAAGTGCTGGCATCAGACCGTTTCATTGTATTCATATTGGCCCAGAATCACCAATATGGATGATTGGGTAGAACTAAGTTCTATATCTTTTGTTTTCAGAAAAATAAAAATAAAAAAATAAATGGAAACTATCAGAAAAGAAACTTTCCTAAAATAGAAGTAGTGGAAAGAAACAATTACAATTTTCCGGCCATACCTCATAATGAAATGGGTTCAAGAGCTTCAAAAAGATATGTAAATGCCCCCTGGTTCATCCTGATTAGTCGGAAAATACTATCCAAATTGGTTATTCGCAAATCCAACCTACACAAGTTTGCCTCAGAAAAACTCACATAAATTTTACACGAAAACTCAAAACCGATTGCGGTTATAACTAGATATGAGAGTCACAAACATTCTTACAAAATTTCATCTTGATCCGATTTGTTTTGACCATTTGTTTCTCTCCCGAAACAGGTCTGATATGCCTTTTTACAAATTTTTTTATGATGAAGTTTTTTTGTAAGAAAAAAATAGCGGAATTTAGAATTAATAGGGATTCTCTAGGGTTTTCTCTGCATGCATTTAGTCTTGATGTGCCAATGAAAGCATGCCAAAAATTTGAAATGGCTTGGCTAGGGTCATTACAATATCTAGGGTTTCTTATGATATCTCAAACCCTACTCTATTTTATATACCAAATGCCATTTAGATGAAATTTTTCTCCAAGTTTACTCCACTTTTCACTTAAAAACTAAAATGTAAGATTACTTCATATTTGGAATAAACCTATTGTTTTTACTCTATTTTGAAGTGAAACTTTTTTGTTTACAAAATAATCCTTTAAATTTTTTTTTTATTTTATATTTTTGTCAAGACCAAAATTTATATGTATATAATTTTCAAATGGAATGAAATTTTTGTATTTACAAATTGTTCTTAAAAAAATTAAATCTTTTTATTTTCTATTTTTATCAGTATAGTAATAATCACTATATATGTATATAATTTTCTAAAAATATTCTTAATACTTTACAAGATTATAAAATAAAAATTTATTAATTTTTAACAATATTTTTTTTTATTTTAAAGATATTAAAATAGATTTTTTTTCATAATTTATGAAAATTTGTAAAAATAAAATAAATAGAATTAATTTAATATTGTATAAAAAGTAGGAAAAAATTTACATATAATATTTTATTTATGGAATAAAAAATAGAATAATATATTGGAATAAAATATTTAATTTTAAATTATTCTATTTTTGAAATAAAAATGGAGTAGTATATCGTGGTCGCCCAAGTGGGTCTTGATGGATCGATGGGCCGTTACAATAAGTTTGTTTGATAGAAGTTTACTCCATCAAACCATTGTGTGATGAACGGAAACACCAAACGTACTTATATTTACAGTAGTCTCCCATCGAAATTTAACATGAGTGACTAGTCACCGGCTAATAAAAGTTACTTTCTTTTATTTTCTAAATGTTGAAAATGAAACGGAATCCGAAAAGTGGTTATATGACTTATAATCATATTGAAGTCGAATATATGAAACTAAATGTTAGCTAACTATTTTCTTTACTCGATCGACGAATCATATCTTTTTTTCTAAACATCTGAAATTTTATTATTTTAACAAAGCAAACGTTCATATCATATAAAGACAGAAAGACAACATGACCCGAGAGATTTACGGGAGATTAAGCCAACAAATATCAACATCTTACCGGAAAGAAGCCCAAACGAGGGAGATGATAAGACTAAAGAGAAACCAACATAAGCATTAACACTAATAAAAGCTAAACGATGGAGAATTCAAATCTTGAAGCTCAATCTGAACCACTGCACGAAGCCCCTCCCATAACCACTCTAGAAGAACCAAGTAGAAACCAGAAAAGAGTTGAAAGACAAGCGGACCAGAAAAAACAAACTGCTACGAAGGGAAGAAGGAACTAGAGAGTACGCCACCAACCACAGAACCGACAGAGATGCTCAGAAGAACGGCGAAGAACAGAGACAAACACTCAACCACCACCACCATATTGAGGATCCAGAACCGAGAAGAAAACCCAGGCTCAAGATGCAAAATCTTGACCTTCGAAAGGGAAAGACACCAACCAAGTCCTCCAAACCTTACACACGGATACTCGCTCATCAGCCCCAACCATCTACAGATTAAAGGCTGATCACCCCAACGCAAGAGAAGACCTGGAGAACGAAGCCACTGCGACGCTAACAATCACACCCAAAACCAAAGGGAATCAGATAGGAACCCGTAGATGCTCTAGCAACAACAACTCAACCAGATGATGAACCCTTACACGAAACCTGACCAAACTCTCAACTCTGAATGCGCAAGAGGAAGGAATAGAGAAGCTGAGCCAAAACCAGAATCAAGCCAATACCCAGAGGAGAGCAACGAAGGTACTAAAACCGGTGTACAAGAAAATCCACATACAATTCCGTTGTTAAAGACACATAGCTACCCCGACTAACACCATCAATCAAGCTCACACATGAACTAAGAAACTATCGACGCTATGAAGAGGCCAAGCAAACACACTTAACACTAAAGCACCATTACAAAACTAAGCAAAATGGGAGAAGATCAGAACCAGCAAACCGGAAATCATACCGAACGCAGGAAAAGACAGAGCAGGCAGGGAGAGACCAAAAGGAACAACTTCGCCATTGTACCAATACAACCCATGCTAGTCACCGCAGCTCAGAGATCAGACCGGAGCCAAGTAAAACACATGACCTCTGTAATCGATCGAGAAGGAAGGCAAATATAAGTAGGCCAGACCCAGATCGAGACACCGGAGCAGCTAACGGAGGACATCAGACCACCGCCGTCGCCGAAAAAGAAAAAGAAACCCACGCCGAAAAACACAAGAGGAGGCAGGTGGTGTTGGGATGGTGTCCTGAAATCACACTTGTACTCACTCCTGTGATAGTTGTGTGTCGAGATCAGACATTCGTATAATACTGGGCGTTTGCAATGCTTTGCTAGAAGCCTCTTGCAAAACTGTAGGTCATGGACTTACTGCCAGTGTTATATGATCCTATAGGGTCACACACCTAAGCGAACTGGAAGCTACGACATGGGAATGATCATTATGGCAATGATCATACTAATGTGTATTGGATACACATTAGTATCGACAAAATGGTGTTGTGTCGATCGACACAGCGTGTGTGTCGGTCGACACAGTTCGGATTTTCCGAACAGGCTTTTCGAGTTTAGGCTTAATTAAGTCTGGCCCGTTAAGCACGTTTAGGTCGAATAAAACTGTAAAAGTTTCGACCTAAACTCACAAGCCGTCCAGTTTTCTTGAGAGAAACACTAGACACACCAGAGAGAATCGATCCCGTTGATCCGGCACTAGCATCCCGTTTCCAGTGAAGCGTGCGTGTGTATCTGGTAGAGGCAAGGCGTTTGCGTTGCTCCACTGATCTCGTTCACCATCTCAATTCCGCTGCCAGAAAGGTAAGAACGAGGTTGGTTTTCATTCAATATATCAAACCCTAGATCTATCGGGATCCAACAGTGGTATCAGAGCATGCTTAGGGTTTAGCTATTGAATTTGTTGCAAAATAATTCGAATCCTGATGTTGTTGAATTGATTTTTGCATGTTCAAATCGTGTTTTCATATTATATTCTCGGTTTTGTTCCTGTTGAAAAGACAAAGAATTGATGAAAACGCACTGTGTCGATCGACACAAAGCGTGTGTCGGTCGACACGCCGCGGCGCAAATATAAAATTTTAGGGTTTGTCGCAGGGTGTCGATCGACACAAAGCGTGTGTCGGTCGACACAGAGCGAAAACTCGCGAATAAAATTTAGGGTTTGTCGCACAGTATCGATCGACACAAAGCGTGTGTCGGTCGATACAAAGCGAAAATCCACAAATAATCTTAAGGGTTTCGATCTGAGATCGAGTACCCGTAATCGTGCTGCGTCGATCGATACACTGGGTGTGTCGGTCGACACATGCAATACGATTAGATAGATCGGTTCAATTGGATTGAACTAGTTATCTAGCTCGGTTAATTTTATTAACCAAATTGATTCTGGTTTGGTCATATCGATCGACACACAGTGTGTGACGATCGACATGGACCATTAAACCGAACTGGTTCAATTGAATTGAATCGGTTGAGTAAATTCGATCCGGTTTGACCGGTTATCGAAGATCGGTTTAAAACCAGTTGCATCGATCGATACAAATGGTTGGCGTCGATCGACACAACGTTCGCAGACTTGTTGGTTTGACCGCAAATTTGCATGAACCAAAATAATTTAATCTCAGAAGTATTAGATGAATCTAAACTTAATAAAACTAAATGTTTTTAATTAAAATTTATTATTTTGATATATATAGTGAATATAAATCAAGATAGGATTAGTTCTTTTCCTCAACTAAATATCAAGTGATCTTGATGTCTTGCCCGATCTTGTCTACTGTCAAAAACTCGTGATGTTGTTGGGTATCCTTGGAGTCCTTGGTATCCACAGCAAAATGAGTAAGGCAGGTGGTCAGTGACAGACTTGCAGTGCAACTGTTAGTGATCACAAGACAGATAAAAGATTGGTTATACTTGACTGGGCTGTCAGAAGTTCTGGGCCCAGAGACATCAGAGTGGATTGGACATAGTTTGTCTTATTCACGACCAAGAGTTGTACTGAGTACAATTAGCAATGATTTGCTTACCTAGATAACTAAAGCTTGAGTAACGGCGAGTCGCCCACTCGAATTTTAGTAATCTGAGGATCTTGGATCATTGTATTCATATGAGGAAACATAGTTTGAATACAATGCGAGTTTTCTTATTAGATAAGAATTCTCATTCCTTGTGCTTTATAACTAAAATCTACCTTTTGTTTGAATTACAGCTATGTCTGTCTCAAATCACATCAACACTTTCTCACTAAGATCCGTCCTTGAGAAGGACAAGCTAAATGGATCTAATTTCTTGGAATGGTATCGGAACCTGAGAATAGTTCTCAGGCAAGAGAACAAGGAATATGTCCTTGAAAGAGTTCTCACCGAGAGGCCACGTTCCAATGCTCCGCAGACAGAAAAGAATGCTTGGGATAAGCATTCAGCGGATGTCAAAGATGTTAATTGTCTAATGTTGGTGACTATGAACTCTGAGCTGCAGAAGCAATATGAGAACGTGTTGTCACCCATTGAGATGATTAACAACCTGAAAGCTTTGTTTCAGGAACAAGCTCGCACAGAGAGATACCAGACGGTTAAATCTCTCATGGATTGCAAGCTGGCCAAGGACAGTCCAGTAAGTCCTCATGTCCTTAAAATGATGGGTTACATTGATAACCTGGGGAAACTGGACTGTGCCATTAGCCAGGAGCTGGCCACTGACATGATTCTGCAGTCATTGCCGTCGTGTTTTGATCAGTTCATTATGAACTACAACATGCAAAACATGACTAAGACATTGACTGAGTTGCACGGTATGCTGAAGACAGCAGAACCAAATCTCAAGAAGGCTACTCCCAGTGTCCTGATGGTACAAGGGAATAAGAGGTTTAAGAAACCTAAGAAGGGTAAGGGTAAGGCCCAGGTTGTCCAGGCTGAAAGTCAGGACAAGCCCAAGCCGAAACCCAAATCCGGGCCTTCTCCTGAGGATAAGTGCAACTACTGCAAGCAGTTGGGGCATTGGAAGAAAGACTGCAAGAAGTTCATGGAAGATTACAAGAAGCTGAAGAAGACGTATGACGCGTCTGATTCAGGTATTTATGTTATCGAACTTGGTATTATATCTTCTCGTTCTACTTCGTGGGTATTGGATACCGGCTGCGGTGCTCATATTTGTACTGATGTGCAGGCACTAAGAAACAGTAGGACGCTGAAGAAAGGACAAGTAGAGCTACGAGTCGGGAATGGAGCTAAGGTTGCTGCACTGGCCGTAGGCACCTACGAGTTGTCTTTACCTTCGGGCATGGTTTTAATTTTGAATAATTGCTACTATGTACCTGCGATTAGCAGAAACATAATTTCAGTTTCCGTTTTGGATTTGGAAGGTTTTGATTTTACTGTTAAGAATAAAGTTTGTTCTTTTAATCGTGATGGTAATTATTATGGTAGCGCCCCATTAGATAATGGGTTATATATATTAAACCAAGAAATGCCTGTCTTTAACATAAATACAAAGAGGTTTAAGTCCAATGACGAAAACCCGACTTTCTTATGGCATTGTCGTTTGGGCCATATCAATGAGAAACGCATCCAGAGGCTCCATCGAAATGGGCTTCTGGGCTCATTTGATTTTGAATCATGTGAGAAATGCGAGTCTTGTTTGGTGGGCAAAATGGCTAGAGCCCCTTTCAACAAACCAAATGAAAGGGCCAGTGATTTATTGGGCCTTGTTCATACTGATGTATGTGGGCCAATGAGTACTGCTGCCAGAGGAAACTTTAAGTACTTCATTACCTTTACTGATGATTTCAGTAGGTATGGCTATGTCTATTTAATGAGACACAAGTCAGAATCCTTTGATAGATTCAAGGAATTCAAGAATGAAGTACAGAATCAACTTGGCAAGAGTATTAAGATTCTGCGATCAGATCGCGGAGGAGAATACTTGAGCCAAGAATTCAGCGACTATCTGAGCGAGTGTGGAATCGTTTCACAACTCACTCCTCCTGGTACACCCCAATGGAATGGAGTGTCGGAGAGGAGAAATCGAACTTTATTGGATATGGTTCGGTCTATGATGAGTCATTTTAATCTTCCACTATCCTTTTGGGGATATGCTCTAGAAACGTCTGCGTTTACACTGAATAGAGTGCCATCTAAATCAGTAGAAAAGACACCACATGAACTGTGGACTGGGAACGTTCCTAGTCTGTCTTTCCTAAGGATTTGGGGTTGCGAGGCTTATATCAAACGTTTAATCTCCGACAAGCTTGCACCCAAATCAGATAAATGCTATTTCGTTGGTTATCCTAGGGAAACCAAGGCATACTACTTTTACAACCAATCTGAGAACAAAGTATTTGTTGCTCGGGACTGTTCTTTTCTTGAGAGGGAGTTTCTCTCTAAGAAAAACAGTGGGAGTAAAGTACATCTCGAAGAAATTTAAGATGCACAGGAGACTGCCCAACCTATTGAGGAAGAGCAGCAGTTGGATCCACAAAGTTCTGTGGAACCGGCGCCTGTGGAGCCTGAAGTTCGCAGATCCGGAAGGATCCGTCACGAACCCGAGAGATACTATGGATTTCTCGTAACCAATTCAAATGATCTGATGATCATTGAAGGTGACGAACCAGCGACCTTTGCGGAAGCAATGATGGGCCCGGACTCCGAAAAGTGGCTTGGAGCCTCTAAATCCGAAATGACATCCATGTCAGAAAACCAAGTATGGTCCTTGGTCGATTTACCTAGTGGTGTAAAAGCCATTGAGTGTAAATGGATCTCCAAGAAGAAGATTGACGTGGATGGCAATGTACAGATTTACAAAGCGAGATTGGTGGCTAAAGGTTTCAAACAAATTCATGGTATTAACTATGATGAAACCTATTCCCCAGTAGCTATGCTTAAATCTATTCGGATTCTTCTAGCGATTGCTGCTCATTATGATTATGAGATTTGGCAGATGGATGTCAAAACCGCATTCCTGAATGGTATTCTGGAAGAGGATGTGTACATGACACAACCTGAAGGTTTTGTCGATCCTAAAAACGCTGGGAAGGTATGCAAACTTCATAAATCCATTTATGGATTGAAGCAAGCATCACGGAGTTGGAATCTTCGTTTTGATGAAGCAGTAAAACAATTCGGTTTCATCAAGAACGAAGAGGAAGCATGTGTATACAAGAAGACAAGTGGGAGCAAGATTGCATTTCTTGTACTGTATGTCGATGACATACTCCTCCTCGGTAATGACGTTCCGTTGCTTCAGTCTATTAAGACTTGGCTAGGAAGTTGTTTTTCCATGAAAGACATGGGAGAAGCCGCATACATTCTTGGAATCAGAATCTACAGAGATAGAACTAACAAGCTGATTGGATTGTGCCAAGACACTTATATTGATAAGGTGTTGCACAGATTCAGGATGCACGATTCCAAGAAGGGCTTCATACCAATGTCTCATGGCAAGAGTCTCTGCAAGAAGTAGTGTCCGGCGACACCTGCTGAGCGAGAACGCATGATTAAGATTCCTTATGCCTCTGCAATAGGATCTATTATGTATGCCATGCTCTGCACTCGTCCAGATGTAGCTTACGCGTTGAGCATGACGAGTAGATACCAATCTGATCCAGGTGAAGCTCACTGGACAGCTGTCAAGAATATTCTCAAGTATTTGAGACATACTAAGGATAAGTTCCTTGTGTATGGAGATAGTGATGAACTTGTGGTGAATGGATTCACCGATGCGAGTTTTCAGACGGACAGAGACGATTTCCGATCACAGTCTGGATATGTCTTCTGTCTAAATGGCGGTGCGGTGAGCTGGAAGAGCTCTAAGCAGAATACCGTAGCTGACTACACAACGGAAGCTGAATATGTTGCTGCTTCAGAAGCGGCAAAGGAAGCTGTTTGGATCAAGAAGTTCATGACTGAACTTGGTGTGGTTCCTAGTATCTTGGAGCCAGTGGCTTTGTTCTGCGATAACAATGGAGCCATTGCTCAGGCAAAAGAACCCAGGTCACACCAGAAGTCCAAACACGTTGAGAGGAAATATCATCTGATTCGTGATATTGTCAATAGAGGTGATGTGAAGATCAACCGAGTTCCGACAAATGAGAATGTCGCTGATCCTCTGACCAAGTCACTCCCAAGGCCTAAGCATGAGAGCCATTCAACTGCTGTAGAAATTAGAGATCTTAAGATGTAATCTTGATTCTAGTGGGAGTTTTGGTTTTTGTTTTAGTTATAATAAGACGCTATTGTAAACATTCTTTTAGAAGTGTTTAATGAAATTTGATTTCAGCATTATTTAATGTGGTCTAAATAATGGTCCCAAAATAAGTTTATGACATATTATAGGTCATCAAGTTGAGAACTTGATCATGAAACCCTATAAGTTAATAAATTATTTCGTCCCTAGTCAAGGTTGTAGAATCGGGACACTAACAACCGTTAGAGACTAGATTGTGAGGTGACTGTTGGCTAAGTTTCATGGAGCCAATGATATGATTATCGCAGTCAGTCACATAGATTTATGTCAGTGAACATATGATCGAACATGACCCGCTAATGAGAAGTCTACAAGATAGTTATATCTGTGTCATAAGAGGTTCTCATTACGACTATAGAGTATAGTCCTTAGACCTGAGTTCATCATGCTTTCTTGCATATGAATTGGTACACTTTGACTTTGTCAAACGTCGACCCGTAACTGGCGGCTATAACGGCACTGTTCGGGTATATCATGAAGTGTGCGTTGAAACAGGGATGGAACAAGATGGAATTTGTCCCTCCTGTATAACGGGAGATAAATATCTCAGGGCCTATCGAAGATTGATTACTGAGAAAAATGTGTGGCCGCACTCAAACGAACTGTAGTTCAGTTGTTTGTAATGTTCAGTATGAGATCAGGAGTTCGATAAACACGATGTTGGCTTAATAAGGATGACACAAATCTTGCCTTATGCCAAATCGAGATAAAGAGACAAAGGGATTATAGGAATTGGTGATTCCAGTACAAGTGAGAGATTGTTGGGATGGTGTCCTGAAATCACACTTGTACTCACTCCTGTGATAGTTGTGTGTCGAGATCAGACATTCGTATAATACTGGGCGTTTGCAATGCTTTGCTAGAAGCCTCTTGCAAACTGTAGGTCATGGACTTACTGCCAGTGTTATATGATCCTATAGGGTCACACACCTAAGCGAACTGGAAGCTACGACATGGGAATGATCATTATGGTAATGATCATACTAATGTGTATTGGATACACATTAGTATCGACAAAATGGTGTTGTGTCGATCGACACAGCGTGTGTGTCGGTCGACACAGTTCGGATTTTCCGAACAGGCTTTTCGAGTTTAGGCTTAATTAAGTCTGGCCCGTTAAGCACGTTTAGGTCGAATAAAACTGTAAAAGTTTCGACCTAAACTCACAAGCCGTCCAGTTTTCTTGAGAGAAACACTAGACACACCAGAGAGAATCGATCCCGTTGATCCGGCACTAGCATCCCGTTTCCAGTGAAGCGTGCGTGTGTATCTGGTAGAGGCAAGGCGTTTGCGTTGCTCCACTGATCTCGTTCACCATCTCAATTCCGCTGCCAGAAAGGTAAGAACGAGGTTGGTTTTTATTCAATATATCAAACCCTAGATCCATCGGGATCCAACAAGTGGGGGGAAACCAGAGGAGAGAAATAGACGGACGCAAGCCTCTCACAGCGCCGGAGAGAAGCCCCGACCACCGAAGAGGCGGCTACAAAGAGAAGAAAGTGAAGTCTCGAAGTTTGTGCCTGGGAGGATGTGAATTAGGGTGAACCCTTTCTCAATTTATAATGACGAAACATATCTATAATGAGACATTTTTATTTTCCTTTCAGCGTCCATGTCATCAGTTTTTAATGTTTTGTGGGTCGCATTTTTAATAAAATTTTGTGGTCACATTATATATTTTTGAGTTCTAAAATCCACGTTGTAGAAATAATCTCCTTAAATATTCAATCACATTTCTTCCCTTTTACACCTTCATCTTTCTCACATCGTTATTCGTCTTTTCTGAATCATGGATAAGGATTTTTTGTTTCTGGGTATCATCATTCTTCTTTTCTCTGGATTTGTAGCTTCAGCTCCTTCAGCAACTTCACCAGTGAGTTAGTTTCACTATGTTTTTGCTATGGGTCATTTTTTAATCTTACTTACGTATTTCTTCTTCTTTGTGCAAATATTTTCAGTGGTTTCATCTCGAATCATGGCGAGCTGCTTATACTAGATTCTGAGAATAGCCACGTTTACAAGATTTACTCCTCTCTTTCCCTAAGTAAGTGACATTGTAACATCCTAAAACCCAGCCATTTAAAATTTTTGGAAAAAGGAAGGGAGAAGCCCAGAAGCCCAATTTTTTTTTCTTTTTCAAATTAGGGCTTCCTTTCCTTTCTTTTTCTATAAATACTAGAGCCACCCCTTAAAAAAATCATCATAAACACATTCAAAAGACCTGTCGAGATTCCGAGCCGTTCGAGTCATCAGAAGTTCCACACCACGTTTTTTTTCCTTCTCTCCCTTTCAAGGTAAACCTCCAAAAGCCCTAGATCTAACTAGGTTTTCAAAAAATCGAATTGTTTTCACCATATCATTAAAAATACCCCGAATCCCGAGAAACCGAATCCATCACCGTGATCAGCTCGACGAGACGATGCCGGGGAAGTCGACCATTTGCTGAGACGCCGCCGCACGCGCTGCCACGCGCCGGAGAGGAGCCGCATGCGTGAGATCCACGCGCCACCGGATGAAGCCACGCGCCGCCACCACGCGCCACCGTCGCCGGCCGGAGCTGCCGCCATCGCAGGAGATTCGCCGGAGCGCCACCCTCGTCCTCTGCCGTCTTCCGCCGCCTGAGTCGTCATCGCCATCGCCGGAGCCACCGCCGGAGCCGCCGGGTTGACCCGCCGGCGAACTGAGTCGACTCGGTCGGCTGAGTCAACTCGGTCAGACCGGTTTAGTCTGGTTTGACCGGTTTGGTTCGATTTCAATCCAATTCCCAGTTTACCCCAATTCAATTCTTGGTTTAGCCTGATCCAATTTCAATTCTTCGTTTAATCTGGTTAGGATCGTTTTAGGGGCAATTGGGCCGGTTATGGATTGGGCATGGTTCATTCTGCGTTTGGGTCTGGGTCTGGATTGACCGGGTCAATCGGTTGCCTTTGACCTGACTGTTGACTTCCAGTCAACCAAACTTCAAGTAGCCATAACTTGCCCGTCCTTAGCCCGATTCGAACGAAACAAAAGCCTAATCCACTTGTTTTTCCATCCTTTTTCCAGATCTGATGTCTGCTCGGGCTAATGGAACTTATAATTTACGATTTTGCCCCTTCTATGGCCAAGGTGAGATCGTCTTGACCCTTGCTTGCTTCATTCAATTCCGGACGATAGTCCTTCGCTAATACCGTCTTTCCTAGGTAGTGTAGGAATAGTAGGGTGCACAATGTGATTGATTGTAAAACGTAGAACTGCTAGGTTATCGCTTAAACCTAAAACGTTTCTTGTGCTTGATGGATATGTGTGTAGTATAAATGTTGTTGGCCCCCCGAAAGGGTGTTGTATGGCAGCACGCGTGGGCCGGTAAAGGTAACGCGTCCTTTGTATCGTCGGTAGGGGGTTTTGGCGGGGCCCCCATGTGTGGCTTTGGGCCGGGAGTTTGGCCTTCGGTTCGTTATTGTTTGAGCTTCGGACTGTAGGGTGCCTGAGTGTGAGGGATTTGGGGCCTGGTAAGCACGAATGGTCATAGAATTGTGTGGTGAAGCCTTTCGGGCGTTGTTGCAAGGTGATATTATCCTAGGACTAGAATTCGTAGTTTTGTGGCGTAAGCCGGGATCACGGGTTCCTAGAAATCCGCCCTTGCTGGGTAATTGTGTTTGAAACAATTACTCAGTCCTCTTTTCCTTTCCCGTCCCCCTTTTTCTTGCAGGTCCGGATGCGGGATTGATCGGTCATGTGACGTTATTGGTGGATTTGAATACGAAAGAAGCACGCGGGTTCCTAGGACTGATTGAGATGGCAGCCCGATTGGACCATTTCGGTTCGATGGGTGCCCTAACGCTGCTTTTCCAGTTAGCCGGGAAACGAATGTTACAAACACCATCGTTAATATTAAACATCCATTATTTTTCCTGATTTCAACTTGTTATTTGTGTAACCCTCTATTTCCTCTTTTTTTTTGGCACCTCCCTCAGTTTCCTTCTTTTTTGGCATCTCCCTCAGTTATGTTTGGGAATTGGGAGTTTTTGTGTTTTTATTATGCCAGATTCAGTGGTGTGAATTTGGGGATTTCGTGCCATGCTGTCCTGGCATATTTTCAGCGTGTATATGCAATGTGTGACGTTTATCATGAGTCTTCTAAACTTCCAAAGGGAGAATATAAACTTCAGTTGTATCTGAGTTCCGTGCTAAATCTTTAATGTTTTCAGTTTCTTGTAATATTTAAAAGGTAGAGTTTCTACATATTAATCCCCATGCAGAAACGATCTTCTTAACGTGACTGGTTAACAATTCTTATAAACGATATTTTTTTTTAATGATTTTTTTTGTTTTTGAAAAAGATTTTTTTGAAATGGTTGGCACGAAAATGTGGAGCTACTAGAAAAGTTGAAGCAGCTCATTGTGTTATTAAAATAAACATGAGGGTGAGATTGTGAATTACGTTTACTTTATTTTGAAAAGCTAGATTGAACATTTTTCTAGGAAGAAAAAAGAATTTCGAACCAAAGTTGGTGTGAAATTTTTGTGTGTTTTCTGATGTATATATTGCGAATTAGAGTCCATGAAGAGCTGAGTATTCCATCGATTTTGCTGGTGATGCTGTAGATTCAGCTTAACATTCTGAACCAGATGGTACGGTCACAAGAAATGGTGCCTTTAAGTCGTATGTTCAAATGCCAGGGCCTCTTTTGTTTCACTTTCCAGTTTAACATTTCTCTGGCTACTGCCTTGGTTGTAATGTGAACGTTTATCTGGGCCCACCCACAAAGGATATAGCTACCCAATGTTTAGTGCATTGTTGACAATGTACAATTAATATTCTGATGCATCATATCTCTCTCAAATGTACACTTTTGATTTCACCTACAGAATAGTAGAATACTCCCCAAGGATATGCGTTGCTGGGAAAACTCTGATGGGAAATTGTCATTTGATTATAAAGAAGGGAAGAATCCAAAGGAGAATCATGTATCTAATCCGACATCATATGTGGTTACACCAAATAAGGTAGATCTCTTTCTGAACAGGTTTCTCTACAACTAATATTCCAAAGAAAGATGAAGAACTCACAGAAGCTCGAAATAAACTGGAAGAAGTGAACCGCAAGTAATAGAGCTAAAGATGCTTATGACCAGTTGATACGATCAGAGTTTTAATCCCTAGATCTACACTGCAAGTGCACAGACGTGAACTAGTAGTATATAGGGTATCGAATCCACATAGACTCTGGATCTTACGATAGATTGTAGAATGTCAAGTTAAGCTAGGTGAAACAGAGAATAAGCAGTAAATCAGAACAAAAAGTAAATCAGTAGCAAGAGTGGTTTATAAGCAAGTACTAAAAGCGTCAAGTCTAGGGAGTTCTCAGGAAATCAGACAAGCAGATTAAATATCAGTCATGATCAAATTAAGTTCAGTTCTAGAACTCAAACACAAATATAAAACTAACCAACTTTCGTTGCGAGAATTCTCTAAGTCTAATAGCAGAAACCCAAATTTCTTTGCAATTCCTAACATATTAAACTAGCCTTAAGTGCAAGTTTGATTTGTTCACAATTCAATTAAACCAAATTTCTTTGCGGATAATTAAATTGCTCAACCTAAATAGTTCAAATTTTAAATTACACTTTCGTGTCAATTTAATAACATAAAGTCTAGATTCTAAGTGCTCAGGTTAGAAACTAGTATTAAGGACAATTCAGGTTGAAGAACAAATAAGATATGAATCCTTAACTGATAAATTAATATAACAAGTCATGAAAACCCTAACGAGAATCCCTAAACCTAACTATGAATCTACTCAGAAATGATCAATGAAACACAAACCAATGAATAAATAGATTGCATAAATTCAAAGAGTAAAAAGTAAAAGAGGTTCGAAATCTTCTCTCTGGAGTACAAGAACGATCAGCCTCTCGGTCTCTCTCTCTAAAAAGCTAATAGTATGGAAGCGTATCTAAAACAAAACACCAGAAACCTAATTACAAAGTCTTAATCACGCTTGGTCTTTTTGCAAATACTGGAACTTCTTGGGGCAAAACTGCAATTCTCTAAAGTCTTCATTAATGTGCTGGTGCAGAGGTGTGTCGATCGATGCCAATGATGCATCGATCGATGCAATGGTCGTCCAGACATGGTGAAATTCTTTCGTCTTAAGCTCCAAATAATGCCCAAAATGCTCCATTATCTCCAATAATCTCCCAAACGTGCATGTACCTAATAAATACCTGAAATGACTCTATTCTCTCTTTTTTTTTTTACTTTAAGGAAGAGGAGAAGGGAACTTTACTTGGACAGGTTTACAAGCTGTGTCAGAACTAACAGAGGAATCCGACTCAAGGTATACCAAGCCCTTATGTGAGAAAATTAAGTCAAAATTAGGGGTGAAGTCAGTAAAGGATTCTCTGAATACCTGAATTGATATGGGTGTCCTCAGTAGGCTGATCTGCATTGGGTTTTCTAATAGTCATAGATTGATCCTGCAAGCTTGTCCCAATGGTTACTTAAGTTCCTACAAGTGTTGTTGGCTTCTCAAAAAATCATTGTTTCCTATTTAAACTGTTTTGACTCGATAAAACTGACACAAAAGACACAACTGACTCTAAGAAAAGAAAAAGATTATTGTTAGTACCACCTCCCCCACACTTGAAACACACTGTCCCCAGTAGTGTCAAGCTTAGGGTCGGTAAAAGAAGAAAATGTTAAGGGATTATTTGGGTTCTGTTGATTTTTACCTGTCTCGCACCTGCATCGATTGTTACGCATAAATGCGACGATCGTTGCAAGGCGATTGCGATTATGTGTCGATCGTTGCATAGGTCCACAACGATCGCTGCAATGCGATTTTCGTGTTGAATCGATCGACACACAGGACCGTGTCGATCGTTGCATTGCGATTTCGTCAGTTCAGTTAGCAATCAGCAGTTAGTTCGTGAGAAAATCTCAAATCTCAAACCTGAAAGCTGGAAAACATCGCAAACAAGCAAAATCAAAGCAACATATGGTATAGAATCAAGTACAGCATCCCGAACATAAGTACCAACAAGAAAAGTCAAAAGAAAAGTGAAAAAGAAAACAGAACCGATAGTCTGAAAATGGGACTCTGATCTCACTCGCTCTCATCATCATTCCCATCCAAGGGAACAGTACTTCCCGAAGTACCGGGAGTCGGAGAACGCTGTCGACGACGACTAACATGAACGGGCTGATGAATCTGTGGCTGTCTTCTGCAAGTGCAGCCACGCATGAAATCCCAAATGCTCCGTAGTATACCATCCTGACGCTCTCTCCACTCACCCTCAGACATCTCACTCACTTGTACCGAAGGAGCTGGATAAGGACCAATGTCATATGTAGCAGCAGCAGGCTCGGGCGCAGGCACAGAGGAAGAAGAAGGTCGTGTAGAAGGCTCTCCCAGAGGATGGGCCATCGTAGGTACACTGCGCTGATCGTTCGTAGGAGGCTGGAAACTCAAAGCAGCCAATGTATCAATCCTGGTCAGATCAACAGCAAGAAGATCTACACCACGCTTCATAGCGTTCGTGTCATAATATACCCATATACGTCCCTCCTTCTACCATGTAGCACTCTGCAGGTGGCTAAGATCCATGAATACCTCGCTTTCATCACGCTCCGTACCCTCTAAAGGGATCCTGCAATGTCGAAAGATGGGAGTAAGCAGACTCCCCACTGTCTCAATGCCCTTCCCATCGAATGCCTTCTTCGTCAGAGAGCACAAATGATGAGCAAACACAGCTCCTAAGTTAAGACCCCTGGTAGGATCTCTCAA
The DNA here is from genome assembly GCA_030180135.1 of Orychophragmus violaceus. NCBI lineage: Eukaryota > Viridiplantae > Streptophyta > Magnoliopsida > Brassicales > Brassicaceae > Orychophragmus > Orychophragmus violaceus. The sequence goes on from CM058233.1 coordinate 20,650,766, forward strand.
ATCAGAATCAACAAACAGCTCTCTCAGCCCAATGAAAAGTACCTCCAGCTCATTCTTACGCATCTTGTTCGCTTCAGCTTTGCACAACATAGTGTATCCCAGGATGCGTATCACATATCGAAGAACAGGATGCCTGACCTGAATCTGCTTCGTAGTCCTCGAGCAATATCGACCATTACAAAAATGATCCCAGAAATACTGAGCACTCTGCACATCCCACTCAAGAGCCATAAAGCAACGTGTAGGCTCCACGTTGAATCCATAAATACGGCAGATATCTAGAAGGGGAATCCGATACCTGACTCCTAGGCTCATGAATATAAAGATACCATCAGCAGCTCTCTTGCGGCTCTCATCGGGATAGTAAACCCTGCAAGTAGCTAGCAACTGTCTCACTAGATCGGGGTATAGCTCGTAGTGCTGCATAGGCATCGTCCCCAAACCAATTCCCTTAACCAATGCAAGCACCTGCTCATCGATACCTAAGGCTCTGCAAGTCCAATAATCAGCAAAATTGGTCGGCTGAACGTCCATATCACACCAACCATTGTAGAGCAATGTATCGTACTCATCCCATGAGTCATGTATCGGCCTCTCAGCGAATGTTGCAGTCTTAAGCAGCTTGTCGGGTTCCATGTCCCATACCTTGTCTGTCGGGATCTTTGCTTTATCTACATTTGGCCAAGGCAACTGTATGGCCTCACGATCTCTCTAATAAGGCTCAGGTAGTGTCGAGTCGCGTAGAAACCACTCAACTGGTGGAGGAGGCTGATCTGCAGCTGCTGGAGCAGCTCTGCGTTTGCGAGACTGTCTGCGAGGAGGCATCTGCATTCAAAAATATAAGAACAATTCCGCATAATCAGTGTCATAAACAACAGCAATCCAAGCAATATACGCAGTCAAATCACGTTTTAAATCTGTCAAATTCGCGCATCAGACAAGTCTCATCATAAAAACAAAATTTTTCAGAAACTTGCAAAATCGAACGTGAAAACTACTTCCTAACATTCATTCCACTGCCAGATATCCTAAACCAACACCTAATCATCACGGATTCGAGTTCCAGAAGCTAAAAATCAAACTTTTCATACCTTAGGTTCGCTTCTGAAAAATCGAGATTGAGAGAACATACCTTGGTTTCGGCTCAAATTGATGGGATATATGGATAGAGCTTGAAAAATCGAGTATGTTAGAGCTTTGAATCGTTAGAATCGAGCAAGAAATGAGTGAGAAATCGAAAAGGGGAAATCGGCTAGGGTTTTTCGCGAGAAGGAAATGAAGAAGAAGAAAGAAGAAAGAAGGATTAATCGGGACTTACCTACACGTGATTGCAACGACCGTTGCACTATGTGCATCGATCGTTGCATTTTCGCGATTGGTCCAACCGAAATTGAACCAATCGATTTCCGGTTTAGAGCTCGTATACCGCCGATTTGTAATTTGGACCAGCTGTGTCGACCGTTGCACAGGACCGCAACGATCATCACAGAGCGACTTCATCTCCTCGTCATATCTCCCTGCAGCGACCGATGCACATGACCGCAACGATCGCTGCAAGGCGATTTTTTTCCTTCGTCAAATCTCCTGCATCGATCGTCGCAACAAGTGCAACGATCGACGAAGATCTCCAGACTCATATTCTGCAGTGAAAACACACCAAAAACAAAACGTAAAATCCTAGGAAAAATACCAAAATGAATATGTACAAACCAAACAGTGGGTTGCCTCCCAATCAGCGCTTGTTTAAGGTCATTAGCTTGACCAGACGAACTAGATCAGGCTCCTGGAGGTTTCGATAGAGACTGTGAGGGCCTCTGCGAAAGTATCCTCATCCAAGGTGGAGAGTAAGCTTTGTGAGTGTGAGCTCGTTCAAGGAACGAAGGGATGCTATGTTCTCCTGCATTCACAGCAGTAAGGTTAGTAGAACTGAGCTCGGAAGACGCGTACCTTTGCTTTGGTGAGGTTCTGATGTTAGGAGCTTTCTGCTTAGAAGCAGTTGCAAGCTCTGAAGATGTTAGAGTGGAATCTGCAGAAACCACCATTTTCTCCTCTCCAGGATCAGAAACTAAAGTCTCACTATTCTGCGCTTCCTGTCCATCCGCAATGCTAAAGGGTTGACCATCAATCTTTGGCCTGCACAACATATTCATCTCAAAGTGTAGAGGCTCATCTCCCAGATGGAGATCAATCAGACCATGCCTCACATCAATCTTCGCACCAGCTGCGGCTAAGAAAGGTCTTCCCAGTATTAAAGCATCATCCGGATCACTGTCGTACTTAAGCACCACAAAATCTGTCGGAACTATGTAGTTTCCAATTCTGACTGGGACATCCTCAAGAACTCCTTCTGGAATCCTTATTGACTGATCAGCTAGAACGAGAGAGGTCCTAGTGGGTGAAAAATCTGTCATTCCCAGTTTTTCTGCCACAGAGTATGGCATGAGATTTCCAGCAGCTCCTAAGTCACACAAGGAGCGCCTGAAGCTATCCTCAAAAATGGAACAACTCATCACAAATATACCAGGATCAAGTAGCTTCTTAGGAATCTGAGTTAGCAACATATCACTGATTTGTTTAGGGATCACTAGCACCCAATCTTTCAACACTTCGTCCATAGGCAGCATCTTCTCTAAGTATCTCTGCACACAAGGGAGATATGGTGGATCATCAGGTTGTAGATCTTCTCCCAACTTCTCATCCATTACTTTCAGCTGTCTGGCTTCATCAAGTTCCTGTTGAGATATCTCAAACACCTCAGGGGAAGGTGTAGTAGGCTTGTGAGCCTTCTCTTCAGCAGTACCAGAAGAAACAAGTAAGTCTGCCTCACGACATGCAACGATCGTCACACTAGGTGCATCGATCGATGCAGCTGATTCATCAAAACTCTCGGGTTTTTCTGCTTCTTCCACGAGTTCAGATGTCTTAAACTCAAATTTCTCTCCTCGGTTTGACCCATCATCAATCTGAACTGACCGACTTTAATGTGGGTATCCATAACATTCTTTCCCTTGACTGAGCTTGAAATTTGGTTCACTTGTGTATCCAACTGCTTCACATGTGTACTCAAGGATTCAAACTTCCCATTAAGATATTCATACACAACATCCAGCTTCTTGTTGAAGTCCACAACAGTCTTAGTCTGACCTTCCAGCAACTGTTCCATCATTGCTTCCATCTTGCTCTCATGAGCACTAGCAGCAGGAGGTGTGTGATATGAGGATGATCCATAAGTCCTCTGATAAGAATTACCTTGCTGAAAAGGTTTCTGATAACCAGCAGTCTGACCATAGCCTGAAGAGTTTTGGTTGCTTGTGAAAGCACTCTTCTGTCCACAATTAAAGAACTTATTACCTTGCTGATTACCAAACCTGTTCCCTTGGAATCCAGAGCCATTAATGTAGTTCACATCCTCTTCCTGGTGATCTTCTTCAGCTCCAAACACCTCAACATCCTGAGCAAAGTGGACAGCCTTCTTTGCAGTCAACAAACTATGAACAGTGTCCAGCTTATTCCTAATATCAGCTATCTCCAGATTATCAATCTTTCCACCAGACTCTTTCCTTCTCCTATCAGCAGTCTTGGTGCTATTACTGCTCACCAAGTTATTAATCAATGTCCTAGCCTGTTCAGGAGTCCTTGTATTGAAATTTCCATTGCTGGCATTATCCAATGCAGACTGGTAATGGAGATCAATGCCTCTGAAGAATATGCCCAACAACGTCACTTCAGAGAATCCATGATGAGGAAAATCACGTTGGTACTTCTTAAACCTCATCCAAGCAGACTTAAGAGGCTCTGTACGACCTTGGGTGAAGGTGATAATATCCTGTCTCGACTGATCAGAACGAGCATCATCATAAAATGCCTCAAGAACTCTCTCTTCACAGCATCCCAAGTAGTAAACTTCCCAGTTGGAAGTTGTTTCAGCCAAGCTGCAGCCACTCCAGCGAGAGAATAAGGGAAAAACTTGAGATACAGATAGTCATAGTTTACCCCATTACACTTCATTCCAGTGATGAAGTCCTCGAAATCATCAATATGATCCATTGGTTGCTCATGTGGGAGACCATGGAAAGGATTCTGCCTCAGAAGAGATTAGTAGACAGTCTTGATCTCGAAGTCATTCCTCTCAAAGCCAGGAGGTACAATTGCTGACCGGTTAGCGTAGAACTCATCCGGTCGGTTGTAGTCAGCAAGAGTCCTATCATTAGCAGGAGGATTAACCATCTGCCCTTGACCTTGGGGCGGTTCGGGATTAGGGATCACACGTCCCTCAGCATCAATCCTTAGCCAAGCATCATTGTACGGGTTATTCTGTTGGTCTCTCAGAACACCCTGAGCATCAGGTCTCAAAATCACAGGATTGTTGTTCATCCTTGCTCGTTGACCTTTTCTGTTTGTTCTCTCTAGTCTAGCAAGTTCCTCAAGCCTGAGATTCACGAGATTCTAGTTCGGATTACTTCTGGTCTCACGCGTCTGCATAAACCGTCGGTAATCGCAGTGCAACGATCGATGCTAAGTATGCAACAATCGATTCAACTCGGGTGTCGCCCTGTGTCGATCGATTCAGAAGATGCGTCGATCGATGCAAAGCGATATCATACCTGAAACAGAGAAATTAGTAACAAAAACAAAAAACAAAAATCCTAGTCTAAACTTTAAATTCAAATCTATGGAAGACTCAAAAGAGTCCCCGGCAACGGCGCCAAAAACTTGATACGATCAGAGTTTTAATCCCTAGATCTACACTGCAAGTGCACAGACGTTAACTAGTAGTATATAGGGTATCGAATCCACATAGACTCTGGATCTTACGATAGATTGTAGAATGTCAAGTTAAGCTAGGTGAAACAGAGAATAAGCAGTAAATCAGAACATAAAGTAAATCAGTAGCAAGAGTGGTTTGTAAGCAAGTACTAAAATCGTCAAGTCTAGGGAGTTCTCAGGAAATTAGACAAGCAGATTAACTATCAGTCAGGATCAAATTAAGTTCAGTTCTAGAACTCAAACACATATATAAAACTAACGTGCGAGAGTTCTCTAAGTCTAATAGCAGAAACCAAAATTTCTTTGCAATTCCTAACAGATTAAACTAGCCTTAAGTGCAAGTTTGATTTGTTCACAATTCAATTAAACCAAATTTCTTTGCGGATAATTAAATTGCTCAACCTAAATAGTTCAGAATCTAAATTACACTTTCGTGTCAATTTAATAACCTAAAGTCTAGATTCTAAGTGATCAGGTTAGAAACTAATATTAAGCACAATTCAGGTTGAAGAACAAATAAGATATGAATCCTTAACTGATAAATTAATCTAACAAGTCATGAAAACCCTAACGAGAATCCCTAAACCTAACTATGAATCTACTCAGACATGATCAATGAAACACAAATCAATGAATAAATAGATTGCATAAAGTCAAAGAGTAAAGAGTAAAAGAGGTTCAAAATCTTCTCTCTGGAGTACAAGAACGATCAACCTCTCGGTCTCTCTCTCTAAAAAGCTAATAGTATGGAAGCGTATCTAAAACAAAACACCGAAAACCTAATTATAAAGTCTTAATCACGCTTGTGGTCTTTTTGCAAATACTATAACTTCTTGTGGCAAAACTGCAATTCTCCAAAGTCTTCATTAATGTGCTGGCGCAGAGGTGTGTCGATCAATGCCAATGATGCATCGATCGATGCAATGGTCGTCCAGACTTGGTGAAATTAGATCTCTCGGCTTAAGCTTCAAATAATGCCCAAAATGCTCCATTATCTCCAATAATCTCCCAAACGTGCATGTACCTAATAAACACCTGAAATGACTCTAAAGACACGACAAAAGACTCTAAAACATACTTATATGATGGCTTAAAATAGGTAAAAACCATGATATATCACAGTAGAGAAGATCAGCTTACGCAGGCAACTACAATGTTCATCTTCACAGAATCGAAGGTGAGTTAGGCAGTTCCAAGCCGCAAGAGCTGAATTGTTGGTGGAAAAAACTGCAGAGCTGACGAGCAGATTGGTCATGTGATGAGGACATCCAACCCAGCACCCATCCACAAGCCATACCTGAGGTCAAGGAAGCTCCAATGACTCGATCTAGGACAAGGAGGCTCAGGGAAGGATTCAACACTGCAGTAGAGAACCTCATGAACTCAATGGAACTTGGAGACTACCTCAAGAATGAGCCCAAGAAGCGAGAGGCGATAGAAGACTTGGGCTGTGTAAGCAATATGGATAACACAGGAGATTTGGACCGTGTAAGCGACGTGGATAGCACAGGGGACGTGGACTGTGTAAGCAACAAAGGAGTTGGACCTTCTCATCCAAAGACACGGGCCGGACACTGCCAAGTCTTTACCATCCGGCTCGGCCCATGCTAAGTCCGAGAGTTGGTGGACCCTCTTGCACTCTTTTTCCCTTGGGTGGTTTTATCCCAAAGTGGTTTTACTCCCAAGGTTTTTAACGAGGCAAGTCGGCCCACCCACACCCATAACTCAAGGATTGGCTGCCAAGGAAAGATTACACACTTTCCTTTTCTGTGTAACTCGGCGATTCTCATTCAAGGCCGAGATATTTGTTTTTCCTTTTTGTTATTCTTTGTTTCTGTACTTAAACAACTTTGTATCATTGTGTTAGTCAGCTTTTGACATCAATAAACCCTTTTGCGATTTTCGCCCTTCTTGAGCAGCAGCCGCCTGTTCTTGTTTTGCTTGTTGTTCCTTGTGTGTGATTCACAAAGAGGACAAGTGTTTGTGCAGTATCAGAGACCCGTTCATCATCTTTGTGGTGCCTTCGATCCACCAGCCTTATCATCAACTGATTCAACAGGAGAGAGCGTCAGAGCCAGCCTGTTCAATCCCATCACTTACACACGACCATCCCTTGTGTAACAGGAGAGAGCGACATAGCCAACCTGTTCCTTCCATCAACCACCGAGTGAGGCTCCATCGTCTGAGTCTTACATCATCTGGTATCAGAGCCAAAGGTTCCTACCTTTGGTTTTCTATCCCTTATCTTTTTGTTTTGTTCTGCTATTGCTTTGATTGAATCTAAAATCCAAAAAAAAAAAAAAAAAAATTAGGTTTGTTTTGTTCTTGCTTTTGTTTTTGTTTAACTTATAAGAAAAACCCATAAAAATCTTGTTCTTAGCTCCCTGGTCGAATTTCTTTTTGAGAATTAGTAGGTTTCCTGTTTTTGGTTCTATCTTGCTAGTTGTTATTTCATAAAACCCAGAAAAGTCAAAAAAAAAAAATTGTTAGTTTTCCAATTCTATTGCTTGCGCTGACTTCCGTCTTGTGTTACACAACCCTGTCTTTGTTTTTTTGTTTTACACAATTATCTATTCTGTGGTACCTTGATAGCTTGTTGTTTTTGTTGAGTGCAATAAGAACCGGTTTACAACAAGGATAGACACCATGGGAGATGAAGGAAGACAGCCCGTTGATCCTATCATACAAATGATGACTGCTATTAGAGAAGAGATGAGTAACATAAACCAGCAAGTTGGCACAATGCGCCAAGAGTTTGGTGAGCGTATAGGACGCATAGAAGCTCCATCGAGGAGAGGACCAATCCGAGGAGCACCTATACCACCAAGATATCAAGCTGGAGATGAAGATGATGATATGCAGGACTTAGAGGAGGATATGCAACCGCCTGACCCCCTTAGACGTCCACAGCCAAGGCGTCAAGATCCTTTATGGAGGAACCCAGCCCGGGAAGGTGAGGCTAGAGAAACAAACCGTGATATTAAAGTAACCCCTCCATTGTTTTCAGGAAAGTCAGACCCAGATGCATACATGGATTGGGAAAGAAGGCTAGAGCATATCTTTGAGTGTTATGGCTATGGAGAACGCAAGAAGATTGCTGTTGCTGCTGCACAGCTCACTGAGAACGCGTTAGCTTGGTGGGACCGAACTATAGCTGAAAGGAGAAGGCAACGCTTTGGGGCAGTAGCCACTTGGAGTGACATGAAATACCTTCTACGACTTAGGTATGTCCCTGAACATTATCATAGAGACTTACAAAAGCGGTTCCGTAAGTTGTCACAGGGTACAAGAAGTGTGGATGAGTATTTTGAGGAATTTGAGAAGCTCATGAACTCGCTGGAGTTAGAGGAATCCGAAGAAGCTCTCATGGCACAGTTCATTGATGGCCTACAAGAGCGCATAGCTAGGAAGGTGGAGAGAGCTCAGTATGGTGGGCTACACGAGTTGTTACATCTTGTTGTCCAAGTAGAACAACAGATCAAGCGTAAGACAGCCATGACAAGTCGCAGCAAACCAACACAACCGTGGGCTGCAAGTAGCTCCAGACCATTTGAGAAAGGGAAGACCGTGGAGATTGACTCACGGTTCAAAGGCAAAACAGCCGAGGCTCCCAAGCCCAACCGGCCAGAACAAGGTAAGTTCCCTAGCACTAATCAGAGAACTCGTGACATCACTTGTTTTAAGTGTCAAGGCAGGGGACACATGGCTAGAGAGTGCCCAAACCAGAGAGTAATGATTATCCACAATGATGGAGAGTATGAATCACAAGATGAGCTTGAGGATGATCCAAACGAACCAGAAGAAGAGCTTGCATATCCTAACGTTGGAGAGTTGCTTGTGACCAGGCGGATGTTAAGTGTCATGATCAACCCTGAGGCAGCTCAAAGGGAAAACATCTTCCACACTAGATGCACTGTCAAGGACAAGGTATGTAATCTGATCATTGATGGAGGTTCATGCACTAACGTGGCTAGCAAGCATATGGTAGACAAGTTAGGTCTTATTAAGACCAAACACCCAAGACCATACAGGCTGAGATGGCTCAATGATGAGACAGAGCTGAAGATTTCGGAGCAAGTCATTGTTCCATTCAGTGTGGGGAAGTACCAAGACCAAGTTACTTGTGATGTAGTACCCATGCAAGCTGGACATCTCTTGCTTGGCCGACCCTGGCAGTATGACCGGGCTACAAGTCATAATGGGCGTACTAACCAGTACACCTTCTTACACAAGGATCGTAAGTTCACTCTTGCACCTCTTACACCAACTGAGGTACATGATTTACAAGTACATATGAGCAAGGAAGTTGAGTCTAGCAAATCCAGTCTCTATATATCTCGTGGGGCTATTTGTAAAACTCTTAGTGCCAAGCGCACTGTGCTACTAATGTTGTTTAAGGAGTGTTTAAGTTCAGGTTCAGGTGAGCTTGTGTTACCCACAGGAGTACAGGCTGTGTTAGACAGGTTTCAGGACATCTTCCCTGAAGAGCTTCCACCTGGCTTACCTCCAATCCGTGGGATTGAACACCAAATCGATCTTGTCCCTGACGCAGCCTTACCTAACAAGCCAGCATACAGGATGAACCCGGAGGAGACTAAGGAGCTCGAGAGGCAAGTGAGAGACCTCATGGAAAGAGGGTACATCAGGGAGAGCCTCAGCCCTTGTGCTGTGCCAGTACTCTTAGTACCCAAGAAGGATGGATCATGGAGGATGTGTGTGGACTGCCGTGCAATCAACAACATCACGATCAAATACAGGCACCCTATACCCCGCTTAGACGACATGCTGGATGAGCTAAGTGGTTCTACCATCTTCTCAAAGGTGGACTTGAAGAGTGGATACCATCAAGTTAGGATGCGAGAAGGAGATGAGTGGAAAACCGCATTCAAGACAAAGCAAGGATTGTATGAGTGGCTGGTTATGCCTTTTGGTTTAACTAATGCCCCAAGTACATTCATGCGACTCATGAACCAGGCTCTTTGTGCTTACATAAGTAAATTTGTAGTTGTCTATTTCGATGACATACTTATATATAGTAAGAACCTAGATGATCATATCTCACATCTTGAACTAGTGCTCAAATCACTTCGGAAGGAAGGCCTTTATGCTAACCTAAAGAAGTGCACCTTCTGTACTAACAAGCTTGTTTTCTTAGGATTTGTAGTAAGTGAACAGGGACTACAAGTGGACGAGGAGAAGGTCAAAGCCATCCGTGAGTGGCCTACACCAACAACCGTCGGTCATGTAAGGAGTTTTCATGGCTTAGCTAGCTTCTATAGGAGGTTTGTGAGGGACTTCAGTACGGTGGCCTCACCTCTTACCGCCGTGATAAAGAAGAATGTGCCATTCTCATGGGGTCCAGCGCAAGAATCAGCCTTCAAACTGCTCAAAGAAAGGCTTACACAGGCGCCGGTTCTGGCCTTATCCGACTTTGAAGAGGTCTTTGAGGTAGAGTGTGATGCGTCTGGCATAGGGATCGGAGCTGTGTTACACCAGAGGAAGAAACCAGTGGCCTTCTTCAGTGAAAAGCTCAGTGGTTCTTCTCTGAACTACCCAACCTACGACAAAGAATTGTATGCCTTGGTGCGAGCTCTAGAGACATGGCAGCACTACTTGTTATCCAAGGAGTTCATCATCCATACTGATCACGAGACACTTAAGCACCTAAGAGGTCAGACATCACTAAAGAGGAGACATGCTAAGTGGTTGGAGTTTGTAGAGACATTTCCCTATGTGATCAAGTACAAGAAGGGAAAGGAGAATGTGGTAGCTGATGCCTTGTCAAGGAGGCATGCCCTGATAGCTACCATGGAAGCCAAGGTTCTAGGATTTGAACACATCAAAGAGCTATACAAAGATGATCCAGAACTAGGAGAGGCTTACCAAGCCTGTGGAAGAGGAGCGTTCGGATCATACTATCTTCATGAGGGGTTCCTATTCTGAGACAAGAGGCTGTGCATTCCTCAATGCTCAATGCGTGAGCTACTGCTTAAGGAGGCACACGGAGGAGGTCTTATGGGCCATTTTGGAGTGGACAAGACACTAGCTGTGGTGGCTGATCACTTCTTCTGGCCGCACCTCAAGCGGGACGTTGAAAGGCATTGTGCAAGATGTGTAACTTGTCACAAAGCAAAATCCAGGTTACATCCTCATGGACTATACCTACCTTTACCTATTCCTAACGCCCCATGGGTGGATATTTCTATGGACTTTGTGCTAGGGTTGCCTAAGATCAAACACAAAGACTCTGTCTTTGTTGTTGTGGATCGATTTTCCAAGATGGCTCACTTCATTCCATGTGACAAAACCAATGATGCCACACAAGTTGCAGATCTATTCTTCAAGGAGGTGGTACGCTTACATGGTATACCAAGGACCATAGTCTCTGACCGAGACACAAAATTCTTGAGCCATTTTTGGAAGACATTGTGGAGGAAGCTCGGGACAAAACTTCTATTCTCCACAACCTGTCATCCTCAAACGGATGGTCAAACCAAAGTGGTAAACCGTACCTTATCTACTTTACTCAGGGTAACTCTTGGTAGGAACTTAAACACATGGTTAGATTGTTTGCCATTCATTGAGTTTGCCTATAACCATGCTACATGTAACATCCCCGAACCGGCCTAAGGGCCATTCGGGCTGTTCATGGAACCAGAAGTCAGAACTCACGATCTAAAAGGTCTATAAGAGTGTTCCATGGGCAGAGAAGGGGTAAGTTCGACTAAACGGGAGCTTAACCTAATAGAAACCAGCTGGACGGCCGAGCTATCAGCTAGAGAAGCTAGTGGCCAGCTTAGCTCAGCTAAGCTGAAGTGTAGAAGTGTGAAATCAGCTGGTCAGCTAGTGACACTAGCTGACCAAGGCGCCAATAGCGAATGGTTGCCAATGGGAGTCATGACCATTCGCAAGCCAACTTGTACCTCTTCTCCTTGGGCGGTTATGGGGCGAGTTTTGGCTTATAAATACAAGCCTTAAGGGCCATTTTCGCACACTACACACACAAGGGAAGAATCCCAACATTTTCTCTAAGGCATAAGCCACATAAACCGAGAGAAAAGAGAGAAAGAAAGAGAGAAGGAGCGGCCGGTTCCAAAGGAGAAGGCCGAGCGTTCAAGGAGGCGTTGGTGGTTGATCAAGGCGGTTGGAAGTGGAAACCATGGCTGGAGAAACGGCTAAGGACCCAGGCAAATCGACCACAACCTCTAAGGTAACATCCGTAACCACTTTAACTACGGCCGCGGCCAAACCGCTAGGCCAAAGGCCGCTTTAGATGTTGGCCGGATTGTTCTTCTTTTCTTCTAAGTTAAACCGCTTATAGAGAGAGTCTATATGCGGTCTTCAAATCGTTCATATACTAGTCACACACGACCGGCCAAAGGCCATGGTCGTGAAGATGGTCATGTGCGGTTTATGTACGGTCAAGTCATGACAGGGCCGAATGGATTGACGCGTCTCGGCGGTTAACGGCGCATCTTGGGGGATGTTGGCCGAGACCGTGAGACAGAGGCGTAGCCGGTCTTGACGTGAATCGGACTAGACGTCCGAATGAACCGCTACCGTAACCAAGCATGGACCGTATCGGGTGGGACGTATACCGTCAGTCGGGTCGAGATGATCGCGGACTGCCGTATGAACCGAAGGATCGATCGCAACCGTCCGCGGAACGATCGCATCCGTTCGTACGAACAGTCGCGTCCGTTCGCGGACGTACGGCTGATCCACGGTGCATGCGCCACACGATCGCGGTACTACGCGGTACATGCGTCAAGCGGTCACGGTACGTCGCGGGTCGATCAAAGCATCTCTCGGACAGTACGCGGCCGGTCGTAAGTATGCGGACTGACCATGCGATAGCGTCTGTCGGACCGTGTCGACGACACACGACGGTACACGCGGATGATCGGATGGACTCACGGACCATACGCACGGACGTACGCGGACAACCTTACGGTTGTGCGTGAATGAACATACGGACGTGCCGAGGTCGGAAATAAGGAACGTCCGGGTCGATGTGGGACTTAAGTGTTGGAACGTTTGGAGCCTAGGTTACTTAGATTAAATTGCAAATTGAATGGGAAATATAAGGGGATCATATAGAACAAATGTTAGGTTGTTAAGCCTTAACTTAAACGTTATGATTCATGAAATGATTTGGTTTTCAGGTAACAAGGATGATCATGGGAATGACTCATCCTAGGCGCGGACAAGACCGAGACGAGTGGTGTATTTAGATAGACATTGTACTAGGACCGAATACTATTAGCATAATGCGTTTGACTACATTGTATTGGTACCTTTGATTATTAATAAAATGTCTATTTGCCTTATTATTCTTGCTTAGAATGTTAGAACGGAATGGATGAATGGAATGAATTTTGTTAAGGATTTGGCTAAGTATAAAACGTTTAGGGTTGAGGTTTCAAAAGAACCTCAACTTAGAATGGATTAGTTAATGGGACATCCGTCTAGGCCTATGGCCGGGATGGGGTGTTTCAAGTTGGTATCAGAGCGGAGTTATTTCCTAGGCTATGGGTTATGGGGCTCCACCACTCGTCCGGGTTAGATTGTCCGTGTAGGAATTGTTAGACTTGTTTAGGACTTGAAGATTGCTTGTGTTGAATGTCTTAACTTGTTGATCTTCAGGTTGGAAAAAGCAAGTCAAAGCGTACTAAGGACAAGAGTGTGGCTGGGAACGGACAAGGATCCAAGGACCAGACCACGCCCGTCCAGCCTGGGATGACCGGTCCTGAGGTCGCTCAGAAGAGCACGGGTCCCACCGATCCTAACATTCTCAACTCGACTAGGGTTAATGAACCGGACATCGAGGTTGAGGGTAGAGAGGATGATGTGGGCGAGTCCTCGTCTCACGCGGCTCGAGGTGAGACCGGCCGTGAGGAGGACGATGCTATGGGCGGCGATGGTGAGCCATTGACCGTGGTCCCGAACATCGGTCAGATGTGGACCATGTTGAAGGAGGTCATGGACCAGTTAACGACACTGAACCAGAACATCTCTTCTGGTCAGAAGTTGTTTTCTGAAGGGCTTAAGGCCAAGGTCGTGGAGACCAAGGACCTTAGTGATGATGAACCGGACGTAGTAGTGGTAGAGTCACCGGTTCCCAGAAAGAACCGTAAGGTGGACTACCTCAACGTTCTTGGTCACATCACCAAGTTGGGCACCAAGCACTTCAAGGGAAGTGCATACCCGCTTGAGGCCGATGAGTGGAAGTCACGGCTTGTCCGGAACTTCCGATCTACCCGGTGTCCCGAGGACTACCGGAAGGACATTGCGGTTCACTTCCTGGAAGGGGACGCGCATAACTGGTGGCTGTCAGTGGACAGGCGCACCAAGGGTCTCATTGACTCGTTTGCTGACTTTGAGGTTGAGTTCAACCGGAAGTACTTCCCAGCTGAGGCTTGGGATCGTATGGAGGGTAAGTACCTGAGCTTGACCCAAGGCCGCAAGACGGTCCGTGAGTACGAGGCAGAGTTTGACCGTCTCAGACAGTATGTGGGACGTGATGTTGAGGACGAACCGGCTCAAGTGCGCCGTTTCCTGCGCGGCCTGCGTGTGGAACTGCGGACTCATTGCTCGGTTTGCTCCTATGACTCAGTCTCCGAGCTGGTTGAACGAGCTGCTACTGTGGAGGCCAACATGGCCGAGGAGAACCGCGTCGGTACTAAGGCACAGGACAAAGAGGCCAACCGATCCGGGAAGAACCTAAAGAGGAAATGGGATCAAGTGGGGGCTGATCGCCAATCCTCTGACCGCACGAAGTGTACCACCTGTGGCAAATATCACTTGGGGGAGTGTTGGAAAGCCGGGAAGGTATGTGCGAAGTGTGGCAGCAAAGACCATGAGGTCACAAGCTGTCCACATAAGTGAAGGATTGTTTAGTGTTAATCCTGATTCAATTCATCAGATTAATTGATCCTAAACATGCCAGATCTAGGTTCTCTTGCAGAATCATAAAGGATCTCACCTGTTACCTTGTTTATGCAGCGGAAAGAGGAGGTACGGGTCAGAGATCAGCAGAACCACCAAGAGATAGTTCCTCCAAAGGCTCACACACGCACGCACAGGAAATTGGCTGCTAGACCAGCTGGTGGGAGGCGCAGAAGAGAGAGAGAGAGGTGGCGCAGAGGCTTAAGGAAATTAGGTGGCTAGGTTAAGTTTTAATCATAAAACTTATGCCTAATTCCTTTTGGGCTTTTGGGCCCAATTCCCTAGTCTGATTAAATCCCTTGGATTTAATCAGGCCCTTCTATCTCTCTAAGTACAGTAAATGCCTAGCACTTTTACCGTACTTCTGCTAAACCGTTCCTACACATTTTCCTGTTAGCTTAGGCGTGTGACCCATATGGGATCATATAATAAAAGCAATAAGTCCAAGACTTATAGATCATGAGCGGACTCTAGCAAGCCATCATGACCCCCAGTATTATATGACTTATGTCTGATCATTGACATACTCTTACTTTCTAGAGACAGCACATAGATTACTGGACATAATTCCAACAATCTCCCACTTGTACTGGAATCTCTGTATTCATATTCCTTTTGTCTCAATATCTCGATTAGTCATAAGGCAAGATGAGTGTCATCCTTATAAAGCCTAATCTTGTTCATCGGACTCTGATTTGATACTGACAATCCAAACGACTCGGGAAAGTCCGTTTGAGCATGGCCATGCATTTTCCAGTATACAAATCTCCGATTGGCCTAGAGATATTCACTCCATTTATATTGGAGGGACAAATCCCGTCTTGTTCCATCACTGTAAACTACTCATTTCATAATACACCCAATCAAGGTCCTTATAACTATCGCTTAACGACAGCATTAGACAATGATCAAAGCGCATTAGTTCATGTGCAGTCACATGCATGCGAACTCAGGTCTAAGGACTATACTCTATAGTCGTAGTAAGAATCTCTTATGACACAGATATAAATATCCTGAAGAGTTCTTATAATCGGGTCTTGTCCGGTCGTATGTACCCCAACATACACCTATGTATTGACTTTGATGCCGTGCATCTATGACATCCTGAGACTTTGTCATAAGTCACATACCAATCTAGTCTCACACGGTTGTTGGTGTTCCAATTTCAACAACCTTCGACTAGGGACAGGATGATATAAGCCATCTATCAAATATAGGGTCTCATGATCAAGCTAAATGACTTTGATGACTCAAGATCAAGTCACTTACTTCGATGACCTATAAAATGGTTCATATCATTTTGGAACGATTATTTCATCACAGTTAAAATAATCTTGAAATAATAATTTCATTAAACATCATAAAATATTTTACAAGAACATATCAATAACCAAATAAAGCCCTTTATTAACTCCCACTGAAATTAAGACTACATCTTAATTTCACTTATCCTACAGCAACAGTCCGCGACTCGTGCTTAGGCCTAAGGAGTGGCTTCGTTAATAGATTAGCAACGTTCTCATTCGTTGAAACTTGCTGATCTACTTAACATCTCTGTCATTTATCTCACGGAATAGGTTATACCTATCCTCAAGGTGTTTGGACCTCTGATGTGCAGCTAGTCTCATCTATGCTGGGAATCACATCAAGTTCAGTGACGAACTCTTCTTTCCAAACAACCTCTTTCGCCGCTTCTCAAGCTGCGAAACGTTCAGCTTAAGTCATGGAGTCAGCAACAGTGCCTTGCACCGCCAGATAGACACAAGATATAATCGGACTGTGACCGGAAATCATCTTTGTCCGTTGGAAGCATGCCTTTCAGACTCTACCGACTCGTAGCACCTCACTTTCTCCGTAAATCAAGAACTTATCCTTAGTATTCCTCAAATACTTTAGGATATTCTTTACGGCAATCCAGTGATTCTTTGCTGGATTTGACTGGTCTTTTACTTGTCTTGCTTAACATTAAAGCAACATCAAAACAAGTACGTGTCATGGCATATATGATAGATCTAATTGCCGACGCATATGGAATCTCATCCATGCATTCAAGCTCAGCAGATATCGTAGGATACTGTTTCTTGCTTAACGTAAGCCATGTGACATTGGCATAAAACCCTTCTTGGATTGCTGAAAACGTGTAGGACTTTGTCAATTTAAGAATCCTGACATTGTCCTACCAGCTCTTTTGGATCTCTATCTTTAGATCCAAAATCCAAGAACATACGTGGCTTTACCCATGTCAATCATTAAAACCAACTCCCAAGCCAGTCCTTTATCGACTGCAGCATTGGGATGTTATTTCCGAGAATCAATATGAGAAATGCAACATCGCTCCCACTTATCTATTAGTAAACGCACAGTTCCATTTCGTTCCTGTTCAAGTCAAAACCTTGACTTCTTCAACATAACGAAGATTCCAACTCCGATATGTTTGCTTCCATCCATGAATGGATCGATGAAGCTAACTTTACACAAAATGTAATTTTTCGGAGTCCGAGCTCACTTTCGCTTATTTGAATTTCGCAGATTCGTCGCTTTCAATGATCATCAGATCATGCGAACTTTCAATGATCATCAGGTTCAACTAATGACGAGAAATCACTCTCGGATTAGTGACTGATTCATTCATGTCTGCGAACTTCAGGCTCTACAGGTGTAGATTCTACAGAAATCTGTAAATCCATCCGTTGCTCTCCCTCAACAGGTTGAGCAGCCACCTGTATTTGTCGAATTTCTTTGAGTCATACTTTTACTCCCACTGTTCTTCCTGGAAAGTAACTTCCTTTCTTGAAAACAGAATGGACGTAAAAGATAACAAGCCTTGGTTTCCCTAGGACAACCAGCGAAGTACTCAGTAAAGACGAATTTGGATCGATTCTAATCCACATTTACGTGGTGTCTTTCAACTGATATTGGTGGAACTATTTCAGCGTAAACTTAGATATTTCTAGAGCGTTATTCTTCAAGAATATCATGGAAGATTCGTGTGACTCATCTTTAATCATTTCTTATAAGATCTGATTCTTTCTCACAGAAATACCTCAAGGTTTTTCAGGAGAATTGAGCTGTGAAACGACTTCACACTCATTCAGATGATCACACCATTAATGACTCAAGTATTCTCACTCGTGATTTAATTCAGAGCCTTAATACTTCTGTCACTCAGATTCTATACCTCATTCTGGAACTCTTTCGACCATGTCAAAGAATTCCGACTTGTGTCTCATCAAATGAACACAGTCACACTCACTGAAGCAATCAGTAGAGACAATGAAGTACAGGAAATTTTCTCTGGCATTACTGTTCATTGGGCCACATACATGAGTATGTTCAAGGTCCAATAAGCCTTTGGGCCTTTCTCTAGCTCGGCTAAGATAGGCCCTTTGCCTTTTGGTCCAGTAAGCAAAATTCAAGTCTCATAAGATATCGTATCAAATGAGCCCAACAGTCCATAACTATGGGATTTCTGAATCCGACTTACTCTATGTGACCAAGACTTTTATGCCAAGAAAAATCAGGTTTAATTCATCAGATTTAAACCAATTTGGTATTTATGTTACATTTAGGCACTTTTGGTTTAAAATATAAAACCCATTCCTTGAATAGGGTGCTACAATTAATATTTCATTAAGATCAAAAGAACAAAAACTTGTCTTTTATCAAAATGAAAAACATTCAAATTCTTACAAGAAAATGAAAAACAACTCTGCTTAAAGCAGGTATATTGTAGCAATTACTTAATACAAAACCAAGCCTCGAAGGCATCTACAAGTGAAAACCCTACGGCTGAGGCAGCATCCATAGCTCCTTCCAGACATGCAGTTCCACTTGCCCTTCCTTCAACGTTCTACTGTTGCTTAGGCTCTGCATATTACAACAAATATCAGTGCCACAACCAGTATCCAATACCTATAAGGTAGAACTTGAAGTAATAACATGAATACCTGAGGAAGTAGTCTCATACATCAACTTCAACTCCTCATCATCTTCCATGAATTTAATGCAATATCTCTTCCAATGCCCAGTCTCTTTACAGTAGCAGCACTTACCAACGTAAGAGGTATCTGACTTGGGCTCAGAAGACACACGCTTGCCATGATTCAAAATCTGGACAACTTTGTCTTCACCCTTGTCAGCACTAGGTTTAATAAACCCACCCTTCTCCATTATGAGATTATACTGGGTACTCTTCACGTTTGGCTCAACTGTCTTGAGCATATCATGCAGTTCAGTCAGCGTCTTCGTTAAGCCTTTCTTGATATAGTTCCTTCTGAACTTATCATAGCTTGACGGCAGTGACTGCAGAATGATTTCAGTTGCCAATTCTTGGCTAACTGGATAATCCAGTTTCCTCAGGTTATCAATGTAACCCATCATTTTACTGACATGAGGACTCACTGGATGATCATTTGGTAGCTTGCAGCTAGTGAGAGACTTAACCAACTGGTATCTCTCCACTCTTACCTGCTCCTGAAATTTCAATTTCAGGCTGCTGATCATCTCTATTGGCGACTCCATGTTCTCATATTGCTTCCGCAAGTCTGAGTCCATGGTAGCCAATATCAGACCACGCACATCTACCGCATCATTATAATGCTTATTCCAAGCATCATATACTGCATGGGAGGCATTGGACCCGATCCTCACGGGGAGAGCTCTCTCAAGGACATAGTCCTTTCTCTCCTGCCTGAGGACTAGCCTCAGGTTCCGCGACCAAGTCAAGAAATTTGATCCGTTCAGCTTGTCCATCTCAAGGACAGACCGGATCGAGAAAGTGTTTTGATTGTTTGTGCTAGTCATAACTGAAAATTAAGATAAAAGGATTTTAGTTAATATGTTCAATAAGATTAATCTCGCATTATATTTAATATGATTAATCTCTCATTATATTCAATAACATCAGTTACCCTCAATAGAATATAATGATTCCAAGATCCACATATAACTAAGATCAAAGTGGGCCACTGGCCGTCACTCAACCTTAGCTTATATCGGTAAGCCCTATCTCGGCTAATTATATCCGTGATATAACTCTTGGTTGTGAATCTGGGCCCGAGGCCCAATCCACTCTGATGTCTCAAGGCCCGGGACTCCCGATGGCCTAGTCAAGAAAACCAGACTATACAGTCATGTAATCACTAATGTCTGGGACTCCCAATGACATTTATGAATCACAAACTGTCTTACCCACGCAAAAGTAGACACCCTCACACTGTAAGGCCATGAGTACAATTGAATGGGCTTCGACAGCTGACATAGACTGGACAAGACATCCAACGCTTGATATTGTTTGAGGTTTGTAGGTTTATTAAAATTTTATCCCAAAATAGAAGATTACTATTTTGGGAAACTTTCCTTTTTGGGAAACCTACTAATTTTGGAAACTTTCTAAAATTGGAAACTTCCTAAAATCCAAAACATGCAAATCTAGAAACTTCTAATTTAAGAAACTTTCTAATTTCAGATTTTGAAAACTGATTAATTTTAAAATAAAATTTTAATAATTAAATGAATTTTAAAATAATCTGAAGAATAAGACTCAAATAATTGGCCCAATTGTTTTAACTTCTTGGCCCGAGGCCCAAGAATTGGTCCATGTCCAAGACATAACCCAATTGTCCAATTAAATGACATAACCGGTCTGGTTCATTAAAATTGGTCTAACCAAAATTAATTACTACGATGACCACAATTGTCAACCGGTTATTTACTAAACCGGATTTTCTCAATTTATTTGGTCCAACCAAATCAAATTAGAAAGCCACTGGTTTAGGCACTAAATCCAATTTTTCGACTTTGGATTTCTTATCCCGGTTTAACCAGAACTTAATAAATTTTATTAAGTCTGTTTATTAAACCGTGACGTTTAATTTTCAATCAAGTTTTAAACCGAACCGAACCGATTTGTCACGGACCGATCACGGTCGTGACCTAGCTTCGCGGTCGAGACAGCCGCAGCCGCAAGCATCACGCTTCCGCGGCGGGTCGACAGTCGGGACGTGAAGCCGGACGGGACGGGACGATCGGGACAGCTGGGCCGTGCGATCGGGACGAGACGCGATCCATGCGATCGGCTCATCTCTCGCGATCGGACGGGACGCGTACGGCTTCGATCCATGCGATCGTACCGATCGGATCCATGCGATCGTTATCGGCCAATCCATGCGATCTTCTTGCGCCAAGTCGCCGATCGTGTTGACGACACAACCCGATCCAGACGTGTGATCCGAAACCGATCAACACTCTGACGCATACCGATTCATATAGATCGGATCATGCGATTTCTAGTTAGTTTAGGTTTTAATTCTTTGTTTCTTAAGTGTTTTTCTTATCAATAGATTGATTCAAACACTTCTAAACAACCTAAACATGATTCTAAACAAGAAATCCTAACAGAACCAATGGCTCTGATACCACTGAAGGATTGTTTAGTGTTAATCCTGATTCAATTCATCAGATTAATTGATCCTAAACATGCCAGATCTAGGTTCTCTTGCAGAATCATAAAGGATCTCACCTGTTACCTTGTTTATGCAGCGGAAAGAGGAGGTACGGGTCAGAGATCAGCAGAACCACCAAGATATAGTTCCTCCAAAGGCTCACACACGCACGCACAGGAAATTGGCTGCTAGACCAGCTGGTGGGAGGCGCAGAAGAGAGAGAGAGGTGGCGCAGAGGCTTAAGGAAATTAGGTGGCTAGGTTAAGTTTTAATCATAAAACTTATGCCTAATTCCTTTTGGGCTTTTGGGCCCAATTCCCTAGTCTGATTAAATCCCTTAAATCCCTTGGATTTAATCAGGCCCTTCTATCTCTCTAAGTACAGTAAATGCCTAGCACTTTTACCGTACTTCTGCTAAACCGTTCCTACACATTTTCCTGTTAGCTTAGGCGTGTGACCCATATGGGATCATATAATAAAAGCAATAAGTCCAAGACTTATAGATCATGAGAGGACTCTAGCAAGCCATCATGACCCCCAGTATTATATGACTTATGTCTGATCATTGACATACTCTTACTTTCTAGAGACAGCACAGAGATTACTGGACATAATTCCAACAAGAAGGGGCAAGAAAGGGTGACAGAAAGACCATTGACATGTTTCCAATGTGGAAAGACCGGGCATTACATGCGTGATTTCCCGAAGCTGCAAGGTGATAAGCAGAAAGCGCCAGAAGGGAACCGGGGACAAGAAGGTCGCGCGGTTAAGGCCAAGGGCCAAGCCGGGACACCCCGAGTCTACAACCTGGTGAAGGACTCGGCCGAAGCCGGCTCCTACGACTCGATCACTGGTACGTCACTAAGACCTCTACTTCTTCAATTTTTAAATGCATTGCATACATTGGGGAAAAGGGCGGGACACTTAGACATTTGGGGGAATGTGTAGGGACCGTTACAATAGGTGGTGTAGAGGCACTCACTCTATTTGACTCTGGGGCTACACATAGTTTTGTGAGTCCCGGAATGATTGGGAAAGGCTTGTTCCAAAAGGAACAAATGGCCGGCCAAGGCATTGTAAATGCGGCCGGTGGGCAAGTGATGCCTATGCTAGGGTTAGTGAAGGCGGTTCCCGTTTCCATTGGAGGCGTGGACATGCCAGCTGATCTAGTAGTAGTCCAACTTAAGAATCATGAAGTGATCTTAGGGATGGATTGGCTTGGACAAAACCGAGCCACCATTGAATGCCACCGAGGAAGGGTGAAGTTGGAACGGCCAGAGGGAAGGGTCGTGTTCCAAGGAGTAAGACCAACTTCGGGTAGTTTGGTCGTCTCTGCTATCCAAGCAGAACGGATGCTGGAAAGGGGATGCGAAGCATACCTAGCCACCATCACTACTAAGGAAGTTGGGCCGGAGACAAAGGTCGAAGAGATCCCAGTGGTCAACGACTTTGAGGACGTGTTCAAGGCCCTAGAAGGCTTACCGCCTGACCGGTCTGATCCGTTCGTCATTGAGTTAGAACCAGGGACCAAGCCTCTCTCCAAAGCGCCATATAGAATGGCTCCAGCCGAGATGGCTGAGCTGAAGAAGCAGCTGGAAGAACTACTAGACAAAGGCTTTATTAGGCCAAGTAGTTCTCCATGGGGGGCGCCCGTTCTATTCGTCAAGAAGAAGGACGGAAGCCTTCGATTGTGCATTGATTACCGAGGCATAAACCGGGTTACTGTGAAGAACAAGTACCCATTGCCTCGGATAGATGAATTGTTGGATCAATTAAAGGGTTCAACGGTGTTTTCCAAGATCGATCTGGCTTCGGGATACCATCAAATCCCGATAGCACCTGAGGACGTGAGGAAAACAGCCTTTAGAACTCGGTATGGTCACTATGAGTTTGTGGTCATGCCATTTGGTCTAACAAATGCACCGGCTGCGTTCATGAAGATGATGAACGGTGTCTTTCGGGAATGGTTGGATAAGTTCGTTATCATATTCATTGATGACATCCTTGTCTACTCCAAGAACCGAAGAGAACACGGTAAACATCTAAGGATCGTGATGGAAATCCTAAGAGCACAGAAGCTCTATGCCAAGCTCAGCAAGTGCAGCTTCTGGCAAACAAGGATAGGGTTTCTAGGACACATAGTGTCTGATGAAGGTGTCTCAGTTGATCCGGACAAGATCCGTTCAATTGAAGAGTGGCCGCGGCCGAGGAACGCAACCGAGGTTAGAAGTTTCCTCGGGCTGGCCGGTTACTATAGGCGGTTTGTCCAAGGTTTTGCAAGCATGGCTAAGGCTATGACTAAGCTGACCGGAAAGAACGTGAAGTTCGAATGGACTGAGGCCGCGGAGAAGAGTTTCAATGACTTGAAGGATATGTTAACCAAGGCACCTGTCCTAACACTGCCAGTAGACAATGTACCATACGTGGTCTACACAGATGCATCCCGGAACGGGTTAGGGTGCGTTCTGATGCAGGACGGGAAGGTGATAGCCTATGCCTCAAGGCAGTTGAGGAAACACGAGGGTAACTACCCCACTCACGATCTCGAGATGGCCGCTGTGATTTTTGCACTTAAGATCTGGCGATCTTATCTCTACGGAGCCAAAGTGCAACTATTCACCGACCATAAGAGTCTGAAGTATGTGTTCACTCAGCCTGACCTTAACCTGAGGCAAAGAAGGTGGATGGAATTGGTGGCGGATTACGATCTAGACATCACTTACCATCCAGGAAAGGCCAACTTGGTTGCAGATGCCTTAAGTCGGAAAAGGACTGAAGTGGCCGCAGAAAAGGATGCAGAGACCTTGATCGGATTGGTCCGGTCCTTGCACCTTAACGCCCTGACCGTGGACAATGAGCCACTAGGACTTGGAGCAGCAGATCGGGCGGATCTGCTGACAAGGGTCAGGCTAGCCCAAGAGCATGATGAAGAGTTGATGAAATCGGTTAATAACAACAACACTGAGTATCAGTTCACTAACAACGGGACGGTTGTGGTGAATGGTCGAGTGTGTGTTCCCGATGTGAAAGGCCTTAAGGAAGAAATCCTAAGGATGGCTCATCAGTCTAAGTTCTCTATACATCCCGGACAGACCAAGATGTACCAAGACCTCAAAAGGTACTATCACTGGGTCGGGATGAAGAAGGACATTGCTGAATGGGTGTCTAAGTGACAAACGTGTCAATTGGTCAAGATTGAACACCAAGTCCCGAGCGGCCTGATGCAAAGTTTACCCATTCCGGAATGGAAGAGGGATAACATTACAATGGACTTTGTATCTGGACTGCCGGTGACCCGGTCAAGAAGGGACACGATTTGGGTAGTGGTGGACAGACTGACCAAGTCCGCACACTTCTTAGCCATCAAGAAGACTGATGGAGTTGGTAAACTTGCTGAAAAGTACATTGATGAGATCGTAAGACTTCATGGTGTACCAGCAAGCATAGTCTCAGACCGAGATGGTCGGTTCACTTCTTATTTCTGGCAAGCTTTCCAGAAAGCCCTAGGAACGAGGGTGAACATGAGTACGGCTTATCATCCACAAACGGATGGTCAGTCTGAAAGGACCATACAAACGTTAGAAGACATGTTGAGATCATGTGTTCTAGACTGGGGAGACTCTTGGGAAAAGTATTTGCCCTTGACCGAGTTTGCTTACAACAACAGTTACCAAGCAAGCATCGGAATGTCCCCCTACGAAGCGTTGTATGGGCGGCCCTGCAGGACTCCACTATGCTGGACGCAAGTGGGTGAATCTCGAGTCCTTGGGCCAGAGATCATTGAGGAAACAACGGAGCAAATCCGTTTCCTAAGAGCCAAGATGCAAGAGGCGCAAGACCGCCAAAAGAGTTACGCAGATAAAAGAAGGAAAGACATCGAATTCCAAGTTGGGGATCGAGTCTACCTTAAGATGATCACCTTCAAAGGAAGGGCAAGGGTTTCCAAACGTGGGAAACTTGATCCAAGATACTTAGGACCGTTCACGATCCTAGAACGGGTCGGGACCGTTGCCTATAAGCTAGACTTGCCTAATGAGATGGAAGCATTCCACAATGTGTTCCATGTCTCACAATTGCGCAAGTGCTTATCGGATCAGGATAAGATTATGCCCGAGATTCCCGAGAATCTAAAGGCAAATCTCACCTTGGAAACAAGACCCTTGAGGATTCTGGATAGGTTGGAAAAAGCAACCAGAAAGAAAGTCATCCAGATGGTGAAGGTTGAATGGATCTGCAATGGAGTTAAGGAGATAACTTGGGAAACCAAGAACAGAATGAAGGCTGACTATCCAGAGTGGTTTGAGGAGTTCACAAGGAACGAACACCTTGGATCGGATTCAGGGACGAATCCATTTCAAGGGGGGGGGGAGACTTGTAACATCCCCGAACCGGCCTAAGGGCCATTCGGGCTGTTCATGGAACCAGAAGTCAGAACTCACGATCTAAAAGGTCTATAAGAGTGTTCCATGGGCAGAGAAGGGGTAAGTTCGACTAAACGAGAGCTTAACCTAATAGAAACCAGCTGGACGGCCGAGCTATCAGCTAGAGAAGCTAGTGGCCAGCTTAGCTCAGCTAAGCTGAAGTGTAGAAGTTTGATATCAGCTGGTCAGCTAGTGACACTAGCTGACCAAGGCGCCAATAGCGAATGGTTGCCAATGGGAGTCATGACCATTCGCAAGCCAACTTGTACCTCTTCTCCTTGGGCGGTTATGGGGCGAGTTTTGGCTTATAAATACAAGCCTTAAGGGCCATTTTCGCACACTACACACACAAGGGAAGAATCCCAACATTTTCTCTAAGGCATAAGCCACATAAACCGAGAGAAAAGAGAGAAAGAAAGAGAGAAGGAGCGGCCGGTTCCAAAGGAGAAGGCCGAGCGTTCAAGGAGGCGTTGGTGGTTGATCAAGGCGGTTGGAAGTGGAAACCATGGCTGGAGAAACGGCTAAGGACCCAGGCAAATCGACCACAACCTCTAAGGTAACATCCATAACCACTCTAACTACGGCCGCGGCCAAACCGCTAGGCCAAAGGCCGCTTTAGATGTTGGCCGGATTGTTCTTCTTTTCTTCTAAGTTAAACCGCTTATAGAGAGAGTCTATATGCGGTCTTCAAATCGTTCATATACTAGTCACACACGACCGGCCAAAGGCCATGGTCGTGAAGATGGTCATGTGCGGTTTATGTACGGTCAAGTCATGACAGGGCCGAATGGGTTGACGCGTCTCGGCGGTTAACGGCGCATCTTGGGGGATGTTGGCCGAGACCGTGAGACAGAGGCGTAGCCGGTCTTGACGTGAATCAGACTAGACGTCCGAATGAACCGCTACCGTAACCAAGCATGGACCGTATCGGGTGGGACGTATACCGTCAGTCGGGTCGAGATGATCGCGGACTGCCGTATGAACCGAAGGATCGATCGCAACCGTCCGCGGAACGATCGCATCCGTTCGTACGAACAGTCGCGTCCGTTCGCGGACGTACGGCTGATCCACGGTGCATGCGCCACACGATCGCGGTACTACGCGGTACATGCGTCAAGCGGTCACGGTACGTCGCGGGTCGATCAAAGCATCTCTCGGACTGTACGCGGCCGGTCGTAAGTATGCGGACTGACCACGCGATAGCGTCTGTCGGACCGTGTCGACGACACACGACGGTACACGCGGATGATCGGATGGACTCACGGACCATACGCACGGACGTACGCGGACAACCTTACGGTTGTGCGTGAATGAACATACGGACGTGCCGAGGTCGGAAATAAGGAACGTCCGGGTCGATGTGGGACTTAAGTGTTGGAACGTTTGGAGCCTAGGTTACTTAGATTAAATTGCGAATTGAATGGGAAATATAAGGGGATCATATAGAACAAATGTTAGGTTGTTAAGCCTTAACTTAAACGTTATGATTCATGAAATGATTTGGTTTTCAGGTAACAAGGATGATCATGGGGATGACTCATCCTAGGCGCGGACAAGACCGAGACGAGTGGTGTATTTAGATAGACATTGTACTAGGACCGAATACTATTAGCATAATGCGTTTGACTACATTGTATTGGTACCTTTGATTATTAATAAAATGTCTATTTGCCTTATTATTCTTGCTTAGAATGTTAGAACGGAATGGATGAATGGAATGAATTTTGTTAAGGATTTGGCTAAGTATAAAACGTTTAGGGTTGAGGTTTCAAAAGAACCTCAACTTAGAATGGATTAGTTAATGGGACATCCGTCTAGGCCTATGGCCGGGATGGGGTGTTTCACTACACATTCTGCTACTAAAATGTCTCCATTTGAAATTGTGTATGGTTTTAACCCACTAACACCTCTTGATTTGTCGCCAATTCCCCAAGTTGAGCAAGTTAATCTAGATGGTCTCAGGAAAGGAGAGTTTGTTAAGAAGCTACACCAGAAAGCAAGAGACAACATTCTTAAGAAGACTGAAGAGTACAAGAGGCGAGCAGACAAGGGCCGCAAGGAGTTAGTCTTTGAGCCAGGAGAGTGGGTTTGGCTCCACATGAGACCTGAGAGGTTTCCACAGAAGAGAAGCTCGAAGCTGGCGCCTAGGGGAGATGGTCCCTTCAAAGTTCTAGAACGGATCAACAACAATGCCTACAAACTAGAACTTCCGGGTGAGCTCAATATTTCACATAGCTTCAATGTGACTGATTTGTCTACATATGATGCAGATGATCCAGTTTTGAGGACAAAACCTTCTGAAGAGGGTGGGAATGATGAGGACATTCAACCCATCACCCATCCACAAGCCATACCTGAGGTCAAGGAAGCTCCAATGACTCGATCTAGGACAAGGAGGCTCAGGGAAGGATTCAACACTGCAGTAGAGAACCTCATGAACTCAATGGAACTTGGAGACTACCTCAAGAATGAGCCCAAGAAGCGAGAGGCGATAGAAGACTTGGGCTGCGTAAGCAATATGGATAACACAGGAGATTTGGACCGTGTAAGCGACGTGGATAGCACAGGGGACGTGGACTGTGTAAGCAACAAAGGAGTTGGACCTTCTCATCCAAAGACACGGGCCGGACACTGCCAAGTCTTTACCATCCGGCTCGGCCCATGCTAAGTCCGAGATTTGGTGGACTCTCTTGCACTCTGTTTCCCTTGGGTGGTTTTATACCAAAGTGGTTTTACTCCCAAGGTTTTTAACGAGGCAAGTCGGCCCACCCACACCCATAACTCAAGGATTGGCTGCCAAGGAAAGATTACACACTTTCCTTTTCTGTGTAACTCGGCGATTCTCATTCAAGGCCGAGATATTTGTTTTTCCTTTTTGTTATTCTTTGTTTCTGTACTTAAACAACTTTGTATCATTGTGTTAGTCAGCTTTTGACATCAATAAACCCTTTTGCGATTTTCGCCCTTCTTGAGCAGCAGCCGCCTGTTCTTGTTTTGCTTGTTGTTCCTTGTGTGTGATTCACAAAGAGGACAAGTGTTTGTGCAGTATCAGAGACCCGTTCATCATCTCTGTGGTGCCTTTGATCCACCAGCCTTATCATCAACTGATTCAACAGGAGAGAGCGTCAGAGCCAGCCTGTTCAATCCCATCACTTACACACGACCATCCCTTGTGTAACAGGAGAGAGCGACATAGCCAACCTGTTCCTTCCATCAACCACCGAGTGAGGCTCCATCGTCTGAATCTTACATCATCATGTCAACCACCAACGGACAAGATCATAACGCAATGAGGATTGAAAAAGAGATATGACAAGATATCAAAAGTATTGGAATTCGATTGATTATTAGAGGAGACCCTTAGGTCTTTATATATAGGTTATAAGAGGTTCCTTCTATGAGAAGGAATTGAATCTAAAAGATAAATACAAGATATAGATAAACCTAAGTCATCTAAATCATATCCGATTGATGTATATCCTCTTTAGTGATGTATATCGCCTAATACCCCCTCAAGTTGGAGCGTACAAGTCTTGAATGCCCAACTTGTGAAGAAATGAATAAAATTCTCTGCCTCCTAATGCTTTTGTAAGAATGTCAGCGAGCTGACTTGTAGTGGAGACATGAGATGCGTGAATGAGACCTTCGAGTATAGCATCTCGGACAAAATGACAATCTACTTCGATATGTTTTGTCCTTTCATGGAAAACGGGATTAGCGCTTATGTGTAAACCTGCTTGGCTATCACAGTGAAGAGTCATAGGAGCTGAAGGATTGATTCCTAACTCACGCAGGAGTGATCGTAGGCATTTCAGTTCGCGTGTAATAGATGCCATAGCTCGATATTCAGCCTTGGGGGAAGAACATGAAACAGTCTTTTGTTTCTTTGTTTTCCAAGAGATTGGAGAGTCACCGAGTTGAAAAATCCATCCTGTTAGAGAGCGTCGTCTTATAGGACAGCTTGCCCAGTCCGAGTCGCACCATCCGGTTACGTGAAGAGGTGTATCTGCACGCAGTAGAATCCCTTGGCCAAGAGTGCCTTTTAGATAACGTACAACTTTGAGAGCAGCCGACCAGTGTTCTTCCCGAGGTTTTTGCATGAATTGTGATAAGGTATGAATAGCATAAGCGAGACCTGGGCGTGTTGAAGCGAGATAAACGAGTCTCTCGATTAATCGTCTATAAGGCAAAGGATCACTGAGTAAAGAACTTTTCGAAAGTGCTAGTTTATGATTCTGATCAATTGGTATCAGAGCCTGACCCACACACTCTCATAACCTGGCCCGAAAGTGGCCCATGCCTTCGGACCCTAGGATTGATGGTCTATCGAGATTAATGGCTAGAAGGGCCATTATCTCGAGGGGAGGTATTGAGATATTGTAGGGATTAATGGTCCATGAGGCCTTAATCTCTAAAGAGTGTGTGGTAATTGTCCCAAATTGGAAGTTGGGAATGATAATGACTAATATATAAGGGACTTGGGCCAATCCACTTATCACCAATTGGTTTTTAAACATTTCAGTGATCCATCCGCTTTGAGTTTTATACGGAATACCCATTGGCTTCCTATTAATGATTTTCCAGGAGGAAGAAAAGTAAGATCCTAAGTATTGTTGTCTTCAAGAGACCGTACCTCGGAGTGAACCGCAGCTCGCCAACGCTCATCTTTCATAGCTACTTTGAATGATTTAGGCTCAACTGCATTCGTTAGTTAAACAAGATAGCTGCAATACGATGGTGAGAATTTTGCACACGAAAGATATGCAAAGAGTGGATGTGCCGTACCTGAGGAGAGCTGAGGATAAGGTGAAGGCGAGTTCGAGATATGAGAGATTGAGACTTAGTTTACAATGAAGCCATGTAACCGAGTTGATTGGGTTTTCAGTCGATGTCCGCGGCCCAATAATTCAGTCACGACGTCCTGCGATACTGCTTCTTCGACGAGATCAGGGGGTGCCAAAGGTATTGGTTGATCGGTTTGAATAACCGTAGGTGGTTCAGGAGGTTGTTGGACGTTGATAGGAGTATGGGTTGAATCCTCTGTTTCTAAGGCATGAAAAGTAGGAGATGACAAAGCATTCGGAGAATCTGGACTGTCTATCTAAACGGGATATGGGAATGTGGTTTCATTGAAAACCACATCCCTGGAGACAAAAAATACGTTTTGTTCCAAGTCGTATAGGCGCCATCCTTTCTTTGCATATGGGTATCCGACAAATACGCATCTCCGACTTCGTGATGCAAATTTATCTCCCTTATGATTAATATTGTGAGCAAAAGCCAAGAAGCCAAATGTTCTTAGATGCTTGTAAGCTGGCGTATGGCCATAGAGAACTTCAAACGGAGACTTGCCATGAAGAACTTGCGATGGAGTGCGGTTAATAAGGTAGGCTGCCGTGAGAACACAGTCGCCCCAAAAATCAATAGGTAAGTTGCCCTGAAACCGTAATGCTCGAGCAACTTCAAGTATGTGTCGATGTTTCCTTTCAACACGTCCATTCTGTTGTGGTGTATAAACACAAGAAGTTTCATGGATGATTCCTTTTTCTTGAAAGAATTTTGTTAAGTTGACAAACTCCGTACCATTATCACTCCTAACAGTCTTGATCTTTTTCATGAACTGACGATCAATCATGGCAATAAAATTGCGGAGAGAGTTAGGTACTGCGGTCTTATCGGGTAATAGGTATAGCCAAACTGCTCTAGAACAACCGTCCACGATTGTCAAGAAGTATCAGGAGCCACAAAACGCCGGAGTCCGATACGGTCCCCATAGGTCGCAGTGAATTAAGTCAAAAACTTCTTTTGCATTACTTTTAGAATCAGAAAAACATTGTCTTGTTTGTTTGGAACGGAAACAAATATCACAACTTTTATTAAAAAGCTCACTACTCTCAGAAGCAAAATTGCGGATTCCAGGTATGTTTCCGAGAACTTTAGAAGACGGATGTCCCAACTTTGCGTGCCGTAGAGATAAGTCTTTATGTAAACTCGTTTGGTTAGATGCAACAGTCTCAATCCCTCGAAAACGATATAGTCCCTTTCCCTCGCGATCACCCGCTCCAATCAGCATCCTCGTAGTGCGGTCCTGTAAAAGGAACAATCGATCAGTAACTTGGCCGACCAAGAAGTTATCCGTTACTAATTGACCAAATGAGATTAAGTTTGTGTGAAATTCCGGTATAAGATAAACGTTCAACAATTGTAAACTCGATGTGAGTTTTACAGTTCCTTGTTGAGTTGCTAGAACATCCTTTCCAGTTGGTAAACGGACTGACACCGGTGTTATGGAGCGAATATAATGAAGCAGATCGATACAACCTGTCATATGATGAGTCGCTCCGGTGTTGAGAATCCAAAAGTCATCCATAACCTTACCACTTAGACGTGTTGGCTGCGGTTTGGAGTTAAGTACTCGTTGAATGGTTTTCCATTGCTCGTCCGAAATTCCACTTAGTCCTAGTCGGTCCGTCTCTGTTAAAGGTGTCGGAGTGCTTGTAGAGACTACGTTAGCCGTTGCGATTTGAGAGATGTTAGCTCGTGGTTGAGAGCCTCTCCCTCGTCCATGACCAGTGTTGCGGCTTCTATCTTCCCACCAATCGGGATAGCCAACAACTTGGAAACAAGCTGATGATTCATGACCGTTTTTGTTGCAAACCATACAATGTCTTGACGGATCGCGATTTGTCCTTGTTGCTTCTGTTGTTGTTGATCGTTGAGTTAATCGAGAAGCGGATGATGCTATTTGCGAGTTTAAGCTCATGTGATCTGTTGGAGTGTTGTTTGCTGTATGTATGGTTTCATTTTGCTGAACTGTTTGATAGACAATATCAAGATCCGGCATAGGTGTTAATGCACAAAGCTGTGACCGAATCGCTCCATGAACACCATCATCAAGACCAGCTAAGAAATCATGTACCTTTAGATTGTCAAGTTCCTTGTCTCGAGCGGTGTTTAGATCACATTCACATTTGTTGCAAGCACATCGTTTGGTCGTTGTACAATCTGCGATGGCGTCCCAAAGCTTCGTAAGTCTTCCAAAATAATCGTCTACTGACGATCCATTTTATTTGCAAGTTGCTAAAGCATTGCGTAGCTGTTGAAACTTCGCTCCACTTGTTAGAGAAAATCGCTTTTTGACTGTATCCCAGTATTCTTTTGCATTTTTTTCGAGTAGAAATCGATGATCTTAACTTAAGATCAATCGTTAATTTAATCCATCCTACAAGTAGGTGGTTATTTGCAGTCCAGTCCTCATAATCATGAGCATCAGAATCTGGTTTAGGAATGGTTCCATCAAGGAAACCAAACTTCTTACGTGAGCTTAACACCATACGTAGATTTAACGCCCATTCGTTGTAATTAGATCCGTTGAGTAGGGGTTGTGAGATTACGGCTCCTGGATTATCGTTTGAAGATAAATCATAAGGTGAGATGGTTTTGTAAGATTTCTTGTTGCTTTCGGCCATCTTTGATAACTTTTTGTGATGAAGGCGACGATGTAACAAGAGAATGTTCTGTTCTGCGAGGGCAAGAAACATAGTTTTGAGAAAGAGATCAAGCCGAGAGGCTTATTAGAAATATTTTCGGAAGAAATTTTCTCTGCTCTGATACCATGACAAGATATCAAAAATATTGGAATTCGATTGATTATTAGAGG
Source organism: Orychophragmus violaceus (assembly GCA_030180135.1). NCBI lineage: Eukaryota > Viridiplantae > Streptophyta > Magnoliopsida > Brassicales > Brassicaceae > Orychophragmus > Orychophragmus violaceus. Next base: position 20,684,005 of record CM058233.1, read on the forward strand.
AGACCCTTAGGTCTTTATAGATAGGTTACAAGAGGTTCCTTCTATGAGAAGGAATTGAATCTAAAAGATAAATACAAGATATAGATAAACCTAAGTCATCTAAATCATATCCGATTGATGTATATCCTCTTTAGTGATGTATATCGCCTAATAAGATAAGATTTTACTCGATGCAGCAACCACTAGAGAAACCTCATGTTGATTACGGGATGGAGTTTCAGCTTCTTGAGATTGGTTAGGACCACAAGGGTAAATATTCTAAGCTCAAGGTAAAGTACTTATTGATTTAAAAGTCCAGAAGCAATTAAAGATTTTTATTCTCTGTCTCAACTCTCAATATAAGAAACTGTAGTCCCTCCTCAATTGAAAATCACTTTCATTTGATAGATTCTACTTGATTGTGCAAATTTCTCGTAGAATCACTTTCAAACTAGAAATCCCAGAATTTCATAGTGGTCAAGCTGCAGAAGAGTTACTTGATTGGATCGTGATGGTTGAAAATTTTTTGGAGTTCCAAACATGTTTCACTAGACCGTTATGTCCCTGTTATTGCGATGCGTTTTCGCAATAGAGCAGCTGCTTGGTGGACGCAAATCAAGGCCTCTCGTGCTTGTTTGGGCAAGCCAAAGATCATGTCATGGGAAAAATTAAAGAAGCATATGCGTAAGACGTTTTTACCATACAACTATGATCAACTTATGTTCCAACGACTGCAAAACTTACGACAATGTAACCGTTCCGTTGACGAATATGCCACTGAATTTTTCTTGCTATTGAATCGGATTGATCTTCAAGATTTTAAAAGTCAGATCGTGGCCCATTTCATTAGTGGATTACGTAAACAAATTCAACATACATTGAATTTATTCAATCCTCTTACGATCGCTGAAGCTCATCAACAAGCCTTAACTGTGGAATCTCAAACAAAAACCAATTTCTCCCCATGGAGTTCATCGCGACAACAACGGACTTTCCATGCCACTAATCCGCCTCCAACCACCACTCCACCAATCAACGCCACGCCGGAAACATCAATTGTCCCCCTTGACCATTCTCGCCCAAATCGAACCGGCACCTTTCGTGCTTCTCTTGCGGTGAACTTGGTCATCTTCAATCTGCTTGTCCAACCCTTAATCGAAGATGGTTACTCCTTGACTCCACTGGTTGTGATGTAGAAATGGAATATGAGGACATCATCAACGAGCCACCAAAAGAATTAGAAGCTGACACATGTGTTTCATTGATGTTGCGTCGGTCCTGCCTTGCACCACGCCTTCAGACGAATTTTCCTCAACGTAACCACCTTTTCCATTCACGTTGCATGATTGAAGGAAAAGTATGCAAGCTCATTATTGACTCTCGGAGTTGTGAAAATATCATTGATGTAGACGCCGTCAAAAAACTGTCTCTCAAAGATGAACAACACCCTGCTCCATACAAACTCGCATGGTTAGAACACACCAATGATATACATGTTACCCGACGCGCCTTGGTCACATTCTCAATTGGTGAAGCATATCGTGATCAAGTTTATTATGACGTGGTTCCTATGGATGCTTGCCACTTTTTACTTGGTCATCCTTGGGAATCTGACCGTAAAGTCCAACATGATGGTTTCCTCAACACATATAGCTTTAAGTTTAAGGAACGAAGCTTTACGCTCAAACCGTCGCTACCATCACTCCCATCTTCGACACCAGCCCCTCTCTTGTTGCTGCATAAGAGGCCATTTGAAGCTGCGATGCGTGAATAAGGCATTGTGTTCATCCTTACCGCAACACCGTCCTTTTCACCAAGTAATCATGACATCTAACCTGAATTTTCAGCGCTTCTCCAAGAATTCACCGATGTCTTCCCTGATGATCTACCTTCTGGACTGCCTCCTTTGAGTGATATTCAACATCAAATTAATTAGGTTCCTGATGCAACTCTCCCCAATTGTCCTCATTACCGAATGAGTCCCACTGAACATGAAGAGTGTAACGCCCCTTTCCGTTTCCCGCTGACCGACGAGCTGACCGACCAACAATCAAACAAGAACATGACCGGTCGAACCCGAGCAGCCATACGAGAAGAGTTTGTCACAATACGAAGCTAGAGACAGTCCGGTTTGAGTCAATGGCTCGAACAAAACCATCCTTGACTCCGTTTACCTCGTTTCCACGATACAAAGCTTTTCAACCTGTACCGCTTCCACGAGTTGTGTTCGGTTCGGACTAAACCGTATATCAATGAATTATTCCGTTTTTATTACTTTAAAATCATAATTTTATTCTTAACAATATACGGTCTAATACAAAATGTTTAACATGGTACCCACACAAAATCCGAAACCGAAAGTAAAGTCAAAATGTGTAAATAGACCGATGCCAAATGCCAACCCGAGACTACTCCGAGTGTCCTATGCGTCCGCCGAGCAACGCCAAACCTGGAAAACCTAAAAGAGTCTAATGAGCAATCTAAGATTACCCAGTGAGACGGCTCCTAACTAAAAGGTTGCTAATAATTTACTAATCCCGCCCAAACCCAAAACAACAATTAAGTACAATAGCTGATCACGTGCTACAAGACGTGATGAGCTTCATAACACATAAGCATTCAAATAACAACATAATCACCAACGAAGGAAATCGAGAACACTGGGCACATGCTCTTGATTAGACTCGATATATCTATCGCGGCTCTACACAACTCCACACCATCTGGGCCCATTATGCGAACTCGGTAACTTCCACATGAACACTTAGCTACCGCCATGGTAACTAAAACCTCTCACGAATCCTAGACGAAAATGTTGGGATTATGTCCTGAAATCACATTGTACTTACTCTAAAGATAGTTGTATTGTCGAGATAGGACAATTCATGTGATACTCGGTAGTCATAATGTTTTGCTAGAAACCGCTTATGACAAATGAGTTGTAACTCATTTCTGGTATCGTGTGAACCTACAGGGTCACACACCTAAGCAGGTTGGATGCACTTGGTATGGGATTGATCATTGGCATATGGTCCGATCAATGTGTATTGGATACACATTGATATCATGTTTTAGGAGGTGTACCGATCGACACCATTGGGTGCGTCGATCGATACAAGATGTGTGTCGATCGACACCATTAGATGTGTCGGTCGACACAAGGCCGAAACCGAAACTGATGTTTCGGTTTACGACAAGGTCCATATATATATGATTATAGATACGACCTAAATCGTGTGAGAGCGCCGCCCCAGTAAGTTTTCTTGACAGAAAAAACAGCCACCTCGAAAACACAGAAATCCCAAGAGAGATCCGATTCCCGGTACTAGCATCCCGGCGGATTCCAGCTTGTGTGCGTGTGGACTACGATAGAGGCGAGGCATCTGAATCGCTCTTGATCTTGTCTTACCTGATTCATCTTCCGCTGCCAGAACAAGGTAAACGCGAGATCTATGATTCAATTACTTAAACCCTGAGATCCTAGGCTCGGAATTCAGACTTAGGGTTGCCTAATCGGATTAGGAACTGCTAGGAATTCCAACAGTGGTATCAGAGCCTTAGGGTTTTCCATTGAATCAGCCTGTTTAATTGAATTTGATAATTTAGATTCGCAAACTAGGTTGTTTAATTAAGAACAGGTGAGATCGATCTGATCGAAAAATGATTCTGTGTTTTCGCATAGTGTCGATCGACACACTAGGTGTGTCGGTCGACACAGAGATGTGAATTCGACAGAATCGGCGGCTAGGGTTTTTCGCGAAGGAAAACAAAAGGCCTGCTGTGTCGATCGACACAGGTTGAGTGTCGGTCGACACAGAACATATTCGGTCAAGTGTCGATCGACACAGGTTAGTGCCGGTCGACACAGACCTAGCGAATGGTTAATCGGTTCAATTGGATTGGACCGGTTATCATGCTTGGTCAAGTCCGAATAGATCGGTTTAAATTGGATGAATTGGTTCAATTGGATTGAACTGATTGTCGCAATTAGCATAAACCGATTGGTCAAAATCAGTTTGATTGGATAAAACGGTTCAATTGAATTGGACCAGTTATCGCAATCAGTTGAAACTGGTTAAAACGGTTTAAATGGATGAATTGTTTCAATTGGATTGAACTGATTATCCCAATTGATATAAACCGGTTTGATCGTTTAAGATCAGTTGGATCTGATAAGTTGGTTCAATTAGATTGGACCGGTTATCAAAAACTATCTCTGGTTTAGGTCAATGTCGACCGTCACACATGAGTTGTGTCGATCGACATGACCGGTTTAATAAACTGGGTTAATTGGATTAACCGGTTATTGAAGTCTGGTTTCATTTGGTGGTATCGATCGACAGACATGGTCTGCGTCGATCGACACAGTACTCGTAATTCTGGTTATTGAACCTTGAATTTGCAGAAACCAAACTAGACTTAAACCTTGATCAAAGTTTAGCTTCAATATGGTCAACTGTCAAGACTCATTTCATTGTGTGATGGTCTAGCCACGAGCTTGGTGTCCACAATTACGTGAGTGAGGCAGGTAATTATGTTGATGGACTTGCAGTGCTTGACATCAACAATTACATGACCTAAGAGATTGATATGCTAACCTTTCAGAGTTTAGTTTCCTCAACTAAATATCAAGTAACCTTGATGTCTTGCCCAAATCTTGTCTACTGTCAAGACTTATGTCGTTTGTTGGATAGCCTTGGAGTCCTTGGTATCCACTACTACATGAGTAAGGCAGGTGATCATTGATAGACTTGCAGTGCGACTGTCAATGATCACAAGACTAAAGAGATTGGTTTACTTGACTGGGCCATCAGAAGTTCTGGGCCCATAGATGTCAGAGTAGATGTAACATGGATTGTTTTATCTGCGACCAAGAGTTGTACTGGGTGCAATTAGCAATGATTTGCTTACCTAGATAACTAAATTTTGGGTGATGGTGAGTCGTCCACTCAGATTTTGGTGAAGTATGGATCTTGGATCATTGTATTCACAGAGGAAACATTGTTTGAATATAATGCGAGTTTTCTTATTTGATAAGATTTCTCATGGAATGCATAACTAAATCTTGGTTTTTCTTGGATTTCAGATTATGTCTAAGACTACTTTCTCATTGCGATCCGTCCTTGAGAATGACAAGTTAAATGGATCAAATTTCCTGGATTGGTATCGGAATTTGAGAATAGTTCTCAAGCAGGAGAATAAGGACTATGTCCTTGAGAAAGCTCTCCCCAAAAGGCTTGGGACCAATGCCTCGCATGCAGTGTATGATGCTTGGAATAAGCATTATATTGATGTGGTAGATGTGTGTGGTCTGATGTTGGCTGAAGGATTGTTTAGTATATCCTGATTCAATTTCTCATTGATTGATCCTACTAAACATGCTTGGATCTAGGTTCTCTTGCTGAATCATAAAAGATCTCACCTAATACCTTGTTATGCAGCGGAATGGAGAGGTATGGGTCAGAGATCAGCAGAACCGCCAAGAGACAGGTCCTCCAAAGGTTCACACATGCACACTTCAGGAAATTGGCTGCTAGACCAAGGAGGTGGGAGGCGCAGAGAAAAGAGAGAGGAGGCACAAAAGGCTTAGGAGAAAAAGTTGGCTAGGTTAAGTTTTAATCATAAAACTTATGCCTAGTTCCTTTTGGGCTTTTGGGCCCAATTCTCAGTTTGATTAAATCCCTTGGATTTAATCAGGCCTTTCTATCTCTCCAAGCACAGTAAATGCCTAGCACTTTTACCGTACATCTGCTGAACCGTTCCTTCATATTTTCCTGTTAGCTTAGGCGTGTGACCCATATGGGATCATATAATAAAGGCAATAAGTCCAAGACTTATAGATCATGAGCGGACTCTAGCAAGCCATCATGACCCCCAGTATTATATGACTTATGTATGATCATTGACATACTCTTACTTTCTAGAGACAGTACATAGATTACTGGACATGATTCCAACAATCTCCCACTTGTACTGGAATATCTGTATTCATATTCCTTTTGTCTCAATATCTCGATTAGTCATAAGGCAAGATGAGTGTCATCCTTATAAAGCCTAATCTTGTTCATCGGACTCTGATTTGATACTGACAATCCAAACGACTCGGGACAGTCCGTTTGAGCATGGCCATGCATTTTCCAGTATTCAAATCTCCGATTGGCCTAGAGATATTCACTCCATTTATATTGGAGGAACAAATCCCGTCTTGTTCCATCACTGTAAACTACTCATTTCATAATACACCCAAACAAGGTCCTTATAACTATCGCTTAACGACAGCGTTAGACAATGATCAAAGTGCATCAGTTCATGTGCAGTCACATGCATGCGAACTCAGGTCTAAGGACTATACTCTATAGTCGTAGTAAGAATCTCTTATGACACATATATAAATATCCTGAAGAGTTCTTATAAGCGGGTCTTGTCCGGTCGTATGTACCCCAACATACACCTATGTACTGACTTTGATGCCGTGCATCTATGACATCCTGAGACTTTGTCATAAGTCACATACCAATCTAGTCTCACGCGGTTGTTGGTGTTCCAATTTCAACAACCTTCGACTAGGGACAGGATGATATAAGCCATCTATCAAATATAGGGTCTCATGATCAAGCTAAATGACTTTGATAACTCGAGATCAAGTCACTTACTTCGATGACCTATAAAATGGTTCATATCATTTTGGAACGATTATTTCATCACAGTTAAAATAATCTTGAAATAATAATTTTATTTAAACATCTTAAAATGTTTTACAAGAACATATCAAATAACTAAATAAAGCCCTCGAACTCCCACTCAAATTTAGATTACATTTCAATGTCTCTAATGCCTACAGCTTCAGTCAGGAACTCGAGCTTAGGTCTTGGGAGTGGCTTTGTCAATGGATCAGCGACGTTATCATCTGTCTGAACTCGGCTGATCTTGACTTCCTTTCTATTAATGATGTCACGTATCAAGTGAAATCTTCTTAGTACATGCTTGGATTTCTGGTGTGATCTTGGTTCCTTTGCCTGAGCAATAGCACCATTGTTATCACAAAACAGTGCCAGAGCCTCAGCCGCATTTGGTATCACACCTAGTTCAATAATGAACTTTCGTATCCAAACAGCTTCCTTCGCTGCTTCCGAAGCGGCGATATATTCAGCTTCTGTAGTGGAATCAGCAACGGTGTCTTGTTTGGAGCTTCTCCAACTGATTGCACCGCCATTCAGACAAAAGATATAACCGGACTGTGACCGGAAATCATCTTGGTCTGTCTGGAAACTTGCATCCGTGAATCCACTGACTTCAAGCACATTACTTCCACCGTACACCAAGAACTTATCCTTAGTATGTCTTAGATACTTCAGGATATTCTTGACGGCAATCCAGTGGCTTTCACCTGGATTTGAGTGGTATCTACTCGTCATGCTCAATGCATAAGCAACATCAGGACGAGTACAGATCATGGCATACATGACAGATCCTATTGCAGATGCATAAGGAATATTCTTCATGCGCTCAAGCTCAGCAGCCGTCGTAGGGCTCTGCTTCTTGCTTAGCGTTGTGCCATGTACCATTGGCGTGAAGCCCTTCTTGGAATCTGCCATGCTGAATCTATGCAGGACTTTGTCAATGTATGAATCTTGACACAAGCCTATCAGCCTTTTAGATCTATCTCGGTAGATCCGGATTCCAAGAACGTATGCGGCTTCACCCATGTCTTTCATGGGAAAACAACTTCCAAGCCAGTCCTTTACGGACCTCAGCATTGGTACGTCGTTTCCGAGAAGTAGTATGTCATCGACATACAGAATAAGAAATACTATCTTGCTCCCACTAGTTTTCTTATACACGCATTGTTCTTCTTCGTTTCTGATGAAGTCAAATTGCTTGATCGCTTCATCAAAACGAAGATTCCAGCTCCTCGATGCTTGCTTCAATCCATAAATGGATTTATGAAGCTTGCATACTTTCCCAGCATTCTTTGGATCTATGTAACCGTCAGGTTGTGTCATATACACATCCTCTTCCAGAATGCCATTCAGGAAGGCGGTTTTCACGTCCATCTGCCAAATTTCATAATCATGAAAAGCTGCAGTTGCTAGTAGAATCCGAATAGATTTCATCATAGCCACTGGGGAATAGGTTTCATCATAATCCACACCGTGAACTTGTCTGAAACCTTTTGCCACCAACCTGGCTTTATAAATCTGGACATTTCCATCCACGTCAATCTTCTTCTTGAAGATCCATTTGCACTCGATGGCTTTTACACCAGCGGGTAAGTCAACCAACGAAAACACTTGGTTGACCGACATGGAGTCCATTTCGGAATCAGTGGCCTTACGCCACTTGGAGGAATCTGGGCCCATCATGGCTTGATTGAAGTTCGATGGTTCATCACCATCAATGATCAGAAGATCATGACAGTTAGTCACGAGGAATCCTTGATATCTCTCGGGTTCGTGACGGATCCTCCCGGATCTTCGAACTTCAGGTACTACAGGTTCAGGCTCTACAATTTCTTGTAGGTCCTCCTGCTGCTCTTCCTCATTAGGTTGAGCAGTATCCTGTTCATCTTGAATTTCTTCAAGCAGTACCTTACTCCCACTGTTTTTCTTAGAGAGAAACTCCCTCTCAAGAAAATTACAATCCCGGGCAACAAAAATCTTGTTCTCGGAACGTAGGTAGAAGTAATAAGCCTTGGTCTCCTTCGGATAACCAATGAAATAGCATTTATCAGACTTTGGTGTAAGCTTGTCAGAGATCAATCTCTTGACATAGGCTTCACAACCCCAAATTCTAAGATAAGACAGCACTGGAGCTTCCCCAGTCCATAATTCATATGGTGTCTTAGCTACTGCTTTTGATGGCGCTCTATTTAGAGTGAACACTGCTGTTAGCAGAGCATATCCCCAAAGGGATATTGGAAGGTCTGTGTGACTCATCATATACCGAACCATATCCAATAAGGTCCGATTCCTCCTCTCAGACACACCATTCCATTGAGGTGTTCCAGGAGGAGTGAGTTGGGAAACTATCCCACACTCTCTTAGATGATCACTGAACTCTTGGCTCAAGTATTCTCCTCCTCGGTCGGACCGAAGAGCTTTAATGCTTTTGCCAAGTTGGTTCTGTACTTCATTTTGGAATTCTCTGAATCTCTCAAACGATTCAGACTTATGTTTCATTAAATAAACATATCCATACCTACTGAAATCATCAGTGAAGGTAATGAAGTACTGATAGTTTCCTCTTGCATTTGTGGACATTGGGCCACACACATCTGTGTGTATCAGGCCCAATAAGTCACTGGCCCTCTCGTTAGGTTTATTAAAGGGGGCCCGCGTCATTTTGCCCATCATGCAGGATTCGCATTTCTCACATGACTCAAAGTCAAACGAGCCAAGAAGTCCATTCGTATGGAGCCTCTTAATGCGTTTCTCGCTGATGTGCCCTAAACGACAATGCCATAGAAACGTTCGGTTCTCCTCATTAGGTTTGAACCGTTTGGTATTAATGTTATAAATTGGCGCGGATTGATCGAGTATGTAAAGCCCATTCGTGAGAGGGGCACAACCATAGAACAAATTGTTGCGATTGAAGGAACATAATTTATTCTAACCTTCCAAATCCAACAATGAAATTGAAATAATATTTCTGCTTATCGCAGGTACAAAATAACAATTATTGAGTTCTAAAACCAATCCCAAAGGTAAAGACAACAAGTATGTGCCTACAGCTAGTGCAGGAATTTTCGCTCCATTCCCAACTCGTAGCTCCACTTGTCCTTGCTTCAGCCTCCTACTGTTGCTGAGTGCTTGCATATTAGTACAAATATGAGCCCCACAACCAGTATCCATAACCCATGAGGTATTATCAGAAGTAGTTGTATTAACTTCTATAACAAAAATACCTGATGAAGAAGTCTCCAGAGTCTTCTTCTTCAATTCCTTTAGACCTTCCAGGAATTTCTTACATTCTCTCCTCCAATGCCCCGGTTCTTTACAGAACCTGCAGATGTCAGTAGGCCCAGCCTTGGACTTGGGCTTGGGCTTTGGCGTGTCCTTGTCCGAGACTTGAACAGCCTTAGCCTTTCCCTTGTCCTTGGCAGAGGATTTCTTAAAGCCCTTGCCCTTTTGCACCATAAGCACATTGGGGTCCTTGGCTTTCCTCAAGTTGGGCTCTGCAGTCTTGAGCATTCCGTGAAGCTCAGGCAATGTCTTACTCAAGCCATGCATATTGAAGTTCAGGATGAACTGATCATAGCTTGCAGGTAAAGACTGCAGAACGATGTCGCAGGCAAGTTCCTGGCTGATAGGGCAGTCGAGTTTCTGAAGATGATCGAGATAACCCATCATCTTCAAGACATGAGGACTCACTGCCGCATTTGCAGCCATCTTACAGTCCAAGAGGTTCTTAACTGTCTGGAACCTCTCAGTCCTTGCCTGCTCCTGAAAAAGCGATTTCAGGCTTGCCATTATCTCGATGGGCGACAGCACACTCTCGAACTGCATTTGCAGCTCAGGAGTCATGGTCGCCAACATCAGGCAATAGACATCATTTTCATCTGACGAATGCTTTTCCCAAGCATTATGCAGATTCCTGGCGGCATTGTTAGGAGGCCTCTCGGGGAGGGGATCACGAAGGACATATTCCTTCTTCTCCTGCTTGAGGACCAGCCTCAAGTTCCTTGACCACGTCAGGAAGTTCGTTCCAGTCAGCTTCTCCTTGTCGAGAACAGACCGGATTGAGAATGTGTTTTGTGTGCTTGTTGTAGTCATAGCTGAAATATAAGATAAAAGGATTTTAGTTAATATGTTCAATATGATTAATCTCGCATTATATTTAATATGATTAATCTCGCATTATATTTAATAACATCAGTTACCCTCAATAGAATATAATGATTCCAAGATCCACATATAACTAAGATCAAAGTGGGCCACTGGCCGTCACCCAACCTTAGCTTATATCGGTAAGCCCTATTTCGGCTAATTATATCCGCGATATAACTCTTGGTTGTGAATCTGGGCCCGAGGCCCAATCCACTCTGATGTCTCAAGGCCCGGGACTCCCGATGGCCTAGTCAAGAAAACCAGACTATACAGTCATGTAATCACTAATGTCTGGGACTCCCAATGACATTGATGAATCACAAACCGTCTTACCCACGCAAAAGATAGACACCCTCACACTGTAAGGCCGTGTGTACGATTGAATGGGCTTCAACAGCTGACATAATCTGGACAAGACATCCAACGCTTGATATTATTTGAGGTTTATAGGTTTTCTTAAAATTTCATTCCCAAACTAGAAGATTACTATTTTTGGAAACTTTCCATTTTTGGAAACCTACTGTTTTTGGAAACTTTCTAAAATTGGAAACTTTCTAACTATAGAAATTTCCTATAATCCAAAACATGCAAATCTAGAAACTTCTATTCTAAGAAACTTTCTAATTTCAGATATTGGAAACTGATTAATTTTAAAATCAAATTTTAATTATTAAATGAATTTTAAAATAAATCTGAAGAAAAGACTCAAATAACTGGCCCAATTGTTTTAACTTCTTGGCCCATGGCCCAAGAATTGGTCTATGTCCAAGACATAACCCAATTGTCCAATTAATGACATAACCGGTCTGGTTCATTAAAATTGGTCTAACCAAAATTAATTACTACGATGACCACAATTGTCAACCGGTTATTTACTAAACCGGATTTTCTCAATTTATTTGGTCCAACCAAATCAAATTAGAAAACCACTGGTTTAGGCACTAAATCCAATTTTACGACTTTGGATTTCTTATCACGGTTTAACCAGATCTAATAAATTTTATTAAATCTGTAATTATTAAACCGTGACGATTAAGATTTTAATTATCTTAAACCGAACCATCACAAGCCAAAACCGAACCGACCATTAGGTCACGAACCGGTCACGATCGGACGCAAGCTTCACGCGATCGAGCAACGATCGGGACAGCCGCAAGCCACGCGATCGGGACGGGACGGGACGCGGGACGGGATGGCTCGGGTCGAGACGCGAGACAGGCGGGACGCGATCGCCGTCGATCCATGCGATCGTCGATCGATCCATGCGATCCACTCGGCTGATCGGTCCACCGTGCGTCACACGATCCGGACATGGTGATCCTTTGGCGATCATCATTCCGACGCATACCGATTCATATAGATCGGATCATGCGATTTCTAGTTTAGGTTTTAATTCTTTTGTTTCTTAAGTGTTTTCTTATCATAGATTGATTCAAACACTTCTAAACAACCTAAACATGATTCTAAACAAGAAATCCTAATAGAACCAATGGCTCTGATACCACTGAAGGATTGTTTAGTATATCCTGATTCAATTTCTCATTGATTGATCCTACTAAACATGCTTGGATCTAGGTTCTCTTGCTGAATCATAAAAGATCTCACCTAATACCTTGTTATGCAGCGGAATGGAGAGGTATGGGTCAGAGATCAGCAGAACCGCCAAGAGACAGCTCCTCCAAAGGTTCACACACGCACACTTCAGGAAATTGGCTGCTAGACCAAGGAGGTGGGAGGCGCAGAGAAAAGAGAGAGGAGGCGCAAAAGGCTTAGGAGAAAAAGTTGGCTAGGTTAAGTTTTAATCATAAAACTTATGCCTAGTTCCTTTTGGGCTTTTGGGCCCAATTCTCAGTTTGATTAAATCCCTTGGATTTAATCAGGCCTTTCTATCTCTCCAAGCACAGTAAATGCCTAGCACTTTTACCGTACATCTGCTGAACCGTTCCTTCATATTTTCCTGTTAGCTTAGGCGTGTGACCCATATGGGATCATATAATAAAGGCAATAAGTCCAAGACTTATAGATCATGAGCGGACTCTAGCAAGCCATCATGACCCCCAGTATTATATGACTTATGTCTGATCATTGACATACTCTTACTTTCTAGAGACAGTACAGAGATTACTGGACATAATTCCAACATTGGCTACCATGAACTCGGACTTGAAGAGTCAATACGAGAACGTGGAGTCGCCAATAGAGATGATCACCCGTCTGAAACAGATGTTTCAGGAACATGCACGAATTGAGAGATACCAGACGGTTAAATCTCTCATTGGGTGCAAGCTACCAAAGGATGCTCCAGTCAGTCCTCATGTCATTAAAATGATGGGTTACATTGATAACCTGGAGAAACTGGACTGTCCTGTTAGCCTAGAGTTGGCCACAAACATCATTCTGCAGTCACTGCCGTCAAACTATGATAAGTTTATTAACAGCTATATCAAGAAAGGCTTGACGAAGAAGTTGACTGAACTGCATGGCATGCTCAAGATAGCAGAGCAAAACATCATAAAGGGCAAGAAATTTGAGAAATTTTGTATAGACAAGGGTGGAGGCAAGGCCATTCAGATTTGGAATCGGGATAAGCATGTGTCATCCTTTAAGCCCAAGTCAGGCCCATCTGATGTTGATAAATGCTGCTACTGTAAAGATTTTGGGCATTGGAAGAGAAATTGCATTAAATTTTTGGAAGATTCACAAGAGATGGAGAAGATGTATGGCACTTCTTCTTCAGGTATTGTGTTATTATTTCAAGTTCTACGAGATTATTGGATACTAGTTGTGGTACTGATATTTAGAAATATGCAGGACCTAAGCGGCAGTAGAACGTTGAAGAAAGGACAAGTGGAACTGCGTGTCTGGTATGAAGCAATGGTTGCCGCATGAGCCGTAGAGATTCTCCACTTGTAGGAGCCTTTCATACTTGGTTTTAGAAATTAAGTAATTGCTATCATGTATCTGCCTTGTGCAGAGATGTCTTTCATTTTCTTGTAAGAATTTGAATGTTTTTCATTTTGATAAAAGGCAAGTTTTGTCCTTTAGATCTTAATGAAATATAATATGGTAGCACCCCGTTTGGAATGGGTTTTATATCTTAAACCAGCGTGAGTTTGAATATAACATAAATACTAAAAAGGTTTGAGTCTGATGACTCGAACCAGTCTTTCCTTGGCATAGTCCTTTCAACCACACAGAGTGGAGCGGATTCAAAAGTTCCATAGTTATGGGCTTTTGGGCTCATTTGATTTCAAATCATATGAGATATGAATTCTGCTCACTGGGCCAAATGACTAAGGCATTTTAGCAGAGCTAAAAGAAAACGGGCCAGAAGATTATTGGGCCTTACACATACTGATGTATGCGGCCCGATAAGCGTTACTGCCAGAGGAAATCTTCTGTACTTCATTACCTTTATTGATGACTTCAGTAAGTATAGATGTGAATGAAGTATAGAACCGATTTGACAGAAGTATTGAGATCCTCGATTAGATCGCGGAGGAAAAACACTTGAGTCAAGAATTGGGTGATCATCTAGGTGAGTGTGAAGTCATATCACAGCTCTTTTCTCCTGGAAAACCTAAATGGTGTTTCTGAGAGAACGAATCGGATCTTATTAGATATGCCCCGATTAATGATGAGTCACAGGAATCTTCCATAATCCTTTAGAATACGCTCTAGAAATGTATGTGTTTGCGCAGAAAAGGGTTTCAATCAGAATCAATTGAAAGACACCACATTGGATGTGGACTGCAAGTTTTTCAAGTAAGTTATTTCTGATAATTTGGGGATGACAGCTAATGAGCTTGAACCCAAATCTGATAGATTCCACCTCGCTGGTTGTCCTAGGGAAACCGAGGCTTAGTGCTTTTATGACCAATCCGAGAACAAAGTTTTGTTGTTCGGAACTGTGTCTTTTGAGAAAGATCTTACTTTCAAAAGGGAACAGTGGGAGTAAAAGTACAGATTGAAGAAATTCGATGAACACAGGAGGCTGCTCAACCTGTTGAGGGAGAGCAGCGGTGAGATCTACAAAGTGCTGTAGGATCTACACCTGTGGAACCTGAAATTCGCAGATCCAAAAGGATCCGTCACTAACTCGAGAGTGATTTCTCGTAACCGATTGTCGTGATCTGTTGATCATTGAAAAGTGACGAACATGCGAAATTCAAAGAAGCGATGGTGAGCCCCAACTCCGAGAATTGGCTGGGTATGCATGTTGGCTTCAACGATCTATTTATAGATTGAAGCAAACATTTTGGAGTTGGAATCAACGTTCTGTAAATACAGTCAAAAGTTTTGACTTGATCAGAAAAAAGAAATGAAACCATGAGTTTACAAGAGAACTAGTGGGAGCGTAGCTGCATTTCTCACACTGTATGTAGCATGGGTCGGAAGTCAAATTGAACGATGAACATGGGAGAAGGCCGTAAAAGTTCTTGGAATAAGGATCCATTGGAATGGATCAGAAAGGCTAATTGGATCGTGTCAAAATCCTTATGTTGATAAGGTATTGGACAAATCAAATGTGCTTGATTCCAAGAATGGCTTCACACCAAAGGTCTTATGGCAATAATCTAAGCAAGATGAAGTGTCTTGGACACTGGCTGAGCTAGTATAAATCTTAGCAAGATGAAGTGTTTTGAACACGTACTGAGCTATTATTAATGAGTGTGATTGCTTATGCTGTTGCAATAGAATCCATCATGAATGCCATATTTTGCGCTCGTCTAGATGCAGTTTACGCATAAAGCAAGACGAGAAAATACCAATATGTTCCGGTAATAGTCACTGAACAGTTGCCAGAAATATCCCAAGTGTTTGAGGAACACTAAGGATAGGTTCGTGGTGAACTGAGAAAGTGACGAACCAGTTGAAAGTAGTTAGACGGACAAAGACGATTCCCGGTTCCCACCTGGTTGTGTCTCTTTGTCTTAATAGCGGTACTATCTGTTGGAAAGGCTCCAAGCAATGGACCATAGAACAGTGCTTTTATCTGATTGGAGGTGTGATTTGTTGGAGTCGTTTCAAGCAAAACGCCGCAGTTTCTCCCACAACCTAAGCACGAAAGTTATTCTGTTGCTGTAGGTATAAGATATCTGAAGAGATGATCTTGATTCTAGTGGGAGTTATTTTAGTTATGTTGTAATTTTTACATAGACATGCTATGGCAGTGTTGGTATAAGTTAAAACTGACATCAGTGTTATTTAATTATTGGATAATTAAGTAATGGTCCCAAAGTATTTTATGTTCATTTTATAGGTCATCAAGTTGAGGACTTGATCATGAAACCCTATAAGTAAATGATGACATAAATTAAGATTGTCCCTAGTCGAGATTGTCAAAGTGGGACACTGACAACCGCGAGAGACTAGCTTGTGAGGTGACTGTTGACTAAGTTTCATGGAGTCAATGATATGAGTAACACAGTCAGTCACATAGATATATGTTGGTGAACATATGATCGGACATGACCCGCTAATGAGAACTCTACAGGATAGTTATATCTGTGTCATGAGAGTTTCTCATTACGACTATAGAGTATAGTCCTTAGACCTGAGTTCATCATGCTTTCTAGCATATGAATTGGTGCGCTTTGACCTTGTCAAACGTCGCTCCGTAACTGGCGGCTATAACGACATTGCTTAGGCGTATCATGAAGTATGTGTAGAAACAGGGATGGAACAAGATGGGATTTGTCCCTCCTATAACAGGAGATAAATATCTCAGGGCCCATCGAAGATTTGATACTGAGAAAATGCATGGCCGTGCTCAAACGAGATGATTGTCAGTCGTTTGTTTTATCAGTATAGATCAGGAGTTCGATGAACATGATATCAGCTATAATAAGGATGACACAGTTTCTTGCCTTATGGCATATCGAGATATAGTGACGAAGGGATTATAGGAATAGGTGATTCCAGTACAAGTGGGAGATTGTTGGGATTATGTCCTGAAATCACATTGTACTTACTCTAAAGATAGTTGTATTGTCGAGATCGGACAATTCATGTGATACTTGGTAGTCATAATGTTTTGCTAGAAACCGCTTATGACAAATGAGTTGTAACTCATTTCTGGTATCGTGTGAACCTACAGGGTCACACACCTAAGCAGGTTGGATGCACTTGGTATGGGATTGATCATTGGCATATGGTCCGATCAATGTGTATTGGATACACATTGATATCATGTTTTAGGAGGTGTACCGATCGACACCATTGGGTGCGTCGATCGATACAAGATGTGTGTCGATCGACACCATTAGATGTGTCGGTCGACACAAGGCCAAAACCGAAACTGATGTTTCGGTTTACGACAAGGTCCATATATATATGATTATAGATACGACCTAAATCTTGTGAGAGCGCCGCCCCAGTAAGTTTTCTTGACAAAAAACACATCCACCTCGAAAACACATAAATCCCAAGAGAGATCCGATTCCCGGTACTAGCATCCCGGCGGATTTCAGCTTGTGTGCGTGTGGACTACGATAGAGGCGAGGCATCTGAATCGCTCTTGATCTTGTCTTACCTGATTCATCCTCCGCTGCCAGAACAAGGTAAACGCGAGATCTATGATTCAATTACTTAAACCCTGAGATCCTAGGCTCGGAATTCAGACTTAGGGTTGCCTAATCGGATTCGGACATTATGGTGCATTTTGGAGCATTTTGGAGTATTGACCCGAGAGGAAGAGTTCAATGCCCGTTTCACAGACCTGTGTCGATCGACACAGAGGGTGCAACGATCGACACAAGGTCGACACAGACTTCTCGCGAGCGTTTAATGAAGAGAATTGGAAATTGCAACTTTGCCCAGAAGTCTCTCATAATTACAAGGAAGCCCCAGCCGACTTTAGACCATTATATTAGGGTTTTTAAGCCATTGTTTAGGCTACGCTTTACTTAAGTCTTATTTTATTTTCAGAGAGAGTTAGGGGCTGATCCTGATCTCGAAAGAGAGAGGATTTTGAACCCCAGTTCTTTATTTGATTTTATAATATTTAGTTTTCTATTCATGATGTTTTCTGTTTCGATGATTATGTCTGAGTAGATTACCTGTTAAGTTTAGGGATTCTCATTTGGGATTTCATGGAATTATAGGTTGATAAATCTGTAGGGATTCATATCTGTTAGTTCTTCATCTAGGATTGTTCTTACTGCTTAATCTGAATTAGCTACCCAGATTTATGATGTTAGGTTGATTGATACAACGACAGTTGGTTAATTAGCTAGAAAGAACCTAGATGAGCATTATATAATTACTCGCAAAGGAGTTTGGTTTAATTAGATTGTGAACATATCAAACTTGGAATTAAAGCTGGTTTAATCTGTTAGTAATTGCAAAGGAATTTGGATTGCTGCACTTAGACTTAGAGAGTTCTCGCAACGACAGTTGGTTAATTCTATATCTGTGTTTGAGTTCTAGAATAGCTCTTAATTAGATCATGATTGATTGATTAGCTTATGTTCCTGATTTCCTGAGAACTCCTTAGACTTAACACTTTGCCTCCTTGCTTACAAACTCGCTACTGATTTACTTTCTTGCTTGCTTTTTAGTTTCTAATCACTTTTGCTTTCTCCTAGTTTAATCTTTTCTGTTCTTAATCTATCGTTGACAGGAGTCCCTGTGGATTCGATACCCTAAGTACTACAACTACATCACTGTGCACTTGCAGTTAGTATAGGGATAAAACTCGACCTATCAATTACCAATATGCCCCTCATCTTCCGAAAATTACGAAAATGCCCCTCGTTGACTTTTCTGCTGCCTGTTGGCCAATTTAGCGAGACAGTGTATTACAAAGAGCTTCGTAAGCAAGTTGAAGAATTAGTTTCTAAGGAATTTTTGCGTGAAAGCATGAGCCCTTGCGCTGTCCCAGCATTACTAATCCCAAAAAGATGGCTTGTGGCATATGTGTGTTGATAGTCGTGCCATGAACAAAATCATTGTCCATTATCGATTTCTGATTCCTCGCTTGGATGACCTACTTCATCAAATCGGGACAGCACGCGTTTTCTCTGAACTGGATATAAAGTGCGGATATCATCAAATCCGCATTCGTCAGGGAGATGAGTGGAAGACAGCCTTTAAAATACGTGAAGGTCTTTTTGAATGGATGGTGATGCTCTTCGGATTGTCTAATGCGCCTGGCACCGTCATGCGTGTCATGAATCAAGCTTTACGACCTTTTATCGGGATATTCGTTGATGTATACTTCGACAACATTTTGATTTTCAGCATGATCTTGAAGAGCATCTTTCACACTTACGAGAAGTTCTACTTGTCTTACGTCGTGACAAACTTTTTGCTACCTTTAAGAAGTGCGCCTTTTGATCTCCGCAAGTACACTTTTTGGGGTATATTGTCTCTGCTGATTGTCTTACTGTTGATTCTACAAAAGTATCTGCCATTCAGTCATGGCTGGAGCTTACCACGATCTCCGAAGCATGCAGTTTTCATGGACTCGCATCTTTCTACCGCCTTTTTGTTCCCAATTTTAGCGCCATTACGGCTCCTCTCACAAACTGCATTCGCGATGGCACCTTCAATTGGACACCTGCTGCGACCAACGCCTTTAATCTTATCAAAGAAAAGTTAAGCTATGCTCAAATTTTGGCTCTCGTGGATTTTAGTCTTTGAGATCCATTTTGACACCTCCAAAACGGGAATCGGTGCAGTGCTTAGTCAGCATAATCGACCTATTTCATTCTTCAGTGAAAAAATCTTAGGTGCTCGTTTTTGCTATAGTACATATGATATCGATTTCTATGCAGTCGTACAGGCGATAACGCATTGGCGGCATTACTTGTTTCACAAGGAATTTGTCCTTTACACCGACCATGACGCGTTGAAACATCTCAGTACTCAAGACAAGGTTTCATCTCGCCATGCTTCTTGGATAGCATACCTCCAAAAATTTACGTTTGTGATCAAACACACTTCTGGTGTTAGTAATTGGGTTGCAGACGCTCTGAGTCGTCGTCACTCTTTGCTATCTATACTTCACGCTTCAGTTCCTGGATTTGCCACCTTTGCATATATGTATCCCACCGACACTTATTTTGGTCCAATCTGGATTGCTGTGACTGCTGGTTCATCATTGCCTTATGCTCTTGACGATGGGTTCTTGTTTCCCGATAATCGTCTTTGCATACCTGACTGCAGTCTTCGTTTACAACTGATTTCTGAGCTGCATAAGGAAGGACATAGTGGTCGAGATCGCACATTACACCTTGTTTCTTCATCTTATTTTTGGCTGTCACTTCGGCGTGATGTCGAAATATTTGTTGAGAGATGTGTTACTTGTCAGAAATCAAAGGGACAAGCAACCAACACCGGTTTGTATCTTCCTTTACCCATTCTGACACAACCATGGACTGACATAAGTATGGATTTTGTGCTGGCTCTTCCAAGAACACAAAAAGGGTTTGACTCCATCTCTGTCGTGGTCGATCGTTTCTCCAAGATGGTTCATTTCATTCCATGCAAACATACCACTGATGCAGTTCAAGTCGCAACATTGTTCTTCCGCGAGATATATCGCTTGCACGGTTTGCCATTGTCCATCGTTTCAGATTGAACTCACGTTTTCTTGGTCATTTTTGGCGATCTTTGTGGAAGCTTCGTGACACAAGCCTCGATATGAGTTCCACATATCATCCTCAAACCAATGGGCAAACAGAGGTCACTAATCGTTCTATGGGTAACCTATTACGTTGTTTGGTGGGAACTTATATCAAATCATGGGATTCAAAGCTCCCATAAGCAGAATTTTCTCACAACCATGCCGTGAACCGTATCTCCCGTTTCAGTCCATTCCAGATCATCTATGCAATGGTTCCTCGTGCGCCACCAGACAAATCTTCTCTACCAGACTGTATGCGTCTACATGGCGGTGCCGAAACTTTTATAAAACAAATTATTGAGACTCATGAGAACACAAAGACCAACTTAGAAGCTTCTGTGACAAAGTATAAGACAGCCGATGATGCACACCATCGCCATCTCGTCTTTGAAGTTGGCGACCTAGTTTGGGCCGTTCTTACACGTGATTGCATGCCCGCTGGTGCTTATAACAAACTTAAAGCTTGGAAAATCGTCCCTTGGAGGTTCTCGAACGCATTAACGATAATACTTATCGTCTATGTCTTCATACATATATTACAACTTCCGATGTCTTCAATGTCAAGTACATATCTTGTTATTTGCATGTTGATCCACCTTTCGATTAGCGGAAGAATCCTTCTCACCCCGAGAGTCCGATGCAACATCAACACAATAACAAACTTTTCACTCTAATAAGAGGGGTGTCTTGCAGCAGTTGTATCATTTTTACCTTTTTCTTGCAATCTTATATCTTCTCAAAACTTTGTGCAATTTTGTATATTTTTTGTAAGTCCGGCCATTAAAAGACCATTTTTTTCATTCACAGATAGGGGTAAGGAGAGAAAATGATCAAGACACACTCTCGATGGATAGGTGTCGCGTCCTTTAAAAACTATTCATTTTTTTCTTTTCTTTCACCCCATATTTTTTGAACGGTGGATATGATGCATTAGGTGAGGTTTCCGGTCATATAAACCGCCGTAATGGAGTTAGAACCGGTCGATCTACCGGAATTAAAAAAATAATCAGACTTAATACGGAAGTTGCGAATGGACAGTCTAGGCTAGGTGTTCACAATATCAGCTATTCGTGGACACTGCCAGGTGGATAGATAGTGGTCCACACGTGGTAGTATCCACGAATAGCAGATATTGTGGACATCTAGTCTAAACTGTCCATTTGCAGGCTAGGTATCCACAAAATTGACTATTCGTGGACACTACCATGATCACATCACATACAAGACGCTTACCATGGATAAGAAGTAGTCAATCGAAAATGTTGTTTTTGGATGGATATTGGTCCACACGTGGTATTATCCACGAATTTAGATGGATAGTGGTTCACACGTGGTAGTATCCACGAATAGCAAATATTGTTGACATCTAGTCTAAACTGTCCATTCGCAATTTCCGTATCAAGTCCGATTTTTTTTTTGAATTCCGGTAGATCAACTAATTTTATCTCAATTCTGGTGGTCTGTATGGCCGGAAATCTCACATATTGCATCCTATCCACCGTCAAAAGAATAGGGGATGAAAATAAAGATAAAGTAGAAAAGACAATGAAAGAAGAAAAGAAGGGAAAAAATAAAAATAAATAACGAATGGATAGAAGGAATAGGCGTGGAGAAACTATTCATCCATGGCTATTTCATACTTCTGGAGTAAAATGAACTTTTTAACGTCTAAAAAACTGTTAAAGATCCATAAATACAAAAACTTTCATAAAAAAATAATTTTACTATTAATGTTTTAAAAAAAAATACTAAGTGCAATTAACTGAGGGGGAGGGAGAATTAATCCATGTCCAGACTATACATAAAACGCCAAAAGTGTAATCCTTACACTAACAATTTAATGTCGGTGATAAAAGGATAATGTCAACAAAGCAATGTAAGAGAAAATCATGTCTAGATGAGACTAAGAATATCTACCGGAAAAATGTTAATCATCATAATGTAGCGCACAATTCTTTTAAAAATGTTTACATAATTACTTAAAATTACTTAGCCGCCAAAAAAAATTACTTCAAATTATAAATTAATTGTCAAATTTTACCGAATAATGAAAAAAGTAAAACAATGCAGCTTCGAATCTATAGAAAAAATAATAAATGTAGCTTATAAAAAAAGAGTGACTATCATAGGAACACATAAGACCGTACAAAAGAATGACGTCGTATTTGTTTGACGAACCAATAAACGGTTAGATTAATAATATATAATTTTTTTAATTAATTTATTTAACGGTGTTCGAAATTGACAAAGTCAATTATAAGTTTAATTTTTTTTGGGAAGTAACCTTTAGTTTGGGTTTATTTTGGTAAACTTCTTAGTTGAAGTAATTTTTGGCCAAATCAGAATAGTTCATTTGTTTGGTATTTTTCCCAATTGTAAAACAAAACTTGAAAATATGGCAATCAATGCGTGCACGGAGTTAAAATACCTAGTATAACTAATAATCATTCTTTATCATCCGATAATGAAGGTTTGTAAACATTTAATACTAGTATGATTTGCTCGTATTATATGCAAGCACAAATATTATTAAATATATATATTTAAAAAAATAAAAATATTAAATTAATTTAATAATAATAATAATATTATAAATCTGTATAAGACTATTTATAATTACAAATATATATTATTATATTTCATAAGATATTTTATAATTTATTATGAATAAAATTAATAATAATAAAATAAATTGGAATTAGAGATTTTTATGTATAAAAATAAATAAATAAATATCTTATTTAAAATATTTTATCAATTATATATATAAACTAAAAATTTATATAAATAATACGAATTACTATATAATATCCAAAATAATATTTATTATTATTTAGAAATATTTATAAACGTTTTTTATTTATCATCTTATTTTATATTTTTGTATTTAAGGTTATGTATATCTCTAAAATAAAATTAAAAAAATTTCTAAAATTTTTCATATTTATCATCTCATCTAAAATAAAATTTTAAAATCTTTATTAATATTTTATTTTTATCATTTTATTTTTATTCAAAATTATTTATATTTCTATAATAAATTTAAAAAATATAATAAAATTATCACTATAAATTAAAGTTAATATAATAATTAGTCTAATTTTATTAATGGTGAAGTAATAATCAACTATTTTGAAAGTAAATATAAGGTCAAAAATACTTTTGTGTTAATATAAGTATTAAGAGATATTTTTCAGGTGTGAAGGCATCTTTATGAGTTAGAATCGTAGCATCAAATTCAATTTAAGGCATATAGACATGCTATATCCTCCGTTACCTATCTCTAGTCATGGTTCAACTGTCGCTTCTAAACCAACCATATTTGATTACTGCTATTTTATTGTCGGTTTTTCTCTAACCATTCTATGCTATAAATGCAAAATTATTTTTACCGCAATCAAATTTTTTTTTGTCAAATCCGAAATCAAATTTTATAAATAATATTTTTGAAAGGAGGTGGATGCATCATTTTTAGTGTGAAAGAGACTCTTAAAACACATGCTGAGTTTATGTCAATTAAGTCTAAATCTTAAATCTTTAAAACTAAATCCTGAACTAGAAATTATAAACATTATCTCTAAAAAATAAACTGGAAACCCCTATAAACTAAATTTTTAAAACCAAAAAATATATTTCATTATTTTAAAACAATTAGCCTATTTTTAGTTTAGATTTTTTTAGTATTATTTTCTTTAATTGTCCCTTGCAACATTTTTGTGCAACAACATATAAAAAAGAATATAATCTGTAATCATCTATGTTGGTGGTTTCAGTCTAATATAAACATTCTTTGACGGTTTAAGACGTACATTTCGTATTAATTTATCTACTGTCGAATTTCTTATTCAATAGATATGTTTGAAGTCGAATGTCGTAAAATACTTCTTTCTTCATTCGAACTCCTCTATGTATTGAGAAAGCTAACTATTCTTCTTGTTCATACACTAATTTAACCAGTTTTAAACAGTCTGTTGCAAAAAAAATATGAAATTTCTGAAAAAACTTGATAAATTCCATGATCCGTATTAGGGTTTCAAATTCCTCATGAACTTGGGACAAGCTTGTCATGATATTCATCAATCCTATCATCACATTTACACCTCTTTCAAAGCTACTATACCACCCTTGTCTTGAGAAGGGATTTCTCTCCTTTTATGATCCGTCGACAAAAAGACCATTAACCTTTTGCTCCAAATCAATTTCCCTATTCCTTATTCATCCTAAATTTTCCATAGATTCTTTTTCCTCGAGTAGTTGTGCATCTTTCCAGATAATCGATTTCAGTTTTGCTATTTTTAGTGTATCATGAAGACTTCTATCAACCTGTTTGTACACTATTTCGTTCATACTCTTTTAAATATACCACAAAATTTAAAGATAGTAATTATTTGTATTATTTAAAGGTAATCTCTAAAACAGATAATATATATTTATATATATGTAGATGCTGACGGAAAAACCTTTTCAACTTTTAATTATTCAGAAAAACCCTTTCAACTTTTAATTATTCAGAAATACATATATTACATAATTATTTCATTTATAATGGTTCCAATTTGAACATTTCATAGCTTTTTAGCTTTTTTTTTTTTTTTTTAATATCAACGTCTTAAGAGATTCGTTTCACCGTCCATCCCCGCCTGCAGCTCGCAATTAACTTTTGTTTATGGCAAAAATAGAGAACATACAGAACCTCTAAAAGTAAAATAATATACAAAGCTTCTATAAATAATCATTCAAAGGTCAAATTAAAGGTCCTAAAGAATATTCCGAAAAAGAAAGAAAAATAAATGGATCAAACATATATCATTTTAGCAAAAAGGAAAAAGAAATATAAATAGCTATCTATGCTTTTGTGATATAATAATGAAAATAAGTGGATCAACACTTTTAGCCTATATATTACTAGTATGACGGTGCGAACATAAATATTATTAAACATATTATCTAAAAATAAAAATTATCAAATTAAGAAGGTTGTTTATCTTGAAAGCCTCGTGGATAGTCATCACGAGTTTAAGAAGGATGAGTGGCCTGGTGGTGATTCTTCTCATGGGTTTATTAAACACGTCCCCAAGCCTTTTGTGGAGAATAAAAAAAAAGAGAAAGACGTCTGTTGCAACTGAAGATGGGACCAGCAGTGAGGCCGACTCTGTCGTTAATAACAAGTTCAAGAGTTAGGTACCGACCCACACGGCGGTGCCTTGCTCGATCAACGAACCCATCGACCAGAGCGGCCCAAACTACAGCGTCAGGCACATTAGCGACTACAAAACCGGGAAAAACGGTATCATTTTGAGATATTCTTCCCAGTCTACGAGCTCGATCCATTTAAAGAATGTCTCCGGGATTACACGGAAAAAACTGAAGTCTCAATAGACCAAAAACAAAGATCGCACATACCAGGACCTTTAACGTTTTTGTTTAGGAAGTCAAGCCAATAGCGATGGACGGAGAAAGGGCATGATGCAATTCTTTCAAGGTTGACAGAGTCCGATATCATGGTGAGAGCGGCCGAGATGTTCATGGGCCAAGTTATCCGCTGAAATTGCCGGACAAGTGTTCTAAGCACACAAATAGCACTATGAGAGAGAATAGGAATCGTTGAACCTGAATCCATGACAGGAAAGATGGAACGGCGTATAACTTCATAGCAATATAAGGGCTTGATTCCGACGACGGTGCAGTGTTTGAGGCGGGCAAAGGCCTCAACTCTTCCATCTGTGTACATGAAATCCGAGATGGCTTTCAAGAACATTTCTGTTGGATTCTTGGCATCTAGACATGCGCGTTCCAAATTGGAGTATCCCTTGATAATCGTGGTGAGTCTTTATAAGGTCGACCTGAAATAAGGTATCCACGTGATCAGCATCATCACGAAAGGTCTTGCAGACAACTCTGATTTTGAAGTGCTCAAGTATGTTTCGCTAGCATTTTTTGCCAGAATTCACCTCCTTAATGCGGCCGGCAATTCGAGAAGATTGAGAGAGATAACGATGGGGGGGGGGGTAGGGATTCACTGAACTCATCTTGGCTAATGCGAGTGGTAAGTGTGGACAGAGGGTTAGTGGGTGGACATAACTTATTTATATATTTCTTTAGGCTGTTAAGAGTAATATTTTATACAACTTAATTCAATGAATGAGATAATAAATAACAGTATAGCAGTACATCACTCCTACCCATGTAACCAGTAGGGCAGATAGAAAGTAAACGAATCGACAAATTAAACAAAGGACGGATAGAAAGATTAAGTATAGTTGGTAATACAGGTAATTAAGTATCCATATCCTTAACCAAACAATGTTAAATATTACTTGAGTATCCATATCTGTAGTTGTAGTTTATAATCTATTACTTCAGTTTTTCTATCCATATCTATTCGATAAATTGGATAAATTGAGTATCCATCTTAAGTTGCATCGAATTGTGTGGGAATCAAACATAAATAACAAAACTTTGAGCTGATTAGCTAAACATAAGATTGTGACACACAAGAAACACAAAAGTGCAATGGGAAGCTATTAGTGTCTAATCCTGAGCTAGTATACTAATTACTACGGCCTTGAAGAATGTATGTATGCCTTTAACTGACCAAACGTCCAAGTGGCTGCACAAAAAGACACTACTGCGACCCAGATAATCTGCAGCTTGTTCATATTTTCCTGTACATGTCTCTTGGTACAAGGAGCGTTATTGTTCCTTGCGACCTTAACGGAGATTTTTCTTGCCATTTTGATCGCTAATTCGTCTCCAATAGAATTTGACCACTTTTCTAAAACATGAACGTCCTGCTGCATTTTCTTTACATCCTTGGAAACCCTGTCCACTTCTTTCATAATCGGGTCGTCAATCCACTCGCTTACGTGACCTTCACTTGGGTACTGCTTGTAAAAAGGGTACTGCTTTTAAAAGAACAGAAAAGGGAATCTTGTTTTGATCTAACCCGGCTAGCTTGTGGACATTTGAACCACCTCCGGTGGAGGTTAGCGCGAGTTCTACCATATCCTCTGTCAGTGTGTTCCCCACACCAACACATTGTTGGGGCTGCAATGCTTATCGACCTACATGGTAATTGTGATGGAACTTCGAGCCAATTCTACCAGATTCAGAATCCTCGCGAGTTCCAGATAGCCTAGGATCTAGGGTCTAGTTAATTGAATCATGGATCAGATCTTGCGTTTACCTTGTTCTGGCAGCGGAATAGGGTCAGGTAAACGAGATCTCTGGAGCGCCTCAGATGCTGCGCCTCTACTGATAGTCCACACGCACACAAGCTGGAATCTGCCGGGATGCTAGTACCGGGGCTCAGATCTCCTGGGAACTCAGTTTCTTGATGTTTCTGTGTTTTCTCTCTGAGAAAATACTCACTGGACGGCGCACACAATCTATTAGGTCGAATGTACAAAACACGTTTATATATCGACCTTAAAGTGAACCGAAACATCAGTCTCGGTTTCGCCTTTGTGTCGACCGACACACTTAGTGGTGTCGATCGACACACGTCCTGTATAGACCGACGCACCCAATGGTGTCGATCGATACACCTCTTTGAAACTTATATTCGATGTATATCCAATACACATCGATCAGATCATATGCCAATGATCAATCCCACATGGACTATGTCCAACTTGCTTAGGTGTGTGACCCTGTAGGTTCACACGATACTGGAAATGAGTTACAACTCATTTGTCATAAGCGGTTTCTAGCAAAACATTATGATTACCCAGTATCACATGAATTGTCCGATCTCGACAATACAACTATCTCTAGAGTGAGTACAATGTGATTTCAGGACATAATCCCAACAATCTCCCACTTGTACTGGAATCACCTATTCCTACAATCCCTTCGTCTCTATATCTCGATATGGCATAAGGAAAGAGACTGTGTCATCCTTATTATAGCCAACATCATGTTCATAGAATTCCTGATCTATACTGATAAAACAAACGACTGACAATCACCTCGTTTCAGCACGGCCATGCATTTTCTCAGTATCAAATCTCCGATGGGCCCTGAGATATTTATCTCCCGTTCTAGGAGGGACAAATTCCATCTTGTTCCATCCCTGTTTCTACACATACTTCATGATACGCATAAGCAATGCCGTTATAGCCGCCAGTTACGGAACGACGTTTGACAAGGTCAAAACGCACCAATTCATATGCTAGAAAGCATGATGAACTCAGGTCTAAGGACTATACTCTATAGTCGTAATGATAACCTCCCATGACACTGATATAACTATCCTGTGGAGTTCTCATTAAGCGGGTCATGTCCGATCATATGTTCACCAACATATATCTATGTGACTGACTGTGATATTCATATCATTGACTCCATGAAACTTAGTCAACAGTCACCTCACAAGCTAGTCTCTCGCGGTTGTCAGTGTCCCACTTTGACAATCTCGACTAGGGACAATCATAATTTATGTCATCTTTTACTTATAGGGTTTCATGATCAAGTCCTCAACTTGATGACCTATAAGATGAACATAAAATACTTTGGGACCATTATTTAATTATCCAATAGTTAAATAATACCGATGTCAGTTTGACTTACATAAACACTACCATAGCATGTCTATGTAAAGATTACAACATAACTAGAATTACTCCCACTAGAATCAAGATCATCTCTTCAGATATCTTATACCTACAACAACAGAATAAATCTGGTGCTTAGGTTGTGGGAGATACTGCGGTGTTTTGTTTGGAACAATTCCAACAAACCACACCGCCATTCAGATAAAAGCACTATTCTACGGTCCACTGCTTGAAGCCTTTCCAACAGATAGCACCGCTATTCAGACAAAGAGACATAACCAGGTGGGAACCGTGAATCGTCTTTGTCCGTCTAACTACTTTAAACTGGTTCGTCATTTCCTTAGTTCACCACGAACCTATCCTTAGTGTTTCTCAAACACTTGGGATATTTCTGGTAACTGTTCAATGACTATTACCGGAACATTTTTGGTATTTTCTCGTCATGCTTTATGCGTAAGCTGCATCTAGACGAGCGCAAATATGGCATTTATGATGGATTCTATTGCATCAGCATAGTAATCACACTCATTAATACTAGTTCAGACAGTGTTCAATAACACTTCTTCTTGCTTAGATTATTGCCTTAAGACCTTTGGTATGAAGCCATTCTTGGAATCATGCATATTGGAACTGTCCAATACCTTATCAACATAAGGATTTTGACACGATCCAACTAGCCTTTCTGATCCATTCCAATGGATCCTAATTCCAAGAACTTTTACGGCCTTCTTCCAAGTCCATTCTTTAACCTTGACTTCTGACCCAAATCTTGACAAGACTTTAGCGTCGGAACGTCATTTATGAGATTAAGTATGTTATCTACATACAGTGTGAGAATTCCAATTACGCTCCCACTAGTCTTCTTGTAAACGCATGGTTTCTTTTTCTTTCTGATCAAGTCAAAAATTTTGACCACATTATCAGAATGTTGATTCCAACTCCAAGATGTTTGCTTCAATCCAGAAATGGATCGGTGAAGCTAACATGCATACCCAGCCAATTTTCGGAGTTGGGGCTCACCATCGCTTCTTAGAATTTCGCATGCTCGTCACTTTTCAATGATCAACAGATCACGACAATTGGTTACGAGAAATCACTCTCGAGTCAGTGACGGATCCTTTTGGATCTGCGAACTTCAGGCTCCACAGGTGTAGATCCTACAGCACTTTGTAGATCTCACCGCTGCTCTCCCTCAACAGGCTGAGCAACCTCCTGTGTTTATCGAATTTCTTCGATGTGTACTTTTACTCCCACTGTTCCTTTGGAAAGTATGATCTTTCTTAAAAGACACAGTTCCAGACAACAAAAGTATTAAGCCTTGGTTTCTTTAGGACAACCAGCGAGGTAGAACTTATCAGATTTGGGTTCAAGTTTGTTTATTGACTACTGTCTTACACAAACCTTGCAGTCCCAATTAATCAGAAAAACAAATTTTTGGAAATCACCCAGTCCACATCCAATGTGGTGTTTTTTTCACTGATTCTGATAGAGACTTATTTAGCGTAAACATAGACATTTTAGAACGTATTCGTAAATGATTATGGAAGATTCCTGTGATTCATCATTAATCGGAGCATATCTAATAAGATTTGATTCATTCTGTCAGATGATCACCCAATTCTTGACTCAAGTATTTTCCTCCACGAATCAATCGAGGATCTCAATACTTCTGTCAAATTGGTTCTACACTTCATCTTGGAACTCCTCAAGGGATTCCTGCTCGTGTCTCATCAAATGAACACAGCCTTACTTATTGATGCCATCAATAAGGTAATGAAGTACAAAAGATTTCCTTTGGCACTAATGCTCGTTGGGCCGCATACATCAGTATGTGTAAAGCCCAATAAGCCTTTGGCCCGTTTCTTTTAGCTCTGCTAAAAGGGCCTTAGTCATTTGGTCCAGTGAACAGAATTCATATCTCAAATGATTAATAATCAAATGAGTCCAAAACTATGGAACTTCTGAATCCGCTTCACTCTATATGGTCAAACGACTATGCCAAGGAAAAGTCGAGTTCGAGTCATCAGACTTGAACCTTTAGTATTTGTGTTATTTTCTAACTTTCGCTGGTTCAAGATATAAAACCCATTCCAAACGGGGTGCTACCATATGATATCATTAAGATCTAAAGAACAAAACTTGTCTTTTATCAAAATGAAAAACATCCAAATTCTTTACAAGAAAATGAAAGACATCTCTGCACAAGGCAGATACATAGTAGCAATTACTTAATTTCTAAAACCAAGTATGAAAGGCTCCTACAAGTGGAGAATCTCTACGGCTCATGCAGCAACCATTGCTTCATACCAGACACGCAGTTCCACTTGTCCTTTCTTCAACGTTCTACTGCCGCTTAGGTCCTGCATATTTCAAAAATATCAGTACCACAACTAGTATCCAATACTTATGTAGAACTTGAATTAATAACACAATACCTGAAGAAGAAGTACCATACATCTCCTTCATCTCTTGTGAATCTTCCAAGAATTTAATGCAATCTCTCTTCCAATGCCCTGACTCATCGCAGTAGAAGCACTTTCTAACACCAGATGGGCCTGACTTGGGCTTATAAGATGACACAGGCTTATCCTGATTCCAAATCTGGACGGCCCTGCCTCTACCCTTGTCAACACAAGATTTCTCAAATCTTTTACCTTTTATGACGTCTTGCTCTGCTGTTTTGAGCATGCCATGCAGCTCAGTCAACGTCTTCGTCAAGCCTTTCTTGATATAGTTCTTAATGAACTTGTCATAGCTTGATGGAAGTGACTGCAGAATGATGTCAGTGGCCAACTCTAAGCTGACAGGACATTCCAGTTTCCCCAGGTTATCAATGTAACCCATCAGTTTAATGACATGAGGACTTACTGGAGCATCCTCTGGTAGCTTGCACTCAGTGAGAGACTTCACCATCTAGAATCTCTCAACTCGTGCGAGATCCTTAAACTTCAGTTTCAGGCTGGTGATCATCTCTATTGGCGACTCCATGTTCTCGTATTGACTCTTCAAGTCCAAGCTCATGGTAGCCAATATCAGACCACGCACATCTACCATATCAATATAATGCTTATTCCAAGCATTATATGCTGCATGCGAGCGATTGGTCCCAAGCCTTTCTGGAAGAGCCTTTTCAAGGACATAGTCCTTGCTCTCCTGCTTGAGAATGAATCTCAGATTCCGACGAGAAAGTAGTCATAGACATAAGCTGAAATCCAAGAAAAACAAAGATTTAGTCATGTATATGATGAGAGATCTTATCTAATAAGAAAACTCGCATTATATTCAAACAATGTTTCCTCTATGAATATAATGATACAAGATCCTCAGATTACTAAAATTCGAGTGGGCGACTCGCCGTTATTCAGACTTTAGTTATCTAGGTAAGCAAATCATTGCTAATTGTACCCTGTACAACTCTTGGTTGTGGATGAGACAAACTATGTCTAATCCACTCTGATGTCTCCGGGCCCAGAACTTCCGACAGCCCAGTCAAGTAAAACCAATCTTTTCTGTCTTGTGATCACTGACAGTTGCACTGCAAGTCTGTCAATGACCACCTGCCTTACTCATGTTGCAGAGGAAACCAAGGACTCCAAGATTATCCAACAAACGACACAAGTCTTGACAGTAGACAAGATTTGGGCAAGACATCAAGGTTACTTGATATTTAGTTGAGGAAACTAAACCCAAAAGTTTAGCAAATCAATCTCTTAGGTCATGTAATTGTTGATGTTTTAGCACTGCAAATCCATCAACATAACTACCTGCCTCACTCACGTAATTGTGGACACCAAGCTCTTGGATAGACCATCACACAATGAAATGAGTCTTGACAGTTGACCATATTGAAGCTAAGCTTTGATCAAGGTTTAAGTCTAGTTTGGTTTCTGCAAATTCAAGGTTCAATGACCAGAATTGCGAGCACTGTGTCGATCGATACAGACTATGTCTGTCGATCGACACTACCAAACAAAACCGGACTTCAATAACCGGTTAATCCAATTAATCCGGTTCATCGAACCGGTCATGTCGATCGACACAACCCGTGTGTGACGGTCGACATAGACCTTAACCGAAGTCTGTTTTGATAACCGGTTCAATCCAATTGAACCGACTTATTAGATCAAACTGATCTTAACCAATCGGTTTATATTAATTGGGATAATTAGTTCAATTCAATTGAACCAATTCATCCAATTCAAACCGTTTTAACCAGTTTAAACTTATTACGATATCCGGTCCAATTCAATTGAACCGACTTATCCAATCAAACTGATTTATTCCATCGGTTCTAGCTAATTGAGATAATCAGTTCAGTCCAATTGAACTAATTCATCCGATTTAAACCGATCTATTCGGACTTAACCAAACATGATAACCGGTTCAATCCAATTGAACCGATTAACCATTCGCTTGGTCTGTGTCGACCGACACTAACCTGTGTCGATCGACACTTGACCGAATACGTTCTGTGTCGACCGACACACAACCTGTGTCGATCGATACAGAAGGCTCTCGGTTTTTCTTCGCGAAAAACCCTAGCCGCCGATTATGTCGAATTCGCCACTCTGTGTCGACTGACACACCCAGTGTGTCGATCGACACTGTGCGAAATCACAGATTCTTTGTTTCGATTCACAGACAAAAACAGACGAGTTTTTCTTGAACAAAACATAGAACATCAAGCATAAATCTATTCAAATACATCAGTTTTTCGAATTATATGCTTCAGATTCAATGATTAAACCCTAAGGCTCTGATACCACTGATGGAACTTCGAGCCAATTCTACCAGATTCAGAATCCTCGCGAGTTCCAGATAGCCTAGGATCTAGGGTCTAGTTAATTGAATCATGGATCAGATCTTGCGTTTACCTTGTTCTGGCAGCGGAATAGGGTCAGGTAAACGAGATCTCTGGAGCGCCTCAGATGCTGCGCCTCTACTGATAGTCCACACGCACACAAGCTGGAATCTGCCGGGATGCTAGTACCGGGGCTCAGATCTCCTGGGAACTCAGTTTCTTGAGGTTTCTGTGTTTTCTCTCTGAGAAAATACTCACTGGACGGCGCACACAATCTATTAGGTCGAATGTACAAAACGCGTTTATATATCGACCTTAAAGTGAACCGAAACATCAGTCTCGGTTTCGCCTTTGTGTCGACCGACACACTTAGTGGTGTCGATCGACACACGTCCTGTATCGACCGACGCACCCAATGGTGTCGATCGATACACCTCTTTGAAACTTATATTCGATGTATATCCAATACACATCGATCAGATCATATGCCAATGATCAATCCCACATGGACTATGTCCAAATTGCTTAGGTGTATGACCCTGTAGGTTCACACGATACTGGAAATGAGTTACAACTCATTTGTCATAAGCGGTTTCTAGCAAAACATTATGATTACCCAGTATCACATGAATTGTCCGATCTCGACAATACAACTATCTCTAGAGTGAGTACAATGTGATTTCAGGACATAATCCCAACAAATTGTTGATCAGAATCAGGAACAATTGAGTTAGACTTGAAACTCATTTTGTGAAACGTTGTTACGACATAATAGGCGGCTGGCTGGTAGGACTCGTGTGGTAGTATCTAATTTATAACTTGTTCAATATGTAGCAAATAATGATCTAGCTACGAATTATAAAAAATAAAAAACGATCCACAAAAGGTAGGTTAAATGGACTGATTGTATCTGTGTTTGAAGGTGAATCCATAGCCTTTAACGACTCGTTGAAAGTAATTCGCAACTATGGGTCCATGTAGTTTTGTTGAAACTATTTTTAACATCATTAGACGTCGGTATAAACAAAAAAGTAGGCAATTTATAGCTTAGTAAAGCAAGATTGTAGCAACTTTATGGGGAAACTCTAAACCCACATCACTAGTTTTTCAAATGGTCACCATCAAATCAAATCCTTGAATGTGTACTGGAATGTGTTAACACACCTTATGGATGAAAATTCGGATGGTGAAAATTTCGAATGATGGAAATAAATAACTACGGAAAATTGAAGGTAACCATGGATAACACAGTTTACAAAATAAAGTTTTAAAGGGAGCTATAAAACTAAAAGGACGAAATCCAAAATGAAGAAATTCAACAGGTATCCATCAAAAATGATGGTTAGTTGCAAGATAAAGGCCCCATCCAAAATGAGGAGCATAACAAGCATCCACTCTTCAATAAAAATGAAGGCTAGTTATAAACCAAAATGCGAAATTCAAAATGATTGTCATCAGGTTTTGCAAGTAGCACGATTGTGATTGACTCCTCCGCATTTGGAACATCTGTTTGGTGTTGATCGAGGGGTCTTCTCCTTCTGAAAAAGGATTGTAATGATACAAATTAGTACAATCAGAACACTACATATAAACACTAATCTAAGGTTAAGGGTATGTCTTGGTATTCACCGATCGATGGATACCTTCCTTCCTTAGGTCTACCAGATGGTCTGTCGACATCTGGTGGATACAAGTAACTGTTGCGAACATCATCTGGTATATCGAAGTCGTTAGGATTCCGCTCTGGGTTTAAGACTCCTTCGTAGGTTGCCCACCTCGTTGATAGACCGTCCGCGGCTGTTAACGCGTGGCCGCATGGTATTTTAAGCCTGTCAAATATCTTGCAAGTGCATCGCTTGTCATCCAGAAGAACATAAATCGATTCCCCACCGAAACACTAGCTATCTTAGATCTTTGAACTAACCGCATATGTTCATCCATTAGCTTATGAACCTCAATAGAAACATCATCTTTGTGTGCCGCTGATTTCTTACGTCGACAACTGAACCACCTGGTCAACATAGACCGTATACAAGAGACAAGATCTATAATGCGTTCGCTCCTTCCATCAAGTAACAATTTATTCAATGTCTCCGCAACGTTGCTCGTCATAAGATTGTAACGTTCTCCTTTGAAATATGCTATAGTCCAGTGTCAACCGCCTATATTGTTAAGATACTTAGCGCATGCTGCATTATTATTACGTATAGGATTGTATACTTCACGGTAACCACCAATCCTGTAAGCATTCCCTGCCGACTGACCAGTTGCGCAAGTCCTGCCGATTTAAACCTGGCTCTAACATTTCTCTGAACGTGCTCAAGACATGCTCTATGGTGAGCTCGGGGGAAAATTCTACCCTTAGCTTTGTATATTTCCTGGAATCTGTCCGATATGAATGTTAATGTTGGGCTGTCAGCAAGAATCTTTTCAAGTTTGTAAAAGAAATATGTCCAGGACTCCTCATTCTCTTTGTCCACGATATATAACGCCAGTGAAAAGACTTGGAAATTTGCATCCTGTCCACTTGCAGTTAGCAGAAATCCCCCGTATCTACCACGCAAATGTGTACCATCCACAATAATCATTCTACGCAACTTCGCAAAACCTTTTATGGATGCGCCAAATGCTAGGAACATATATAGAAACCGCTCGCAGCCTAATGCGTTTACCTTGGTCTCAAGATC
Source organism: Orychophragmus violaceus (assembly GCA_030180135.1). Lineage (NCBI taxonomy): Eukaryota > Viridiplantae > Streptophyta > Magnoliopsida > Brassicales > Brassicaceae > Orychophragmus > Orychophragmus violaceus. The sequence goes on from CM058233.1 coordinate 20,720,484, forward strand.
AGAAATCGTCCCAAGGTTAGCTAGTTTAAGCATATATAAAAACTCAGGCAGCTTCCTATAAGATCCATCAGCTGGACCTCGTAGCATCGTGAGTTCCTTGGACCGTGCATGCCAACACTTGTTATACGGTGTATTGATACATAGCTCCTTCATCAATAATGTTTTGAGTCCAGCTGGTTTTGGACCAGATACCGGGTCAAAATATTTAGTTTTGAAAACAATGGCAATGACCTTGGAAGTCCCAAGTTTCCTGTACTTGTTCCTAGTATCAGTACAACAAGAGTGATGTAACTATGCCTTGCGTACCTGCCAATACCCAGTGTCTTTCGTCTCATGAACCATAACACGCCAGTTGCAAGTCTTATCCGGGCAATGGATAACAATTTTGTGAAGAGTGGACACATGTTTTATATAATGAAACTTGTTCTTTATCGCATGGATTGCTAACCATACCAAGCAATCGTCTTTGTCCTTGAAAAGTTTACCCTTGTACAGATCATCACCCATTGAGTCTAAATTTAGATCAGGGACAGGATCTCGTTGATATACGTTGTCATCCACCATTGGCGGAATATCAGCTTGTTCGTCGTCATTAGAGTAAGAGTTGTCACCATTTTCAGTACCGCTCCACCTGTACGCATATTTTCTGTACATGACAAGGTTCACCAGTTTTCCGTTTGGATCTATTACCTACTCCCACAGGGATTTCGATCATCACATCCAAAGCGTTGGAGCCTCCATATTCATCATCAATGAGGTTGGACCAAAATTCACGATCCACATTTCCCACATCCACGAGTATGAAGGTCCATTCTCATCATCATCATCTGGTGTGCAATTTTCTTCTTCTCATCCTGCCATATTAGCATCGCCAGATGGATGGTTAGTCACCGCGCCACTAACAGTTTCAGTGTTCGCGGACACATCTTCTTGGGTATCTAGCAAAACAAAACTAAATGGAGCCCTCTTGTATGGAGCGTGTTCAACTGAACTATCGACTAATACGGTGCGGGGTGGGCTGTTGGGAAGCGTATATTTTTCTCTCCCGGAGTTATTGGTGACCCTTTCTTGGCTAGATTTATCTTGTAAATCGGAGCTGAATTGAGGCATGTTCCCTGCAATGTAATTAACTTCTATATCCACTAAATCACCGCTTGGTGGATTTTTTGGAGGCGCTTTCATTATTTATCATCGTTCATGGGGTCATCTTCTTGGCTATCTATGTCTAATAATTCAAAACTGAATGGGGACTTGTTGTTTGGACAACGTTCTTTTTCTGTCTGTTAATTATGCGTTGGATGGATAGTCTGAAACATAAACCATAAATGTTTGTAAATTGGGATTTTTGTTGGGATCGAACTTATTACAGCCAGAAGTTTGGAAAATGAAAAGAAGGAGAGACCGAGTAACATACCACATTCTTCCCGTAAATGGTTTTGAGGGTAGTTGGTATTAGTAAATGACGGTGAGTGTTGATCTGCCACTGCATCAACAAATTCTTGCTTGACGAATGCCCTGGCGAATGAAACAATGATTCCCTCACATCTTGGTTTGTCTGGAGGAGAATACTTATGAAACATCGAGTCTAGCGTTTCAACAGTGTCGTCGCCAAGCATGACCGGAGAGTCTCTGCTTCCAGACGCAGTTGTATCACCAAATATTCTAACAGGCGTCATAAACCTCCGTCGGTGATCTAGCTTAGAAGCTTTTTTCTTTGAAGAATCGCCTTGTTTCCTTACTATCTTTCCCAGAGACATGAATAGCTTCATTGAACGGTTAGATGACAGAATGTACAGGAAACAAGATAGCCCGAAATCTGTTGTTACCATAATAGGCGACGAGCTTTCTTGGCAGGCGAGGACAAGGTAACAACCGGCGAGTAGCTAAGCTTTGGTTTCAAAGCACATTCCAAACCAAACTCTTCACTAATAAGGACGACAAGGTCTTTTATCTTCATGACCAACTTCATTGGAACGACTCGAGATATCTTCTCTATGTCCACAATGAATCTCCAGGCTCCGTCGCCGGTCACGAGCCATGAGCCGCAAACTACAATTACTCCAAAACAAACTAAATAGATATCTATTTTTAAATTGTGTAACTAATAAGATCAGGTAAGTAACTGAGTTAACGAACTACTAGAAGTAAATTGATTTGTTAGGAAGGGCCAGTCAGTCATTTTAGCTTATAAAAAATGAAAAGATACATAATTGCACAAAGTTTTCAGAAAATATAATTTTGCTATTACTTTATAAAAAAGATATACCGGATACAATTAACTCAAATTTTGAAGACGAGTTTAGTAATGGTTAACCGGTTTGGATTGGCATTTGGATCCATGCGCAGTCTTATGTAATTAACCGTCTAAAGCATGGAAATTTTTCTTTCATAAATCATCTTACGAGACTGGTATGGAAAGTTTTTTTCCTCTCACTTTTAGTCAACAAATTTGTTACATTTTTAAGAATGCAAACTTATCTTTCTTTTATTATATTCATTTAAGGTCTTTAATATATTTGTGATATACGGGACAATTGTCTATTGTTGATCATGGTTTGGAGATCTAATGTAGGAACAAGATGTTAAACTGGTTCCTTTGGCCAAGAGAATATTTGTAGCTGGTTGAAAGTGTAACGCCCCGTCCACTCCTGCTGGTGAGTCACCCATTTTTCAATCGGGTTCGTGGGTCTCACCCCTGTCCGACCGTCGGTGCGTTATTTTTCGTAGGTCCGACCGAGTAATTAATTTACTGATCTTGCAATCACCACGTGACCTTTTCCCATGCTTTGTCCTCACTCGCATGATACTGTGAGTCACTTACGGGTAGGTCACCCATCCTTTGACTACTCCAACTTAAGCACGCTTAACTCTAGAATTCTCTCTGGACAAGTGACCGAAAAGGTAAGTGCACTTTGGTAACATAGGTAGCCAAATTAATTCATTTAAGCCTTTCTCAAATAGGCCAGACCCAATATGTTACAATTCTCCCCCACTTAATGGGAATTCGTCCCCGAATTCCGCATCTTGTTGTTGGTTGTTTTGGTGTTAATCCTGATTCAGTTCATCAGATTAATTCATCCTAAACATGCCAGATCTAGGTTCTCTTGAATAGAAACAATATAGATCTCACCTTATACCTGTTTAGTGCAGCGGAAAGAGAGAACAGGTCAGAGATCAGCAGAACCACCAAGAGATGGATCCTCCAAAGACTCACACACGCACACCGTCAGGAAAGAGGCTGCTAGACCACGAGGAGGGAGGCGCAGAGAGAGAGAGAGTCGCGGCTGGGGCTTAGGGTTAGAGGAGAAAAAGATTTGGCTTTTAGTTTATAAAACCCTTCTCTTTCCCTTTTGGGCTTTTGGGCCCAATTCTCAGTTCTGATTAAATCCCAGACCCATTAATCTCTCTCTAAGTTCGGTAAATGCCTAGCACTTTTACCGTACTTCTGCTAAACCGTTCCTCCACATTTTCCTGTTAGCTTAGGCGTGTGACCCATATGGGATCATATAATAAAGGCAATAAGTCCAAGACTTATAGATCATGAGCGGACTCTAGCAAGCCATCATGACCCCCAGCATTATATGACTTATGTCTGATCATTGACATACTCTTACTTTCTAGAGACAGTACCGAGATTACTGGACACAATTCCAACAATCTCCCACTTGTACTGGAATCTCTGTATTCATAATCCTTTTGTCTCAATATCTCGATTAGTCATAAGGCAAGATTAGTGTCATCCTTATAAAGCCTAATCTTGTTCATCGGACTCTGATTCGATACTGACAATCCAAACGACTCGGGACAGTTCGTTTGAGCATGGCCATGCATTTTCCAGTATTCAAATCTCCGATTGGCCTAGAGATATTCACTCCATTTATATTGGAGGGACAAATCCCGTCTTGTTCCATCACTGTAAACTACTCATTTCGTAATACACCCAAACAAGGTCCTTATAACTATCGCTTAACGACATCATTAGACAATGATCAAAGCGCATTAGTTCATGTGCAGTCACATGCATGCGAACTCAGGTCTAAGGACTATACTCTATAGTCGTAGTAAGAATCTCTTATGACACAGATATAAATATCCTGAAGAGTTCTTATAATCGGGTCTTGTCCGGTCGTATGTACCCTACATACACCTATGTACTGACTTTGATGCCGCGCATCTATGACACACTAAGACTTTGTCATAAGTCACATACCAATCTAGTCTCACACGGTTGTTGGTGTTCCAATTTCAACAACCTTCGACTAGGGACATGATGATATAAACCATCTATCAAATATAGGGTCTCATGATCAAGCTAAATGACTTTGATAACTCAAGATCAAGTCACTTACTTCGATGACCTATAAAATGGTTCATATCACTTTGGAACGATTATTTCATCACAGTTAAAATAATCTTGAAATAATAATTTCATTAAACATAAAATGTTTTACAAGAACATATCAAATAACTAAATAAAGCCCTCAAACTCCCACTCAAATTTAGATTACATTTCAATGTCTCTAATGCCTACAGCTGCAGTCAGGAACTCGAGCTTAGGCCTTGGGAGTGGCTTTGTCAACGGATCAGCGACGTTATCATCAGTTTGAACTCGGCTGATCTTGACTTCCTTTCTATTAATGATGTCACGTATCAAGTGAAATCTTCTTAGAACATGCTTGGATTTCTGGTGTGATCTTGGTTCCTTTGCCTGAGCAATAGCACCATTGTTATCACAAAACAGTGCCAGAGGCTCAGCCGCATTTGGTATCACACCTAGTTCAATAATGAACTTTCGTATCCAAACAGCTTCCTTCGCTGCTTCTGAGGCGGCGATATATTCAGCTTCTGTAGTGGAATCAGCAACGGTGTCTTGCTTGGAGCTTCTCCAACTGATTGCACCGCCATTCAGACAAAAGATATAACCGGACTGTGACCGGAAATCATCTTGGTCTGTCTGGAAACTTGCGTCTGTGAATCCACTGACTTTAAGCACATCACTTCCACCGTATACTAAGAACTTGTCCTTTGTATGTCTTAGATACTTCAGGATGTTCTTGACGGCAATCCAATGGTTTTCACCTGGATTTGACTGGTATCTACTCGTCATGCTCAATGCATAAGCAACATCAGGGCGAGTACAGATCATGGCATACATGACAGATCCTATTGCAGATGCATAAGGAATATTCTTCATGCGCTCAAGCTCAGCAGCCGTCGTAGGGCTCTGCTTCTTGCTTAGCGTTGTGCCATGTACCATTGGCGTGAAGCCCTTCTTGGAATCTTTCATGCTGAATCTTTGCAGGACTTTGTCAATGTATGAATCTTGACACAAGCCTATCAGCCTTTTAGATCTATCCCGGTAGATCCTAATTCCAAGAACGTATGCGGCTTCACCCATGTCTTTCATGGAAAAACAACTTCCAAGCCAGTCCTTTACCGACTTCAGCATTGGAACGTCGTTTCCGAGAAGCAGTATGTCATCGACATACAGAATAAGAAATACTATCTTGCTCCCACTAGTTTTCTTATACACGCATTGTTCTTCTTCGTTTCTGATGAAGTCAAATTGCTTGATCGCTTCATCAAAACGAAGATTCCAGCTCCTCGATGCTTGCTTCAATCCATAAATGGATTTATGAAGCTTGCATACTTTCCCAGCATTCTTTGGATCTATGTAACCGTCAGGTTGCGTCATATACACATCCTCTTCCAGAATTCCATTCAGGAAGGCGGTTTTCACGTCCATCTGCCAAATTTCATAATCATGAAAAGCTGCAGTTGCTAGTAGAATCCGAATAGATTTCATCATAGCCACTGGTGAATAGGTTTCATCGTAATCCACTCCGTGAACTTGTCTGAAACCTTTTGCCACCAACCTGGCTTTATAAATCTGGACATTTCCATCCACGTCAATCTTCTTCTTGAAGATCCATTTGCACTCGATGGCTTTTACACCAGCGGGTAAGTCAACCAATGAAAACACTTGGTTGACCGACATGGAGTCCATTTCGGAATCAGTGGCCTTGCGCCACTTCGAGGAATCTGGGCCCATCATGGATTGATTGAAGTTCGATGGTTCATCACCATCAATGATCAGAAGATCATGACAGTTAGTCACGAGGAATCCTTGATATCTCTCGGGTTCGTGACGGATCCTCCCGGATCTTCGAACTTCAGGTACTACAGGTTCAGGCTCTACAATTTCTTGTAGGTCCTCCTGCTGCTCTTCCTCATTAGGTTGAGCAGTATCCTGTTCATCTTGAATTTCTTCAAGCAGTACCTTACTCCCACTGTCTTTCTTAGAGAGAAACTCCCTCTCAAGAAAGTTACAATCCCGGGCAACAAAGATCTTGTTCTCGGAACGTAGATAGAAGTAATAAGCCTTGGTTTCCTTCGGATAACCAATGAAGTAGCATTTATCAGACTTTGGTGTAAGCTTGTCTGAGATTAATCTCTTGACATATGCTTCACAACCCCAAATTCTAAGATAAGACAACACTGGAGCCACTCCAGTCCATAATTCATATGGTGTCTTTGCTACTGCTTTCGATGGCGCTCTATTTAGAGTGAACACTGCTGTTAGCAGAGCATATCCCCAAAGGGATATTGGAAGGTCTGTGTGACTCATCATAGATCGAACCATATCCAATAAGGTCCGATTTCTCCTCTCAGACACACCATTCCATTGAGGTGTTCCGGGAGGAGTGAGTTGGGATACGATCCCACACTCTCTTAGATGATCACTGAATTCTTGGCTTAAGTATTCTCCTCCTCGGTCGGACCGAAGAGCCTTAATGCTTTTGCCGAGTTGGTTCTGTACTTCATTTTGGAATTCTCTGAACTTCTCAAAAGATTCAGACTTATGTTTCATTAAATAAACATATCCATACCTACTGAAATCATCAGTGAAGGTAATGAAGTACTGATAGTTTCCTCTTGCATTTGTGGACATTGGGCCACACACGTCAGTGTGTATCAGGCCCAATAAGTCACTGGCCCTCTCGTTAGGTTTATTAAAGGGGGCCCGTGTCATTTTGCCCATCATGCAGGATTCGCATTTCTCACATGACTCAAAGTCAAATGAGCCAAGAAGTCCATTCGAATGGAGCCTCTTGATGCGTTTCTCGCTGATGTGCCCTAAACGACAATGCCATAGAAACGTTCGGTTCTCCTCATTAGGTTTGAACCGTTTGGTATTAATGTTATAAATTGGCGCGGATTGATCGAGTATGTAAAGCCCATTCGTAAGAGGGGCACAACCATAGAACAAATTGTTGCGATTGAAGGAACATAATTTATTCTTAACTGAAAAATCATAATCTTCCAAATCCAACAAAGAAATTGAAATAATATTCCTGCTTATAGCAGGTACAAAATAACAATTATTGAGTTCTAAAACCAATCCCGAAGGTAAAGACAACAAGTATGTGCCTACAGCTAGTGCTGGAACTTTCGCTCCATTCCCAACTCGTAGCTCCACTTGTCCTTGCTTCAGCCTTCTACTGTTGCTGAGTGCCTGCATATTAGTACAAATATGAGCCCCACAACCAGTATCCATAACCCATGAGGTATTATCAGAAGTAGTTGTATTAACTTCTATAACAAAAATACCTGATGAAGAAGTCTCCAGAGTCTTCTTCTTTAATTCCTTTAGACCTTCCAGGAATTTCTTACATTCTCTCCTCCAATGCCCTGGTTCTTTACAGAACCTGCATATGTCAGTTGGCCCAGCCTTGGACTTGGGCTTGGGCTTTGGCGTGTCCTTGTCCGCGACTTGGACAGCCTTGGCCTTTCCCTTATCCTTAGCAGAGGATTTCTTAAACCCCTTGCCCTTTTGCACCATAAGCACATTGGGGTCCTTGGCGGTTTTCCTCAAGTTGGGCTCTGCAGTCTTGAGCATTCCGTGAAGCTCAGGCAATGTCTTACTCAAGCCATGCATGTTAAAGTTCAGAATGAACTGATCATAGCTTGCAGGTAAAGACTGCAGAACGATGTCGCAGGCAAGTTCCTAGCTGATGGGGCAGTCGAGTTTCTGAAGATGATCGAGATAACCCATCATCTTCAAGACATGAGGACTCACTGCCGCATTTGCAGCCAACTTACAGTCTAAGAGGTTCTTAACTGTCTGAAACCTCTCAGTCCTTGCTTGCTCCTGAAAAAGTGATTTCAGGCTTGCCATTATCTCGATGGGTGACAATACACTCTCGAACTGCATTTGCAGCTCATCAGTCATTGTCGCCAACATCAGGCAATAGACATCATTTTCGTCTGACGAATGCTTTTCCCAAGCATTATGCAGAGTCCTGGCAGCATTGTTAGGAGGCCTCTCGGGGAGGGGATCACGAAGGACATAATCCTTCTTCTCCTGCTTGAGGACCAGCCTCAAGTTCCTAGACCACGTCAGGAAGTTCGTTCCAGTCAGCTTCTCCTTCTCGAGAACAGACCGGATTGAGAATGTGTTTTGTGTGCTTGTAGTAGTCATAGCTGAAATATAATATAAAAAGGTTATTAGTTAATATGTTCAATATGATTAATCTCGTATTAAATTTAATATGATTAATCACGCATTATATTCAATAACATAAGTTACCATCAATAGAATATAATGATTCCAAGATCCACATATAACTAAGATCAAAGTGGGCCACTGGCCGTCACCCAACCTTAGCTTATATCGGTAAGCCCTTTGTCGGCTAATTATATCCGTGATATAACTCTTGGTTGTGAATCTGGGCCCGAGGCCCAATCCACTCTGATGTCTCAAGGCCCGGGACTCCCGATGGCCTAGTCAAGAAAACCAGACTATACAGTCATGTAATCATTAATGTCTGGGACTCCCAATGACATTTATGAATCACAAACCGTCTTATCCACGCAAAAGTAGACACCCTCACACTGTAAGGCCATGAATACAATTGAATGGGCTTCGACAGCTGACATAGCCTGGACAAGACATCCAACGCTTGATATTATTTATGGTTCGTAGGTTTATTAAAATTTCATCCCAAAATAGAAGATTACTATTTCGGGAAACTTTCCATTTTGGGAAACCTACTAATTTTGGAAACTTTCTAAAATTGGAAACTTTCTAAAACCGGAAACTTTCTAACTTTAGAAATTTCTTAAAATCCAAAACATGCAAATCTAGAAACTTCTATTTTAAGAAACTTTCTAATTTCAAAATTTCGGAAACTTTAATTTAAAATCGATTTATATAACTTTATAAAATTAATTTTAAATTAATCTGAAGAAAAGACTCAAATAATTGGCCCAATTGTTTTAACTTCTTGGCCCGAGGCCCAAGAATTGGTCCATGTCCAAGACATGACCCAATTGTCCAATTAAATAACATAACCTGTCTGGTTCATTAAAATTTGTCTTAACCAAAATTAATTACTACGATGACCACAATTGTCAACCGGTTATTTACTAAACCGGATTTTCTCAATTTATTTGGTCCAACCAAATCAAATTAGAAAATCCTGGTTTAGGCACAAAATCCAATTTTTCGACTTTGGATTTCTTATCCCGGTTTAACCAGAACTTAATAAAATTATTAAATCTGTTTATTAAACCGTGACGTTTAATTTTAATCAGTTTTAAACCGAACCGAACCGAATTGGTCACAAACCGATTACGGTTGTGACCTAGCTCCATGCTTCCGCATCACGCAACGATCATGGTCGGATGGGACTCGATCCGAGATCGGCCCAACTCACGATCACGATCGAGGCTTGGATGATCGCGGGACGGGACTCGTGATCGGGACGAGCCGGACGAGATGCGATCCATCGGGACGTGACGAGGCATGCGATCGGGACGATCCAGTCGGCTCTCGGTCACGATATTGGCGCGGGACGGTTGCTGGCTGAGACGCGATCGGGACGGATCACGCTCGCGATCGGGACGGCCGAGTGCCTCACGCGATCGATCCAGCTTGTGATCGGTTCGACCATGCGACGCGATCCAACGATCGGTCCGTGCGTCTCACGATCCGGATGTGCGGTTCAAACCACAATCCGACGCAACCAATTCATATAGATTGGATTGCGATTTTCATTAGTTTGTTTAGGTTTCAATTCTTGTTTCTTAAGTGTTTTGCTCTTATCAGTAGATTGATTCAAAAACACCTCTTTAAACAATCCTAAACTTGAATCTAAACAAGAAAAACCACAGAACCAATAGCTCTGATACCACTGTTGGTTGTTTTGGTGTTAATCCTGATTCAGTTCATCAGATTAATTCATCCTAAACATGCCAGATCTAGGTTCTCTTGAATAGAAACAATAGAGATCTCACCTTATACCTGTTTAGTGCAGCGGAAAGAGAGAACAGGTCAGAGATCAGCAGAACCACCAAGAGATGGATCCTCCAAAGACTCACACACGCACACCGTCAGGAAAGAGGCTGCTAGACCACGAGGAGGGAGGCGCAGAGAGAGAGAGAGTCGCGGCTGGGGCTTAGGGTTAGAGGAGAAAAAGATTTGACTTTTAGTTTATAAAACCCTTCTCTTTCCCTTTTGGGCTTTTGGGCCCAATTCTCAGTTCTGATTAAATCCCTTGGATTTAATCAGACCCATTAATCTCTCTCTAAGTTCGGTAAATGCCTAGCACTTTTACCGTACTTCTGCTAAACCGTTCCTCCCCTTTTTCTTGTTAGCTTAGGCGTGTGACCCATATGGGATCATATAATAAAGGCAATAAGTCCAAGACTTATAGATCATGAGCGGACTCTAGCAAGCCATCATGACCCCCAGCATTATATGACTTATGTCTGATCATTGACATACTCTTACTTTCTAGAGACAGTACCGAGATTACTGGACACAATTCCAACACTTGTTAGGGTCCATCTATGACCCTCCGACTCATAACCGGAGCAGCCATAACCCCCAAACCCCAGGATTGTCTCCCGATACAGAATAGGTTTGACTAACCTGGCTTTGATACCACTTGTAGCGCCCCGTCCGCCCCTACCGGTGAGTCACCCATCCCTCTATCGGGCTCGTGGGCCCCACCCCTGTCCGATGGTCGGTGCGTTATTTTTCGTAGGCCAGACCAAGTAATTAATTTACTGACCCTGCAATCACCACGTGACCTTTTCTCATGCTTTGTCCTCACTCGCATGATACCGTGCGTCACTTCCCGGTAGGTCACCCATCCTTTGACTACTCCAGCTTAAGCACGCTTAACTCAGAGTTCTCTCTGGACAACTGACCGAAAAGGTAAGTGCACTTTGGTGACATAGGTAGCCAAATTAATTCATTTAAGCCTTTCTCAAATGGGTCGGGCCCAGTATGTTAATTGTAACACCCGTCTCCCGGCAAACCGGAGACGCGACATTTGGGCACCCGTTGAACCGGAACTGTCCAACCAGCTGCCTTCTCAATCTGGTCCCATGAATCCTGCGCGTCCACCAATAGCATCGATCGATCGTCAATCCTGCATCCAGACCTGCGGGGAAAAGGGCTCGAGAAAGGAAAAGAGAGGCATGAGTAATTGTTTCAAACACAATTACCCACCGAGGGCGGACAAAGGAGTCCGCGATCCCGGCTTACGCCACACAACTACGAAACAAGTTCTAGGCTAATATCACCTTGCACGAAATGCCCGAAGGCACATTACAATCAACCTACGAAATCACTACCTGTCTATGGCTGCGGACTAGGGCTGCCTTCCCCTAATCCCACCCACGGACCGACCATTACGCCCTTTCCACATCAAACAAATGGCTCGCGAACCTTTGAACCACAACACACCACCACGGGAGGGCTCGTCAGGACCCTCCTCCGACGATCAAGGACGCGTACCAAAACTCGTTATACGCGCCCTGCCTGTTGGGATAGTGTCCTGAAATCACACTTGTACTCACTCCTAATGATAGTTGTGTGTCGAGATCAGACATTCGTATAATACTGGGCGGTTGAAATGTTTTGCTAGAAGCCTCTTGCAATCCGTAAGTTGTAGACTTACTGCCAGTATTATATGATCCTATAGGGTCACACACGCAAACTGGAAGCTAAAACATGGGAATGATCATTATGGTAATGATCATGTTAATGTGTATTGGATACACATTAATATCAAGAAAATGGTGTTGTGTCGATCGATACAACATGTGTGTCGGTCGACACAGTTCGGGTTTCGAAAGGGATTTTTGATTTTATGACACAAACGAGTCTGGCCCGTTATGTGTGATTCTAGGTCGAATAAAACCTGATGGTTTTCGACCTAGAACATTAGCCGTCGTCTCTTTCTTGACAGAAAAAGTAGAAACACCAGAAACTCTCAGAGATCCCATAGATCCGGCACTAGCATCCCGGTTTCCAGGTTTGTGTGCGTGTGTATCTGGTAGAGGCGAATCATCTGAGTCGCTTACTGATCTCGTTCACCAATCATTCCGCTGCCAGTTCTAGGTAAGAACGAGGTTGGTAATTTCAATATAACGAACCCTAGATCCTAGGGATCCAACAGTGGTATCAGAGCATGGTAGGGTTTAGTCTATTGAATCTGAGGCATTTAAATCGAATACTGATGAATTTGATTAGTTAATTGCCTGTTAAATCGTGTTTTCAAGAAATTAATCTCGGATTGAATCTCTGTTGAAAACGACGAACTGTTGTTATCGCACTTTTTCGATCGACACTAAGCTTGTGTCGGTCGACACGCCGCGAAACGCATAATAAAATTTTAGGGTTTGTCGCAGAGTGTCGATCGATGCAAAGCGTGTGTCGGTCGACACAGAGCGAAAACTCGTAAATAATTCTAGGGTTTCGATCTGAGATCGAGTACCCGTATTCCTGCTGTGTCGATCGACACACTGGTGTGTCGGTCGACACAGGCAAAGCGATTAGATAGATCGGTTCAATTGGATTGAACCGGTTATCTCGCTCGGTTAATTTTAATTAACCAATTCGTTCTGGTTTGGTAATGTCGATCGACACAGCGTTGTGTGACGATCGACATGGACTGTTAAACCGAACCGGTTCAATTAGATTGAATCGGTTAAGGAAATTTGATCCGGTTTGACCGGTTATCGAAGACCGGTTTAAATTGTGTTGTATCGACCGATGCCAATGGTTGGCGTCGATCGACACACCATTCGCAAATGTGCTGGTTGGACCACAAATTTGCAGATACCAGACCAAATTTAATCCCAAAGTTCTAGATGAACCTAAACTTAATAAAACTGAATGTTTTGATTAACTGAATAATTTCTTGGATGTATATTGGATATGCATCAAGATTAAATATATTCTAAGCCTATCTAATACACATTGGATGTGTGTTAGATCAAAGCTTAGTTTCAATAAGGTCACCTGTCAAGACTCATTTCGTTGTTGTGATAGTCTTGCCAAGAGCTTGGTGTCCACAATTACATGAGTAAGGCAGGTAGTAGTGTTGATGGTCTTGCAGTGCTTGACAACAACTATTGCATGACCTAAGAGATTGAGTTACTAAACTTTTAGAGTTCCATTTCCTCAACTAAATATCAAGTGACCTTGATGTCTTGCCCAATCTTGTCTACTGTCAAGACTCGTTTCATTGTTGGATAGTCCTAGAGTCCTTGGTATCCACAGTGACGTGAGTAAGGCAGGTGATCATTGATAGACTTGCAGTGCGACTGTCAATGATCACAAGACAGAAGAGATTGGTTTACTTGACTGGGCTATCCGAAGTTCTGGGGCCAGAGACGTCAGAGTGGATGAGACATGGATTGTCTCATCTACGACCAAGAGTTGTACTGAGTACAATTAGCAATGGTTTGCTTACCTAGATTACTAAACTCTGGGTGATGACAAGTCTTCCACTCAGATCTTAGTGATGTATGGATCTTGGATCATTATATTCATTGAGGAAACATTGTTTGAATATAATGCGAGTTTTCTTATTGGATAAGATTCCTCATTTCCTGAAATCATAACTAGAATTTTCTTTGATTAAAATTTTCAGCCTATGTCTAAAACTACCTTCTCGTTGCGATCCGTCCTTGAGAAGGACAAGTTAAATGGATCAAACTTCCTGGATTGGTATCGAAATTTGAGATTTATACTCAAGCAGGAGAGTAAGGACTATGTCCTAGAGAAAGCTCTCCCAGAAAGGCTTGGGGGCCAATAGCTCAAATGCAGTATATGATGCTTGGAATAAGCATTATATTGATGTGGTAGATGTACGTGGTCTGATGTTGGCTACCATGGTATCGGACTTAGAGAGTCAATACGAGAACATGGAGTCGCCAATAGAGATGATCACCAGCCTGAAACTGAAGTTTCAGGATCTAGCACGAGTTGAGAGATTCCAGATGGTGAAGTCTCTCACTGGGTGCAAGCTACCAAAGGATGCTCCAGTGAGTCCTCATGTCATTAAAATGATGGGTTACATTGATAACCTGGGGAAACTGGATTGTCCTGTCAGCTTAGAGTTGGCTACAGACATCATTCTGCAGTCACTGCCGTCTAGTTATGATAAGTTTGTCAAAAACTATATCAAGAATAACTTGACGAAGAAGTTGACTGAGCTGCATGGCATGCTCAAGACAGCAGAGCAAAACATCAAAAGGGTAAAAGATTTGACAAATCTTGTGTTGACAAGGGTAGAGGCAGGTGTTGGAATTGTGTCCAGTAATCTCGGTACTGTCTCTAGAAAGTAAGAGTATGTCAATGATCAGACATAAGTCATATAATACTGGGGGTCATGATGGCTTGCTAGAGTCCGCTCATGATCTATAAGTCTTGGACTTATTGCCTTCATTATGTGATCCCATATGGGTCACACGCCTAAGCTAACAGGAAAATGTGTAGGAACGGCTTAGCAGAAGTACGGTAAAAGTGCCAGGCATTTGTCGTACTTAGAGAGAGATTAATGGGTCTGATTAAATCCAAGGGATTTAATCAGATTGGTATTTGGGCCCAAAAGGAACTAGACAAGTTTTATAATTAAAACTTAAGTCTGAGTCTCCTTCCAACCCTAATCCCCTGCGCCACTCTCTCTCTCTCCTGCGGCCTCCTTAGCTCGGTCTAGCAGCCTTCTTCCTGCTTGGTGTGCGTGTGTGAACCTCTGGAGGAGTTATCACTTGGTGGCTCTGCTGATCTCTGACCTGTTCTTCATATTCCGCTGCATAAAAGGTAACAGGTGAGATCCATTAAGTTTCTAGCAAGAGAACCTAGATCTGGCATGTTTAGGATCTATTAATCTGATGAATTGAATCAGGATTAACACCAAAAGATCCTTCAGTGGTATCAGAGCCATTGGTTCTGTGGTTTTTCTTGTTTAGATTCAAGTTTAGGATTGTTTAAAGAGGTGTTTTTTGAATCAATCTACTGATAAGAGCAAAACACTTAAGAAACAAGAATTGAAACCTAAACTAATGAAATCGCAAAACCCAAACTATATGATTTGGATTGCGATCGGCCGAGTGTTAAACCGATCGGCCAAGCCGATCGCATGTATCGATCACGGATCGATAGCATGGATCGCGTTGGCCGGTTGGATCGATCGCGTCTCGGCCAGCAACCGTCCCGCGCCAATATCGTGACCGAGAGCCGACTGGATCGTCCCGATCGCATGCCTCGTCACGCCCCGATGATCGCGTCTCGTCCCGCATACGGCCCGTCTGTCCCGATCGCTAGGCGATCGCGTGAAGCCACGACCCGAGCTCGACGATCGCGCGTCCCGTCCCGAACGATCGTCCCGTCCGGCTGCCGTCTCGATCTCGGATCGATTGCGTGCGGCTTGCGGCTGACGTGATCGCGTGAAACTCACGATTAGGTCGTGATCGGTTCACGTGATCAATCGGTTCGGTTCGGTTTAAGGTTCGGTTTAAAACTTGATTAAAATCAAACGTCACGGTTTAATAAACAGACTTAATAATATTTATTAAGTTCTGGTTAAACCGGGATAAGAAATCCAAAGTCGAAAATTGGATTTTGTGCCTAAACCAGGATTTTCTAATTTGATTTGGTTGGACCAAATAAATTGAGAAAATCCGGTTTAGTAAATAACCGGTTGACAATTGTGGTCGTCGTAGTAATTAATTTTGGTTAGACCAATTTTAATGAACCAGACCGGTTATGTCATTTAATTGGACAATTGGGTCATGTCTTGGACATGGACCAATTCTTGGGCCTCGGGCCAAGAAGTTAAAACAATTGGGCCAATTATTTGAGTCTTTTCTTCAGATTAATTTAAAATTTATTTTATAAAATTATAAAAATCGATTTTAAATTAATAAGTTTCCAAAATTTTGAAATTAGAAAGTTTCTTATAATAGAAGTTTCTAGATTTGCATGTTTTGGATTTTAAGAAATTTCTAAAGTTAGAAAGTTTCCGGTTTTAGAAAGTTTCCAATTTTAGAAAGTTTCCAAAATTAGTAGGTTTCCCAAAATGAAAAGTTTCCCAAAATAGTAATCTTCTATTTTGGGAATGAAATTTTAATAAACCTACAAACCTCAAATAATATCAAGCGTTGGATGTCTTGTCCAGTCTATGTCAGCTGTCGAAGCCCATTCAATTGTATTCATGGCCTTACAGTGTGAGGGTGTCTACTTTTGCGTGGATAAGACGGTTTGTGATTCATAAATGTCATTGGGAGTCCCAGACATTAATGATTACATGACTGTATAGTCTGGTTTTCTTGACTAGGCCATCGGGAGTCCCGGGCCTTGAGACATCAGAGTGGATTGGGCCTCGGGCCCAGATTCACAACCAAGAGTTATATCGCGGATATAATTAGCCGAAATAGGGCTTACCGATATAAGCTAAGGTTGGGTGACGGCCAGTGGCCCACTTTGATCTTAGTTATATGTGGATCTTGGAATCATTATATTCTATTGAGGGTAACTTATGTTATTGAATATAATGCGTGATTAATCATATTAAGTATAATATAAGATTAATCATATTGAACATATTAACTAATAACCTTTTTATCTTATATATTTCAGCTATGACTACTACAAGCACTCAAAACACATTCTCAATCCGGTCTGTTCTCGAGAAGGAGAAGCTGACTGGAACGAACTTCCTGACGTGGTCAAGGAACTTGAGGCTGGTCCTCAAGCAGGAGAAGAAGGATTATGTCCTTCGTGATCCCCTCCCCAAGAGGCCTCCTAACAATGCCGCCAGGACTCTGCATAATGCTTGGGAAAAGCATTCGTCAGACGAAAATGATGTCTATTGCCTGATGTTGGCGACATTGACTGCTGAGCTGCAAATGCAGTTCGAGAGTGTGTTGTCACCCATCGAGATAATGGCAAGCCTGAAATCGCTTTTTCAGGAGCAAGCAAGGACTGAGAGGTTTCAGACAGTTAAGAACCTCTTAGACTGTAAGTTGGCTGCAAATGCGGCAGTGAGTCCTCATGTCTTGAAGATGATGGGTTATCTCGATCATCTTCAGAAACTCGACTGCCCTATCAGCCAGGAACTTGCCTGCGACATCGTTCTGCAGTCTTTACCTGCAAGCTATGATCAGTTCATTCTGAACTTTAACATGCATGGCTTGAGTAAGACATTGCCTGAGCTTCACGGAATGCTCAAGACTGCAGAGCCCAACTTGAGGAAAACCGCCAAGGACCCCAATGTGCTTATGGTGCAAAAGGGCAAGGGGTTTAAGAAATCCTCTGCTAAGGATAAGGGAAAGGCCAAGGCTGTCCAAGTCGCGGACAAGGACACGCCAAAGCCCAAGCCCAAGTCCAAGGCTGGGCCTACTGACATCTGCAGGTTCTGTAAAGAACCAGGGCATAGGAGGAGAGAATGTAAGAAATTCCTGGAAGGTCTAAAGGAATTGAAGAAGAAGACTTTCGAGACTTCTTCATCAGGTATTTTTGTTATAGAAGTTAATACAACTACTTCTGATAATACCTCATGGGTTATGGATACTGGTTGTGGGGCTCATATTTGTACTAATATGCAGGCACTCAGCAACAGTAGAAGGCTGAAGCAAGGACAAGTGGAGCTACGAGTTGGGAATGGAGCGAAAGTTCCTGCACTAGCTGTAGGCACATACTTGTTGTCTTTACCTTCGGGATTGATTTTAGAACTCAATAATTGTTATTTTGTACCTGCTATAAGCAGAAATATTATTTCAATTTCTTTGTTGGATTTGGAAGGTTATGATTTTTCAGTTAAGAATAAATTATGTTCCTTCAATCGCAACAATTTGTTCTATGGTTGTGTCCCTCTTACGAATGGGCTTTACATACTTGATCAATCCGCGCCAATTTATAACATTGATACCAAACGGTTCAAACCTAATGAGGAGAACCGAACGTTTCTATGGCATTGTCGTTTAGGGCACATCAGCGAGAAACGCATCAAGAGGCTCCATTCGAATGGACTTCTTGGCTCATTTGACTTTGAGTCATGTGAGAAATGCGAATCCTGCATGATGGGCAAAATGACACGGGCCCCCTTTAATAAACCTAACGAGAGGGCCAGTGACTTATTGGGCCTGATACACACTGATGTGTGTGGCCCAATGTCCACAAATGCAAGAGGGAACTATCAGTACTTCATTACCTTCACTGATGATTTCAGTAGGTATGGATATGTTTATTTAATGAAACATAAGTCTGAATCTTTTGAGAAGTTCAGAGAATTCCAAAATGAAGTACAGAACCAACTTGGCAAAAGCATTAAGGCTCTTCGGTCCGACCGAGGAGGAGAATACTTAAGCCAAGAATTCAGTGATCATCTAAGAGAGTGTGGGATCGTGTCCCAACTCACTCCTCCCGGAACACCTCAATGGAATGGTGTGTCTGAGAGGAGAAATCGGACCTTATTGGATATGGTTCGATCTATGATGAGTCACACAGACCTTCCAATATCCCTTTGGGGATAAGCTCTGCTAACAGCAGTGTTCACTCTAAATAGAGCGCCATCGAAAGCAGTAGCAAAGACACCATATGAATTATGGACTGGAGTGGCTCCAGTACTGTCTTATCTTAGAATTTGGGGTTGTGAAGCATATGTCAAGAGATTAATCTCAGACAAGCTTACACCAAAGTCTGATAAATGCTACTTCATTGGTTATCCGAAAGAAACCAAGGCTTATTACTTCTATCTACGTTCCGAGAACAAGATTTTTGTTGCCCGGGATTGTAACTTTCTTGAGAGGGAGTTTCTCTCTAAGAAAGACAGTGGGAGTAAGGTACTGCTTGAAGAAATTCAAGATGAACAGGATACTGCTCAACCTAATGAGGAAGAGCAGCAGGAGGACCTACAAGAAATTGTAGAGCCTGAACCTGTAGTACCTGAAGTTCGAAGATCCGGGAGGATCCGTCACGAACCCGAGAGATATCAAGGATTCCTCGTGACTAACTGTCATGATCTTCTGATCATTGATGGTGATGAACCATCGAACTTCAATCAAGCCATGATGGGCCCAGATTCCTCTAAGTGGCGTAAGGCCACTGATTCCGAAATGGACTCCATGTCGGTCAACCAAGTGTTTTCGTTGGTTGACTTACCCGCTGGTGTAAAAGCCATCGAGTGCAAATGGATCTTCAAGAAGAAGATTGACGTGGATGGAAATGTCCAGATTTATAAAGCCAGGTTGGTGGCAAAAGGTTTCAGACAAGTTCACGGAGTGGATTACGATGAAACCTATTCACCAGTGGCTATGATGAAATCTATTCGGATTCTACTAGCAACTGCAGCTTTTCATGATTATGAAATTTGGCAGATGGACGTGAAAACCGCCTTCCTGAATGGTATTCTGGAAGAGGATGTGTATATGACACAACCTGACGGTTACATAGATCCAAAGAATGCTGGGAAAGTATGCAAGCTTCATAAATCCATTTATGGATTGAAGCAAGCATCGAGGAGCTGGAATCTTCGTTTTGATGAAGCGATCAAGCAATTTGACTTCATCAGAAACGAAGAAGAACAATGCGTGTATAAGAAAACTAGTGGGAGCAAGATAGTATTTCTTATTCTGTATGTCGATGACATACTGCTTCTCGGAAACGACGTTCCAATGCTGAAGTCGGTAAAGGACTGGCTTGGAAGTTGTTTTTCCATGAAAGACATGGGTGAAGCCGCATACGTTCTTGGAATCAGGATCTACCGGGATAGATCTCGAAGGCTGATAGGCTTGTGTCAAGATTCATACATTGACAAAGTCCTACAAAGATTCAGCATGAAAGATTCCAAGAAGGGCTTCACGCCAATGGTACATGGCACAACGCTAAGCAAGAAGCAGAGCCCTACGACGGCTGCTGAGCTTGAGCGCATGAAGAATATTCCTTATGCATCTGCAATAGGATCTGTCATGTATGCCATGATCTGTACTCGCCCTGATGTTGCTTATGCATTGAGCATGACGAGTAGATACCAGTCAAATCCAGGTGAAAACCATTGGATTGCCGTCAAGAACATCCTGAAGTATCTAAGACATACAAAGGACAAGTTCTTAGTATACGGTGGAAGTGATGTGCTTAAAGTCAGTGGATTCACGGACGCAAGTTTCCAGACAGACCAAGATGATTTCCGGTCACAGTCCGGTTATATCTTTTGTCTGAATGGCGGTGCAATAAGTTGGAGAAGCTCCAAGCAAGACACCGTTGCTGATTCCACTACAGAAGCTGAATATATCGCCGCTTCAGAAGCTGCGAAGGAAGCTGTTTGGATACGAAAGTTCATTATTGAACTAGGTGTGATACCAGATGCGGCTGAGCCTCTGGCACTGTTTTGTGATAACAATGGTGCTATTGCTCAGGCAAAGGAACCAAGATCACACCAGAAATCCAAGCATGTTCTGAGAAGATTTCACTTGATACGTGACATCATTAATAGAAAGGAAGTCAAGATCAGCCGAGTTCAGACAGATGATAACGTCGCTGATCCGTTGACAAAGCCACTCCCAAGACCTAAGCTCGAGTTCCTGACTGAAGCTGTAGGCATTAGAAACATTGAAATGTAATCTAAATTTGAGTGGGAGTTTGAGGGCTTTATTTAGTTATTTGATATGTTCTTGTAAAACATTTTTATGTTTAATGAAATTATTATTTCAAGATTATTTTAACTGTGATGAAATAATCGTTCCAAAATGATATGAACCATTTTATAGGTCATCGAAGTAAGTGACTTGATCTTGAGTCATCAAAGTCATTTAGCTTGATCATGAGACCCTATATTTGATAGATGGATTATATCATCTTGTCCCTAGTCGAAGGTTGTTGAGATTGGAACACCAACAACCGTGTGAGACTAGATTGGTATGTGACTTATGACAAAGTCTCAGTGTGTCATAGATGCGCGGCATCAAAGTCAGTACATAGGTGTATGTGGGGTACATACGACCGGACTAGACCCGCTTATAAGAACTCTTCAAGATATTTATATCTGTGTCATAAGAGATTCTTACTACGACTATAGAGTATAGTCCTTAGATCTGAGTTCGCATGCATGTGACTGCACATGAACTGATGCGCTTTGATCATTGTCTAACGCTGTCGTTATGCGATAGTTATAAGGACCTTGTTTGGGTGTATTACGAAATGAGTAGTTTACATTGATGGAACAAGACGGGATTTGTCCCTCCAATATAAATGGAGTGAATATCTCTAGGCCAATCGGAGATTTGAATACTGGAAAATGCATGGCCATGCTCAAACGGACTGTCCCGAGTCGTTTGGATTGTCAGTATCGAATCAGAGTCCGATGAACAAGATTAGGCTTTATAAGGATGACACTAATCTTGCCTTATGACTAATCGAGATATTGTGACAAAAGGATTATGAATACAGAGATTCCAGTACAAGTGGGAGATTGTTGGAATTGTGTCCAGTAATCTCGGTACTGTCTCTAGAAAGTAAGAGTATGTCAATGATCAGACATAAGTCATATAATACTGGGGGTCATGATGGCTTGCTAGAGTCCGCTCATGATCTATAAGTCTTGGACTTATTGCCTTCATTATGTGATCCCATATGGGTCACACGCCTAAGCTAACAGGAAAATGTGTAGGAACGGCTTAGCAGAAGTACGGTAAAAGTGCCAGGCATTTGTCGTACTTAGAGAGAGATTAATGGGTCTGATTAAATCCAAGGGATTTAATCAGATTGGTATTTGGGCCCAAAAGCCCAAAAGGAACTAGACAAGTTTTATAATTAAAACTTAAGTCTGAGTCTTCTTCCAACCCTAATCCCCTGCGCCACTCTCTCTCTCTCCTGCGGCCTCCTCAGCTCGGTCTAGCAGCCTTCTTCCTGCTTGGTGTGCGTGTGTGAACCTCTGGAGGAGTTATCACTTGGTGGCTCTGCTGATCTCTGACCTGTTCTTCATATTCCGCTGCATAAAAGGTAACAGGTGAGATCCATTAAGTTTCTAGCAAGAGAACCTAGATCTGGCATGTTTAGGATCTATTAATCTGATGAATTGAATCAGGATTAACACCAAAAGATCCTTCAGCAGGGCCATCCAGATTCGGAATCAGGATAAGCCTGTGTCATCTTATAAGCCCAAGTCAGGCCCATCTGATGTTGATAGATGCTGCTACTGTAAAGAGTTTGGGCATTGGAAGAGAAATTGCATTAAATTCTTGGAAGATTCACAAGAAATGAAGGAGATGTATGGTACTTCTTCTTCAGGTATTGTGTTATTAATTCAAGTTCTACATATGTATTGGATACTAGTTGTGGTACTGATATTTTGGAAATATGCAGGGCCTAAGCAACGCTAGAACGTTGAGGAAAGGACAAGTGGAACTGCGTGTCTGGTATGGAGCAATGGTTGCTACATAAGCCGTAGAGATTCTCCACTTGTAGGAGCCTTTCAAGCTTGGTTTTTGAATTAAGTAATTGCTACTATGTACCTGCTTTATGCAGAAATGTCTTTCATTTTCTTGTGAGAATTTGGATGCTTTTCATTCTGATAAAAGACAAGTGTTGCTCTTTTGATCTTAATGAAATATTATATGGTAGCACCCCTTTTGATAAATGGGTTTTATATTTCAAACCAATATACACTTGGATATAACATAAATACCAAACGTTTTAAGTCTGATAACTTGAACTCGATTTTCCTTAGCATAGTCATATTGACCAAATAGAGTGAAGCGGCTTCAGAAGTTCCATAGTTATGGGCTTCAGGTTCATTTGATTGTAAATCAATTGAGACATGAATTCTGCTTGCTGGGCCAAATGACTAAGGCTTCTTTAGCAGAGCTAAAGAAACGGGCCAGAGGCTCGTTGGGCCTTACACATACTGATGTATGCGGCCCGATGAGCATTAGTGCCAAAGGAAAACTTCAATACTTCATTGACTTATTGATGGCTTCAGTAAGTATGACTGTGTTCATTTGATGAGACACGAGTCAAAATCATTTGGAATGATCAAAGGAGTTTCAGAATGAAGTATAGAACCGATTTGACAGAAGTATTGAGATCCTCGATTAGATCGCGGAGGAAAATACTTGAGTAAAGAATTGGGTGATCATCTAAGTGAGTGTGAAGTCACTTCACAGCTCATCTCTCCTGAAAACCTTGAATGGTGTTTCTGAGAGAATGAATCGGATCTTATTGGATATGCTCCGATTAATGATGAGTCACATGAATCTTCCATTATCTTTTTTATTTAAAAAATACGCTCTAAAATGAATATGTTTACGCAAATTAGTTTTCTGTGAGAATCAGTGAAAAACACCACATTGGATGTGGACTGGGTGATTTCCAAATATGTTTTTCTGATTAATTGGGATTGCAAGGTTTGTGTGTAAGGCAGTTGTCAACAAACAAACTTGAATCCAAATCTGATAGGTGCTGCTTCGCTGGTTGTCCTAGGGAAACTGAGGCTTAGTACTTTTGCAGCCAATCCGAGAACAAAGTTTTGTTGTTCGGAACTCTGTTTTTCCAAGAAGAACAGTGGGAGTAAAAGTACAGCTCGAAGAAATTCGAGAAACACAGGAGACTGTTCAACCTGTTGAGGGAGAGCAGCAGTTGGATCTACAGAGTGCTGTAGGATCGACACCTGTGGAGCCTGAAATTCGCTGATCCTAATGGATTTGTCACTAACCCGAGAGTGATTTCTCGTGACCGATTGCCGTGATCTGATGATCATTGAAGAGTGACGAGCATGCGAAATTCAAAGAAGCGATGGTGAGCCCCAACTCCGAAAAATAGGCTGGGTATGCATGTTAGCTTCACCGATCTATTCATAGATTGAAGCAAACATCTTGGAGTTGGAATCTGCGTTCTGTTAAAACGGTCAAAGGTTTTGACTCGGTCATGAACGAATAGAAACCGTGCGTTTACAAGTAAACTAGTGGGAGCGTAGTTGCAATTCTCAAACTGTATGTTTAGAACGTACTTAATCTCATAAACGACGTTCTGATGCTAAAAGTCTTGTCAAGATTTGGGTCGGAAGTCAAATTTAACGATGGACATGGGAGAAGCCGCGTAAGCTCTTGGAATATGGATCCATTGAAGTGGATCAGAAGAACTAATTGGATCGTGTCAGAATCCTTATGATTATAAGGTACTGAACAGTTCCAATATGCATGATTCCAAGAATGGCTTCACACCAAAGGTCTTATGGCAATGATCTTAGCAAGATGAAGTGTCTTGGACACTGGCTGAGCTAGTGTCTATGAGTGAGATTCCTTTTTGCTCATGCAATAGAATCCATCATGAATGCCATGTTTTGCGCTCGTCTAAATGCAGCTGACGCATAAAGCATGACGAGCAAGTACCAATTTGTTCCAGTAAGAGTCACTGGACAGTTGTAAGGAATATCCCCAAGTGTTTGAGAAACACTAAGGATAGGTTCTTGTACAACTGAGACAAAGACGAATCTGTTATGAGTAGTTAGACGGACAAAGATGAATCCCGGTTCCCACCTGGTTATGTCTTTTGCCTGAGTAGCGGTGCTGTCTGTTGGAAAGGTTTCCAAGCAGAGGAAATAGTGCTTGTTAAAGAATAGCAGTGTGGTTTGTTGGAATGGTTCCAAGCAAGAACACCGCAGCATCTCTCACAACCTAAGCATGAGTTGTATACTGTTGCTGTAGGTACTAGATATCTGAAGACTTGGTATTGATTCTAATGGGAGTTAGTTTAGTTATGATGTTCAGATAGATATGATATGGTCATGTTTATGAAAAACTGACATCAACATTATTTGACTATTGGATAATTAAATAATGGTCCCAAAATAAGTTTATGTCATATTATAGGCCATCAAGTTGAGGACTTGATCATGAAACCCTATAAGTAACAAATGACATAAATTATGATGTGTCCCTAGTCGAGGTTGTTAAAGTGGGACAATAACAACCGCGAGAGACTAGATTGTGAGGTGACTGTTGACTAAGTTTCATGGAGTCAATGATATGAGTATCACAGTCAGTCACATAGATATATGTTGGTGAACATATGATCGGACATGACCCGCTAATGAGAAGTCTACAACATAGGTATATCTGTGTCATAAGAGGTTCTCATTACGACTATAGAGTATAGTCCTTAGACCTGAGTTCATCATGCTTTCTTGCATATGAATTGGTACACTTTGACCTTGTCAAACGTCGACCCGTAACTGGCGACTATAACGACACTGTTCAAGTATATCATGAAGTGTGCGTTGAAATAGGGATGGAACAAGATGGGATTTGTCCCTCCTGAATAACGGGAGATAAATATCTCAGGGCCTATCGAAGATTTAATACTGAGAAAAATGTGTGGCCGCACTCAAACGAACTGTAGTTCAGTTGTTTGTAATGTTGAGTATAAGATCAGGAGTTCGATAAACACGATGTTGGCTTAGTAAGGATGACACCAATCTTGCCTTATGCCAAATCGAGATATAGTGACAAAAGGATTATAGGAATTGATGATTCCAGTACAAGTGGGAGATTGTTGGGATAGTGTCCTGAAATCACACTTGTACTCACTCCTGATGATAGTTGTGTGTCGAGATCAGACATTCGTATAATACTGGGCGGTTGCAATGTTTTGCTAGAAGCCTCTTGCAATCCGTAAGTTGTAGACTTACTGCCAGTATTATATGATCCTATAGGGTCACACACCTAAGCAAACTGGAAGCTAAAACATGGGAATGATCTTTATGGTAATGATCATGTTAATGTGTATTGGATACACATTAATATCGAGAAAATGGTGTTGTGTCGATCGACACAGAATGTGTGTCGGTCGACACTGTTCGGGTTTCGAAAGGGCTTTTCGATTTTATGACTCAAACGAGTCTGGCCCGTTATGTGTGATTCTAGGTCGAATAAAACCTGATGGTTTTCGACCTAGAACATTAGCCGTCGTCTCTTTCTTGACAGAAAAAGTAGAAACACCAGAAACTCTCAGAGATCCCATAGATCCGGCACTAGCGTCCCGGTTTCCAGGTTTGTGTGCGTGTGTATCTGGTAGAGGCGAAGCATCTGAGTCGCTTACTGATCTCGTTCACCAATCATTCCGCTGCCAGTTCTAGGTAAGAACGAGGTTGGTAATTTCAATATAACGAACCCTAGATCCTCGGGATCCAACACTGCCACGCAATCCCTAAAACAGTTCTATCACACATAGCCATCACACACAAGCAACGTTCTCAGTTTAGTGATAACCTAGCCGTTCTACGTTCAACAATCAATCACATAGTGCACATTACTAATCCTAAACTACCTAGGAAAGATGACATTAACGAAGGACTCGTGTCCTGAATTGAAATGGAATAGGCAAGGGTCAAACCGATCCTCAACTTGGCCAAAGAAGGGGCAAAAGATTAATTTAGGAACTTCATCAGCACGAATGGACGTCAGATATGGAAAGAGGACGAAAAATCGAGTGAGATAGGATTTTGATTTGCTTAAATCGGGCTTGGGATGAGCTAGTTGTGATCGATTAAAAATACCCAGCTAAAACCAGCTTAACCGACCTAAATCGGAAATTAATTTGAAATTGGACCAAATCGAAATTGAAATTGGGAATTGGATCAAACCAGGTTAAACCGGATTAATTCGAACCGGTCAACCTAACCTAACCGGTCAACCCGACCGGGTCAACCGTCAACCGTCAACCTGGCACGGTCAACGGTCAACCCGACCCGGTCAACCGAGTTGACTCGGTCGCCGGCCTAGTTGAGTCGGCGGCGGCTCCGGTGATCGGCGGCGCCGGAGCTCCTGCGAACGACGGCGGCACGTGACGGCGGACGGCGGCGGCGCGTGGACGGACGGCGGCGGCGCGTCAGATCCACTCGCGGATCTTCCGATGGCGCGTGCGGGTGCGTCCGGTGGTTGCTGGAGGCGTGGCTGGTCCCGTTGGCTTCGTCTCGTCGAGTGGAACGCGATGGTGGTCTCGGATTTCCCATATTCATCACGGATAAAAAGATATGGAGGTTTTAGATCTCGGGCTGAAAGGAAACAGATCTGAAAACGAAGTTTCGGGATTACCTTCGACATCAAACGATAGAGGAGCTACAGATCTGGGCTTGGAGGTTGGTGGCTGCGATGCGGGATGGACAGAGCTTCGCCGGCTTCCTCTTCTTCTGCTTTTCTCAAAGGGTGGAGGCTCTTTAAATAGGAAAAAAAGGGAACCCTAGGGTTTTTAAAAAGAGCTAATGGGCTTTGGTTGAACTTTTCTTCTTCTTTTAAAAAAATTTAAAACGGGCCGGACCAAGACCATTACAGAAAGAGTTCTCTATGTCTCTAGGTAAGATAGAGTGATGGCAGATCGAAGTGTATTAAACGGATGGGATGATTCTCCGTGATAAAACACAAGAACTCTCAAGCTTGGAAACGGCTCAACAAGGAAAAAGAGAGGTGACGGGTTGGTCTAGGGAAAAAGGTTCGTGTTATTTATAAGCAAAAGGTTGAGTTAAAAAGCGCATGTGGAACCTTAATATAGGGGTTCTTCAACATCAACCTTCTAGGGTCTCTATGGTTCAAGAAAGTAAAATAGCAAAATGACAAGCAATAATCAACCGAAAAGGAAAAGATACAAAATAAAAAGACCAATGTTTTCATGCAACAAAGAAAGGAAAAATAACTGAAATTAAAAGGAACTATGTCATTTTATGCCTTGCTTCCTTCAAAACAAACACCAAAGATCAAATGGTTAAATTCAAAGGAGATTGCGTCCCTTGATATTTGATCATGGTCTTGGGCCTTAAGAAAGGAAATGACACGTCCGGTCCATAATGCTAAGCATCGGCCATGAGCTAAAATATGAGCTTATTGATGTATCTCCTACGATATTGGTCTTTACTTGAGCTATGTGGCTTTACGTCCCTAGCCCTTTGATAGACATTTCTCTTACCTGCCATGGCTCTAGGATCCTTGTATGGTTCACTAGCCTTGGGATTAGGCTTAGGATTTGTCACCATCGTCTTTCCCTTGTCTACTAGATTGCTGGTACTGGTGCTCCAATTATTAGGTGTCCTGCATCTGGTGTTAGAAACTTCTTCTTTATGTGCTGTCCGCCTTGCGAAAAAAAGATGCACCAAGTCTTGAAGGTCATGGTAGACTTGCCTTTCTATTTTGCATCTGATTCGATCTTGGATTCCATCTACGAATTGGGCTATGAGAGTCTCCTCAGCAAGCTCCACTTCGAGTCGGTTCTTCAAATGCTAGAGAATTTCGAAACTGATTTTTTTTTAAGTCAGTATAAGTAAGGTGGTACATACCGTTCTCTCATTAGGTCCTTCATGTTGACCCGAGAGACCACATCCCTTTGCGTATGTCTCCTTCTCTCCGCAACCTCCTTATCCAACCAAGTTATAGCATGGTCAGTAGGTTGAGCTACTGCCAATGCTTTCTTCTTTGGACCAAAGTAGGCATGATAGTAAAAAATGGGGTCCATTCTTTTCTCCCATTCCAATTAAGCCTCCGGGTCAAAATTTCATGCAAAGGGGGCATTTAGTTTCAAATCATGGTTGGGTTGGCGAGCTGGTGCAGGCGGATGATCATCAAAGTCATATTCATCTTTCTCCTCAGTCCTCGCTGGCTGGTGATTGCGAGCTCTTTCCCCACATTCAAGTGGATTTTCTCCAAGGCTGGTCCCCAAACAACCACTGCAGATAGGCGGTCGAGGCCTCTCCACTAGTTGAAGCCTCTCATGAAGATGCAGCGAACTGGAGCTTGAGCTACGACATCATCTGACTCAAACAGCTTGGATCAACGACAGAGATCGTGCACAAGAAGAGTTAGAGTTGGAGAATACGGAAGCAGAGGATGCGTGTAGCTGACTAGGATGAGGCTTAAGGAGAGGAGCTGAGCTGGACATGTAATTCAGAGAAAATACATGCAAGATATATTCTGGAGAGATTTTAGGAAAATATACTTTTTCCTAAAAAAAGATATATGGAATATTCCTAAAGTTAGTTAGGAAAGTTGTAAGACGACCTATAGAGTATAAATAGGTCGTCTAGGGCATCTGTGCTAATGTGCCGTTTAGAGATAAAGATTTCTATTAGCAAGGGTTTGAGAGTTCTTGTTAGGGAATCAAGCTTGGGTTCTAAGGGTGAATCCAAGGAGCTTTGAGATCATTGTTAGATCGAAAAGCAAGTGAGAGACTAGGTTGTTAAGGTGAAACTGTAAGTTTGCTTTAAAGTAAAGAGTCTTGAAAAAGAGTACCTTGTGTTACATCCTGTATTACATAGCCCTCGCATTTTCAATTGGTATCAGAGCACACACTTGTTTTCTTATATATACATGTGAGATTTTGTGGAAGAAATGGAGAAATACAATGAGCTAATTAATAGTTCTAGAGTGATACTGGATGCAACCAACTATGGCTTTTGGAAGGCAAGAACGAGATCGAAAATCAAAAGCATGGACCCACTTGCATGGAAGGCAGTAGAATCAGGTTGGAAGGCTCCTACTACTAAGAATGATGATGGAGTGGATGTACCTAAACCGGAAGAACTCTGGACAGAAGTAGAACTCAAATTGTCTAAATACAATACTAAAGCTCTCACCGAAATCCATTGTGGTGTAGACAAGAAGCATTTGAGCTAATCCAAGGGTATGAATTGGCCAAAGAAGCATGGGACATCCTCCAGACACACTTTGAAGGAACATAGAAGGTACAAAACTCAAGAAAGGATATTCTGGCCACTAAGTTTGAGGACTTCACTACAAGAAAAATTGTTATTCTTAGCGCACGATAAATGCTATTATATGTCAAAATTAGCGTTTTTGAAATGGATATGTCTGCCCAGCTATAATAGGTCGGCCATATATGATATCATTTTCGTTCGTGCTATAATATCGTTTATCTATGATAGCAATATTTTCTTCTTGCTATTACTTGGCGTACTTTATGATAACTTTTGTTTGGAACGTTATACATACATTATTTTATAGCATTGGTTGTTAAACTGTTTTATAGCATTTTTTGATATATTGAATTTATATAAAACGAAACAAATTTAAAATTGTAGAGATTTCATTAATAACTATAAACATGTCTTATATAAACATTAAAAAATCACATTACACTTTTGAAAGAGGGGTGAACAGATCTGATTAATTAACTTCATCAAGAAACCTCTGATTTGATCCCAAGCTCCAAAGCATTACCAATCTCGACTCAAAGCCAGGCATCCTTGAGACCACATTTTCAATAAAATTCTTATGTTTAAACATCTTGTTTTGAGAAATTATAGGGCTAATTAAGAACCAAATTTATTGGAACCAAGACTGCCATTTCAGCATATACATATCTGTCACATAGAACGTTGCAATAGAACACATTGAAGTTATCAAGGAGATATAAACTTTATCTCTAAGCTTGGCGACAAGTGTAGCCTACTGTCCTCAATATGTAAAGAAAATACTTTTGATGCCTTTCATATTTTCTTTGTTTCTCATAAGCATTTCTAAGGTTGTTCAAAGCTGTTACATAACCAGGTTGCAGGTTCACCGCCATTTCAAACTAAGTGACTCCTTTGTCCAGTTTCTACTCTTGAACATAACTCACTCCAAGAGCGTTATAGACCTGTTTTGAGAATTAAATTTTACAGTGTCAATGGGCTTTTTTCCCCTGTTGGATACTGTGTGTGTGCGTGTGCGTGTGTGTGTGTGTGTGTCTGTGTCTGTGTGTGTGTGTGTGTGTGAGTGTAAATTTTTATTACATGAGCAAGATCTTGATCATCACCTTCCCATTTCTTGGCTTCATGAGCTCTGTTGCACTTGCATAATGCATTGTCGCTCCTAACTTGTTCCTTCAGACAAAATAATACCATGGAACATAGATTTGATTAAAGTACAAAACTATTGAGGAAGCACATCTACTTGAGTAGGTCTAATAATATTCAGATTTCCAAA
The DNA here is from genome assembly GCA_030180135.1 of Orychophragmus violaceus. Taxonomy (NCBI): domain Eukaryota; kingdom Viridiplantae; phylum Streptophyta; class Magnoliopsida; order Brassicales; family Brassicaceae; genus Orychophragmus; species Orychophragmus violaceus. The sequence continues at coordinate 20,751,750 of CM058233.1, forward strand.
TTGAAATAAGAGACATTCGAATTAAAACCAATACGGATTTGTGTAAAATATGAGAGGCATCAAAAATATAACTTCTTACCTATCTTACTAGCCTTTGTAAAGACAATATGTCACATGGAGGATTCATTCAAACACATCAAAACTGATCATTTTTGTTGTGTAAGTCTCTCTTTCATAGCCAATACTTCTAGAAGCTTTGTCTTTAAAATCAATCATCAATTCATTTTAACTCTATACAACAATACAAAAACGGAATGGATAAGATAAGATGCAAGTTTTAAGTGCATAACCAACCATGCGTACTCATAGCTATTCAAAAATGGCATTACCAGAACTTTACGGTATATGCTACTTCTTCTAATGTGCCCTTTACTTCTTCCTCAGACATTTCTGCTATCTGCACATCCACTCTGCAAAAGAAGATGAACATCTTTTAGCACAATGAGGCACTATGAATTGACTTACTTAACACCTGAACAAACAAAAATTCTGGGAAAAGAACCTAGTACACCTTAACATATTTACGATGTACGGATCTACAAGTTATAAGCTAGAATTCGTGACCTCATCTTGCAACTAACCAGCCTATGGTAATCCAATACAATAATCTGAGTATATCCCAACTAGACATACAATGTCATGATATCATGCGACCATCATACAAAGCTTACATCAGATGTAACTTGTCAGTAAAAGTTGTGTAAAACATGATAAAACGCTAGATCCGGAGCCAAATATCAGAAAAGACTCATCAATTTGAAACTCAGATATCTAAGAAACCAAAAAAAAATTCTAAAAATCCATTACGCAAAGTGCATAGACAAACGAACCTATCTCCATAGAAACCAAAATATCAAAATTTTGTTTGGAAATGGTATGAGTAAAAGCACAAAGTGCTGAGAATCAAAACTTATCTTCGACAAGAAAGGTTAGAAGAAGAAGAATCTGGAGTGGCTCTGCATCTGCAGCCATGACCACAAACTCATTAATTCCACGATTCACAATCTCAAAGCAGGAGAACAACAAAGACGAGTATATGATTTTATAATACACCTTCGTTAGCGCCCTTCTTGAGCTGCTTGTAGTTAGCAGCTTGTTGAACGAGATCCAAAATCATAATCGATAACTGAGCGGAAACAATTTCGGGTACACCGCTTCTCTTTGTCTGCAAAATTAAATGAATCACCAAATGAAATAAGTTGGCCGGCTGGTCAAGTGGATTTTCTCCAAGGCTGGTCCCCAAACAACCACTGCAGATAGGCGGTCGAGGCCTCTCCACTAGTTGAAGCCTCTCATGTAGATGCAGCGAACTGGAGCTTGAGCTACGACATCATCTGACTCAAACAGCTTGGATCAACGACAGATATCATGCACAAGAAGAGTTAGATTTGGAGAATACGGAAGCAGAGGATGCGTGTAGCTGACTAGTATGAGGCTTAAGGAGAGGAGTTGAGCTGGACAAGTAATTCAGAGAAAATACATGCAAGATATATTCTTGAGAGATTTTAGGAAAATATACTTTTTCCTAAAAAAAGATATATGGAATATTCCTAAAGTTAGTTAGGAAAGTTGTAAGACGAGCTATAGAGTATAAATAGGTCGTCTAGGGCATCTGTGCTAATGTGCCGTTTAGAGATAAAGATTTCTATTAGCAAGGGTTTGAGAGTTCTTGTTAGGGAATCAAGCTTGGGTTCTAATGGTGAATCCAAGGAGCTTTGAGATCATTGTTAGATCGAAAAGAAAGTGAGAGACTAGGTTTTTAAGGTGAAACTGTAAGTTTGCTTTAAAGTAAAGAGTCTTGAAAAAGAATACCTTGTGTTACATCCTGTATTACATAGCCCTCACATTTTCAATTGGTATCAGAGCAGACACTTGTTTTCTTATATATACATGTGAGATTTTGTGGAAGAAATGGAGAAATACAATGAGCTAATTAATAGTTCTAGAGTGATACTGGATGTAACCAACTATGGCTTTTGGAAGGCAAGAACGAGATCGAAAATAAAAATCATGGACCCACTTGCATGGAAGGCAGTAGAATCAGGTTGGAAGGCTCCTACTACTAAGAATGATGATGGAGTGGATGTACCTAAACCGGAAGAATTCTGGACAGATGTAGAACTCAAATTGTCTAAATACAATACTAAAGCTCTCACCGAAATCCATTGTGGTGTAGACAAGAAGCATTTGAGCTAATCCAAGGGTATGAATTGGCCATAGAAGCATGGGACATCCTCCAGACACACTTTGAAGGAACATAGAAGGTACAAAACTCAAGAAAGGATCTTCTGGCCACTAAGTTTGAGGACTTCACTACAAGAAAAATTGTTATTCTTAGCTCACGATAAATGCTATTATATGTCAAAGTTAGCGTTCTTGAAATGGCTATGTCTGCCCCAGCTATAATAGGTCGGCCATATATGATATCATTTTCGTTCGTGCTATAATATTGTTTATCTATGATAGCAATATTTTCTTTTTGCTTTTGCTTGGCGTACTTTATGATAACTTTTGTTTGGAACGTTATACATACATTATTTTATAGCATTGGTTGTTAAACTGTTTTATTTTATTTATAGCATTTTTTTGATATATTGAATTTATATAAAATGAAACAAATTTAAAATTGTAGAGATTTCATTAATAACTATAAACATGTCTTATATAAACATTACAAAATCACATTACACTTTTGAAAGAGGGGTGAACAGATCTGATTAATTAACTTCATCAAGAAACCTCTGATTTGATCCCAAGCTCCAAAGCATTACCAATCTCGACTCAAAGCCAGGCATCCTTGAGACCACATTTTCAATAAAATTCTTATGTTTAAACATCTTGTTTTGAGAAATTATAGGGCTAATTAAGAACCAAATTTATTGGAACCAAGACTGCCATTTCAGCATATACATATCTGTCACATAGAACGTTGCAATAGAACACATTGAAGTTATCAAGGAGATATAAACTTTATCTCTAAGCTTGGCGACAAGTGTAGCCTACTGTCCTCGATATGTAAAGAAAATACTTTTGATGCCTTTCATATTTTCTTTGTTTCTCATAAGCATTTCTAAGGTTGTTCAAAGCCGTTACATAACCAGGTTGTAGTTTCACCGCCATTTCAAACTAAGTGTGTGTGTGTGTGTGTGTGTGTGTGTGTGTGTGTGTGAGTGTAAATTTTTATTACCTGAGCAAGATCTTGATCATCACCTTCCCATTTCTTGGCTCCATGAGCTATGTTGCACTTGCATAATGCATTGTTGCTCCTAACTTGTTCCTTCAGACAAAATAATACCATGGAACATAGATTTGATTAAATTAGAAAACTATTGAGGAAGCACAGCTACTTGAGTCGGTCTAATAATATTCAGATTTCCAAATTGAAATAAGAGACATTCAAATAAAAACCAATACGGATTTGTGTAAAATATGAGAGGCATCAAAAATATAACTTCTTATCTATCTTATTGGCCTTTGTAAAGAAAATATGTCACATGGAGGATTCATTCAAACACATCAAAACTGATCACTTTTGTTGTGTATGTCTCTCTTTCATAGCCAATACTTCTAGAAGCTTTGTCTTTAAAATCAATCATCAATTCATTTTAATCTATAAAACAATACAAACACGGAATGGATAAGATAAGATGCAAGTTTTAAGAGCACAACCAACCATGCATACTCATAGCTATTCAAAAATGGCATTACCAGAACTTTACGGTATATGCTACTGCTTCTAATGTGCCCTTTACTTCTTCCTCAGACATTTCTGCTATCTGCACATCCACTTTGCAAAAGAAGATGAACATCTTTTAGCACAATGAAGCACTATGAAATGACTTACTTAACACCTGAACAAACAAAAATTCTGGGAAAAGAACCTAGTACACCTTAACATATTTACGATGTACGGATCTACAAGTTATAAGCTAGAACTGGTGACCTCATCTTGCAACTAACCAGCCTATGGTAATCCAATCCAATAATCTGAGTATATCCCAACTAGACATACAATATCATGATATCATGCGACCATCATACAAAGCTTAAATCAGATGTAACTTGTCCGTAAAAGTTGTGTAAAACATGATAAAACGCTAGATCCGGAGCCAAATATCAGAAACGACTCATCAATTTGAAACTCAGATATCTAAGAAACCAAAAAAAAATTCTCAAAATCCGTTACGAAAATTGGATAGACAGACGAACCTATCTCCATAGAAACCAAAATATCAAAAATTTGTTTGGATTCCGGAAACAAGCAACTAATTGACTATCACAAGAAAATGTTTCTATTTTATGAAGGAAATGGTATGAGTAAAAGCACAAAGTGATGAGAATCAAAACTTCTCTTCGACAAGAAAGGGTAGAAGAAGAAGAATCTCGAGTGGCTCTGCATCTGCAGCCATGACCACAAACTCATTAATTCCACGATTCACAATTTCAAAGCAGGAGAATAACAAAGACGAGTATATGATTTTATAATACACCTTCGTTAGCGCCCTTCTTGAGCTGCTTGTAGTTAGCAGCTTGTTGAACGAGATCCAAAATCGTAATCGATAACTGAGCGGAAACGCTTTCGGGTACACCGCTTCTCTTTGTCTGCAAAATTAAACGAAACACCAAATGAAATAAGTTGGCCGGCTGGTCAAGTGGATTTTCTCCAAGGCTGGTCCCCAAACAACCACTGCATATAGGCGGTCGAGTCCTCTCAACTAGTTGAAGCCTCTCATGAAGATGCAACGAACTGTAGCTTGAGCTACGACATCATCTGACTCAAACAGCTTGGATCAACGACAGAGATCGTGCACAAGAAGAGTTAGAGTTGGAGAATACAGAAGCATAGGATGCGTGTAGCTGACTAAGATGAGGCTTAAGGAGAGGAGCTGAGATGGACAAGTAATTCAGAGAAAATACATGCAAGATATATTCTTGAGAGATTTTAGGAAAATATACTTTTTCCTAAAAAAAGATATATGGAATATTCCTAAAGTTAGTTAGGAAAGTTGTAAGACGACCTATAGAGTATAAATAGGTCGTCTAGGGGATATGTGCGAATGTGCCGTTTAGAGATAGAGATTTCTATTAGCAAGGGTTTGAGAGTTCTTGTTAGGGAATCAAGCTTGGGTTCTAAGGGTGAATCCAAGGAGCTTTGAGATCATTGTTAGATCGAAAAGCAAGTGAGAGACTAGGTTGTTAAGGTGAAATTGTAAGTTTGCTTTGCAGTAAAGAGTCTTGAAAAAGAATACCCTATGTTACATCCTGTATTACATAGCCCTCGCATTTTCAATTGGTATCAGAGCGGACACTTGTTTTCTTTTATATACATGTGAGATTTTGTGTAAGAAATGGAGAAATACAATGAGCTAATTAATAGTTCTAGAGTGATACTGGATGCAAACCAACTATGGGTTTTGGAAGGCAAGAACGAGATCGAAAATCAAAAGCATAGACCCACTTGCATGGAAGGCAGTAGAATCAGGTTGGAAGGCTCCTACTACTAAGAATGATGATGGAGTGGATGTACCTAAATGATAGGTCGAGTTTTAATCCCTATTCTAACTGCAAGTGCACAGTGATGTAATTGTAGTACTTAGGGTATCGAATCCACAAGGACTCCAGTCACACGATAGATTATGAGTAATTTGGATTAAGCTAAGCGAAGCAGATTTGTAAAGCAGTAAACTAAATAGCAAGTAAATAAATCAAGCGAGGTGGTTGTAAGCAATCAAACGAAGGTGTCAGGTTTCGGGAGTTCTCAGGATATAAGGAAATCAAATAATCAAACAATCAGATTCAATCTATAGCGCTCTTGAACTAGAATCACGAAGGTAAAACTAACCAGCTGTCGCTGCGATAATTATCTATGTCTAACAACCTAGCAGACCAACTTTCGTTGCGAAGCCTAGAGTTCTAAACATGCATTAATTCCAAGTTCATTCGTTCACAATTTCTCTAAACCAAATTTCTTTGCGATAGATAAATTGCTCACCTAATCGGATCTAGTTAAATAAACCAACTGTCGTTGCATAAATCAACCTAGAATCAGTAATCTAAATGGCCAGTTCAGATTAAGCATTAAGAACAGATTAGATGAAGAACTAGATGATGAATCTAATAAATTAGTTAATCTAACATTCATTCAAATCCCTAACGAGAATCCCTAACCTAACAAGAGATATACTCAGACATAGCAATCATAACAGAAAACATAGTCAAAATAGATATCATATAATAATCTGAGGAATAAGAACATGGGTTCGAAATCAAGTCTCTTTCGAGAACAAAACCAGCCCCTCAAACTCTCTCTGAAAATAAAACTATGTTATGAAAGCTTTTCCTAACAAGTGGCTGTAAAACCTAATTATAAACTAAAACACGAATTGGGGCTTTCTTGCGAATATGAGAAACTTCTGGGCAATTGTGTAAATTTCCAAAGTCTTCATAATCTGCCGTCGCAGGGCTGCAACGATCGACACCACGAGTGCATCGATCGATGCAGAGGTCGTCCAGACTTGGTGGAATTAACTCTCTCGGCTTTATGCTCCAAACTTGCCCAAAATGCTCCATTATCTCCAATTCCGCTCCAAAAGTGCATGTACCTAATAAACACCTGAAAAGACTCTAAAACATAATAATAGACTCGATAAATAAGATATATACCATGGTTAAAAGCCCTAAAATCCATGGTATATCAACTCCCCCACACTTAGCCTTTGCTTGCCCTCAAGCAAAACAGAGAACTAAAACATGGTGAAGAGGTTTGAAAACTTTCAGAAACTCTTTTCATCTTCGGAGCAACAACACTCAGATTCCCCTTAGTAAACCACTGAAAGAATCACCTGCAAGACATCAAGACCAACATATACTTCCCCCACACTTAGCAACTGTCCTAAGTAAACTCCACAATCACATTCACGCATTCAAATTCACCCTACTGACTTCTGCAAGTATTTAAGTGCTGTCTCACCTAAGGAGTATCGATCAAAGGCACATGGACTCTTACCTTGCCATCTCTAGACCACCATACTATCTTTCTCTAGTCCCTTACTTCTCTTTTCCCTTCCTTAGCATTCTGATTTTTCCCCATTGGGTATCATTTTATTTTTTTATCAGTGCTCTTCCCGTTAAGGGGTGTACTTTGGACACATTCCATGGATGCACATGATATGATAGTTGTAGCTACCACTCCCAGAGACCACTTCGGAGTTACTAACTCATCCTCAGTTTATTATCTTTTTTATTTTATGGAAGGGGAGAAGGAAACCAAATAGGACAGGTTTACAGGCTGTGTCAGAACTAACAAAGGAATCCGACTCAAGGTATTCCAAGCCCTTAGGTGAGAAAATTAAGTCAGTATTAAGGTGAAGTCAGTAAAAGGATCCTCTGATACCTGAAGCGATGTGGGTGTCCTTAGTAGGCTGATCCGTGTCTGGGTTTTCTAATAGTCATAGATCGTCTGTGACTTCATCCCAATGGTTACTTAAGTTCCTGCAAGTGCTGTTAATCTTCTAAAAAAATCATCGTTTCTTACTTAAACTATTTTGACTCAATAAAACAAATTTTGAAAACTGGACTGACTCTAAGAAAACAGAAAGATAAAGTCAGTAGCACCTCCCCCACACTTAAGACACACTGTCCCCAGTAGTGTCAAGCTAAGGTTCGGTAAAAAGAAAAATAAAGAAAAGATGAAATTATGTCTGTCGGATTTTTACCTCTGTCGCACATGGATCGACCGTTGCACTAGGTACGTCGATCGTTGCAGGGCGATTTTCGTTTAGGATCGATCGTTGCGCAGGACCACAACGATCGCTGCAATGCGATTTCTTTCGTGTTGTGACGATCGACACAAGGTTGTATCGATCGACGCACTGCGATTCTGCCGAAACCTGCAGACAAAATTCACCAAAAACAAAAACAAAAACGTAAAATGCTAATGAAAACACCAAAAATTAATTATGCAAACCTAACAGTGGGTTGCCTCCCACTCAGCGCTTGTTTTGAGTCATTAGCTTGACTATGGGATAGAGATTGAACTCATGGTGGTTTCAACAGAGACTTTTAGTGTCTCAATATCTCTTCATCCAAGGAGGTGTATAGGCTTTCAGATCATGAGGTTTTCCAAGGAACGAAGGAGTAGAAGCAGGGCGGGAGCGAAGCTTGGGTGAGACACTGCGTTTTCTTGCATTCAAAGCAATGCGGTCAGGAGGTTTAAGCTTAGGTGATTTGTACCTTACCTTTGGTGGAGATCTGATGTTTGGAGCTCTCTGCTTATGAGCAGTTGCAGGTACTGAAGATGTTAGAGCAGGTTCAAGAGGAACCACCATCTTCTTCTCTCCACTATCAGATACTGTAGTTCCACCAATATGAACTTCATCTTTCAAATGACCATCAGTGGAGACCATCTTCCTCGCATGTCTCAACACACAGGGATGGACTCTCGAAGCGTTAGCTGGTGAGACTTCAATCATTTCCTTATCCACCACTACCATGCACTTTTCTACATTCCGCTCATGTTTAGACCTTATAGGAACTTTTGGGAATGGTATTGGAGGTTTGTAGATCCTTTCCTTAACAATTCCACGAGAAATAAGCGAGGCTGATTCTTCACGGTATGCAACGATCGACGCACTTGGTGCAACGATCGATGCAAGTAGATCATCTCGAGTTCCAGCTTCAGTCTCGGGTATCTCAGCTTCTCCCACTAGTTCAACAGTCTCAAACTTAAATTTCTCTCCTTTGGTTGGTCCATTATCAATCTGTTCTGTCCAAGCTCTGATGTGGGTGTCTATAACACTGAACGGATGTTGATCGACACTAATGGATTTTACCAAGAGATCCATGTCAATCTTGGTTGAGTCTGGTCCGTCGAAACTCTCAAACGTAGGGATTTCAATCTCGAATTCCTCTTTGTTTTCCACAATTTCCATAGCCTTAACTTCAAGATATGATCCCTGATTCAGCCTATGGTCAATCTTAACTAAGATGGCGTTGACATGAGCTTTCTGAGCATTCTTCTCTTCGGAAATATTTGAAATTTGATCCATCTGTGTATCCAGCAGCCTCATATGAGTGTTCAAGGACTCAAGCTTACTATTCAAATCAGTGTACAAGGTCTCAATCCTCGAGTTGAAAGACACAGTGGTATGTTGTTGTCCTTCAAGACACTGCTCCATCATGACTTCAAATCTGCTCTTATGTGTGGGTGCAGGAGGTGCTTGGTGAGATGAATAACCATAGTCTCTCGATCTCAGAGCGTAACTAGAACTTTGTCTCTGTTGATTTCCACATGTCTGTCTAAAATAATCAGCTCCAGCTATATAATTCACCTCTGCAAATCCTCCAGCTACTGCATCATCTCGGATTTGTCTCTTCCCAAGTAAGATGTCGTGGATAGAATCAATCTTGTCTCTCATCTCAGCTACCTGCCCAACCAATGCGTAATACTCCGGTAGGATGGGGTTTCCTTCCCCATCTAGTTTCTGACCCTTTGCGTTGCATATATGACCCTCTTGGTCTCGTAAAACGCCGTCTTCACCGCGAATCAGAATCACAGGTTCCATTAAAGTGAAACATGTTAAGTGCTCAAGCTCTCGGTATCACTGGTTTCGCCTTGTGTCGATCGATGCGAGGTATGCGTCGATCGATGCAGCGCGATTCCTGTAACACAAAAGAAACAGAAGCGTAAGTAAACTAGAAAAATAAAGAAAATGCTTAGTCTAAATCCTAATACTGAGGAAGCACAGCTACTTGAGTCGGTTTAATAATATTCAGATTCCCAAATTGAAATAAGAGACATTCAAATAAAAACCAATACGGATTTGTGTAAAATATGAGAGGCATCAAAAATATAACTTCTTACCTATCTTACTGGCCTTTGTAAAGAAAATATGTCACATGGAGGATTCTTTCAAACACATCAAAACTGATCACTTTTGTTGTGTATGTCTCTCTTTCATTGCCAATACTTCTAGAAGCTTTGTCTTTAAAATCAATCATCAATTCATTTGAACTCTATATAACAATACAAAAACGGAATGGATAAGATAAGATGCAAGTTTTAAGTGCATAACCAACCATGCGTACTCATAGCCATTCAAAAATGGCATTACCAGAACTTTACGGTATATGCTATTGCTTCTAATGTGCCCTTTACTTCTTCCTCAGACATTTCTGCTATCTGCACATCCACTTTGCAAAAGAAGATGAACCTCTTTTTAGCACAATGAAGCACTATGAAATGACTTACTTAACACCTGAACAAACAAAAATTCAAGGAAAAGAACCTAGTACACCTTAACATATTTACGATGTACGGATCTACAAGTTATAAGCTAGAACTCGTGACCTCATCTTGCAACTAACCAGCCTATGGTAATCCAATACAATAATCTGAGTATATCCCAACTAGACATACAATGTCATGATATCATGCGACCATCATACAAAGCTTAAATCAGATGTAACTTGTCAGTAAAAGTTGTGTAAAACATGATAAAACGCTAGATCCGGAGCCAAATATCAGAAACGACTCATCAATTTGAAACTCAGATATCTAAGAAACCAAAAAACAATTCTCAAAATCCATTACGCAAATTGCATAGACAGACGAACCTATCTCCATAGAAACCAAAATATCAAAACTTTGTTTGGATTCAGGAAACAAGCAACTAATTGACTATCACAAGACAATGTTTCTACTTTATGAAGGAAATGGTATGAGTAAAAGCACAAAGTGATGAGAGTCAAAACTTATCTTCGGCAAGAAAGGGAAGAAGAAGAAGAATCTCGAGTGGCTCTGCATCTTCAGCCATGACCACAAACTCATTAATTCCATGATTCACAATTTCAAAGCAGGATAATAACAAAGACGAGTATATGATTTTATAATACACCTTCGTTAGCGCCCTTCTTGAGCTGCTTGTAGTTAGCAGCTTGTTGAACGAGATCCAAATTCGTAATCGATAACTGAGAGGAAACGCTTTCGGGTACACCGCTTCTCTTTGTCTGCAAAATTAAACGATACACCAAATGAAATAAGTTGACCGGCTGGTCAAGTGGATTTTCTCCAAGACTGGTCCCCAAACAACCACTGCAGATAGGCGGTCGAGGCCTCTCCACTAGTTGAAGCCTCCCATGAAGATGCAGCGAACTGGAGCTTGAGCTACGACATCATCTGACTCAAATAGCTTGGATCAACGATAGAGATCGTGAACAAGAAGAGTTAGAGTTGGAGAATACGGAAGCAGAGGATGCGTGTAGCTGACTAGGATGATGCTTAACGAGAGGAGCTGAGCTGGACAAGTAATTCAGAGAAAATACATGCAAGAAAAATTGTTATTTTTTAGCTCACGATAAATGCTATTATATGTCAAAGTTAGCGTTTTTGAAATGGCTATGTCTGCCCTAGCTATAATAGGTCGGCCATATATGATATCATTTTTGTTCGTGCTATAATATTGTTTATCTATGATAGCGATATTTTCTTCTTGCTTTTACTTGGCGTACTTTATGATAACTTTTGTTTGGAACATTATAAATACATTATTTTATAGCATTGGTGGTTAAACTGTTTTAATTTATTTATAGCATTTTTTTGATATATTGAATTTATATAAAATGAAACAAATTTAAAATTGTAGAGATTTCATTAATAACTATAAACATGTCTTACATAAACATTACAAAATCACATTACACTTTTGAAAGAGGGGTGAACAGATCTGATTAATTAACTTCATCAAGAAACCTCTGTTTTGATCCCAAGCTCCAAAGCATTACCAATCTCGACTCAAAGCCAGCCATCCGTGAGACCACATTTTCAATAAAATTCTTATGTTTAAACATCTTGTTTTGAAAAATTATGGGGCTAATTAAGAACCAAATTTATTGGAACCAAGATTGCCATTTCTACATATACATCTCTGTCACATAGAACGTTGCACTAGAACACATTGAAGTTATCAAGGAGAAATAAACTTTATCTCTAAGCTTGGCGACAAGTGTAGCCTACTGTCCTCAATATGTAAAGAAAAAACTTTTGATGCCTTTCATATTTTCTTTGTTTCTCATAAGCATTTCTAAGGTTGTTCAAAGCTGTTTCATAACCAGGTTGCAGGTTCACCGCCATTTCAAACTAAGTGACTCCTTTGTCCAGTTTCTACTCTTGAACATAACTCACTCTAAGAGCGTTATAAACCTGTCTCGAGAATTAAACTTTCTAGTGTCAATGGGCTTTTTTCCCCTGTTGGATACAGTGTGTGTGCGTGTGTGTGTGTGTGTGTGTGTGTGTGTGTGTGTGTGTGTGTGTTTGTGTGTGTGTGAATGTAAATTTTTATTACCTGAGCAAGATCTTGATCATCACCTTCCCATTTCTTGGCTCCATAAGCTCTGTTGCACTTGCATAATGCATTGTCGCTCCTAACTTGTTCCTTCAGACAAAATAATACCATGGAACATAGATTTGATTAAATTACAAAACTATTGAGGAAGCACAGCTACTTGAGTCGGTCTAATAATATTCAGATTTCCAAATTGAAATAAGAGACATTCAAATAAAAACCAATACGGATTTGTGTAAAATATGAGAGGCATCAAAAAGCATAACTTCTTACCTATCTTACTGGCCTTTGTAAAGAAAATATGTCACATGGAGGATTCATTCAAACACATCAAAACTGATCACTTTTGTTGTGTATGTCTCTCTTTCATGGCCAATACTTCTAGAAGCTTTGTCTTTAAAATCAATCATCAATTCATTTTAACTCTATAAAACAATACAAAAACGGAATGGATAAGATAAGATGCAAGTTTTAAGTGCATAACCAACCATGCGTACTCATAGCTATTCAAAATGGCATTACCAGAACTTTACGGTATATGCTACTGCTTCTAATGTGCCCTTTACTTCTTCCTCAGACATTTCTGCTATCTGCACATCCACTTTGCAAAAGAAGATGAACATCTTTTAGCCCAATGAAGCACTATGAAATGACTTACTTAACACCTGAACAAACAAAAATTCTGGGAAAAGAACCTAGTACACCTTAACATATTTACGATGTACGGATCTACAAGTTATAAGCTAGAACTGGTGACCTCATCTTGCAACTAACCAGCCTATGGTAATCCAATCCAATAATCTGAGTATATCCCAACTAGACATACAATATCATGATATCATGCGACCATCATACAAAGCTTAAATCAGATGTAACTTGTCCGTAAAAGTTGTGTAAAACATGATAAAACGCTAGATCCGGAGCCAAATATCAGAAACGACTCATCAATTTGAAACTCAGATATCTAAGAAACCAAAAAAAAATTCTCAAAATCCGTTACGAAAATTGGATAGACAGACGAACCTATCTCCATAGAAACCAAAATATCAAAACTTTGTTTGGATTCAGGAAACAAGCAACTAATTGACTATCACAAGAAAATGTTTCTATTTTATGAAGGAAATGGTATGAGTAAAAGCACAAAGTGATGAGAATCAAAACTTCTCTTCGGCAAGAAAGGGTAGAAGAAGAAGAATCTCGAGTGGCTCTGCATCTGCAGCCATGACCACAAACTCATTAATTCCACGATTCACAATTTCAAAGCAGGAGAATAACAAAGACGAGTATATGATTTTATAATACACCTTCGTTAGCGCCCTTCTTGAGCTGCTTGTAGTTAGCAGCTTGTTGAACGAGATCCAAAATCGTAATCGATAACTGAGCGGAAACGCTTTCGGGTACACCGCTTCTCTTTGTCTGTAAAATTAAACGAAACACCAAATGAAATAAGTTGGCCGGCTGGTCAAGTGGATTTTCTCCAAGGCTGGTACCCAAACAACCACTGCATATAGGCGGTCGAGGCCTCTCCACTAGTTGAAGCCTCTCATGAAGATTCAGCGAACTAGAGCTTGAGCTACGACATCATCAGACTCAAACAGCTTGGATCAACGACAGAGATCGTGCACAAGAAAAGTTAGAGTTGGAGAATACAGAAGCAGAGGATGCGTGTAGCTGACTAAGATGAGGCTTAAGGAGAGGAGCTGAGATGGACAAGTAATTCAGAGAAAATACATGCAAGATATATTCTTGAGAGATTTTAGGAAAATATACTTTTTCCTAAAAAAAGCTATGGAATATTCCTAAAGTTAGTTAGGAAAGTTGTAAGACGACCTATAGAGTATAAATAGGTCGTCTAGGGCATATGTGCTAATGTGCCGTTTAGAGATAGAGATTTCTATTAGCAAGGGTTTGAGAGTTCTTGTTAGGGAATCAAGCTTGGGTTCTAAGGGTGAATCCAAGGAGCTTTGAGATCATTGTTAGATCGAAAAGCAAGTGAGAGACTAGGTTGTTAAGGTTAAACTGTAAGTTTGCTTTGCAGTAAAGAGTCTTGAAAAAGAATACCCTGTGTTACATCCTGTATTACATAGCCCTCGCATTTTCAATTGGTATCAGAGCGGACACTTGTTTTCTTATATATACATGTGAGATTTTATGGAAGAAATGGAGAAATACAATGAGCTAATTAATAGTTCTATAGTGATACTGGATGCAACCAACTATGGATTTTGGAAGGCAAGAACGAGATCGAAAATTAAAAGCATAGACCCACTTGCATGGAAGGCAGTAGAATCAGGTTGGAAGGCTCCTACTACTAAGAATGATGATGGAATGGATGTACCTAAACCGGAAGAACTCTGGACAGAAGTAGAACTCAAATTGTCTAAATACGATACTAAAGCTCTCACCGCAATCCATTGTGGTGTAGAGAAGAAGCATTTGGGCTAATCCAAGGGTGTGAATTGGCTAAAGAAACATGGGACATACTCCAGACACACTTTGAAGGAACATAGAAGATACAAAACTCAAGAATGGATCTTCTGGCCACTAAGTTTGAGGACTTCACTACAAGAAAAATTGTTATTCTTAGCTCACGATAAATGTTATTAGATGTCAAAGTTAGCGTTTTTAAAATGGCTATGTCTGCCCCAGCTATAATAGATCGGCCATATATGATATCATTTTCGTTCGTGCTATAATATCGTTTATCTATGATAGCGATATTTTCTTCTTGCTTTTACTTGGTGTACTTTATGATAACTTTTGTTTGGAACGTTATACATACATTATCTTATAGCATTGGTTGTTAAACTGTTTTAATTTATTTATAGCATTTTTTTGATATTTTGAATTTATATAAAATGAAACAAATTTAAAATTGTAGAGATTTCATTAATAACTATAAACATGTCTTACATAAACATTACAAAATCACATTACACTTTTGAAAGAGGGGTGAACATATATGATTAATTAACTTCATCAAGAAACCTCTGTTTTGATCCCAAGCTCCAAAGCATTACCAATCTCGACTCAAAGCCAGGCATCCTTGAGACCACATTTTCAATAAAATTCTTATGTTTAAACATCTTGTTTTGAGAAATTATAGGGCTAATTAAGAACCAAATTTATTGGAACTGCCATTTCTACATATACATCTCTGTCACATAGAATGTTGCACTAGAACACATTGAAGTTATCAAGGAGATATAAACTTTATCTCTAAGCTTGGCGACAAATGTAGCCTACTGTCCTCAATATGTAAAGAAAATACTTTTGATGCCTTTCATATTTTCTTTGTTTCTCATAAGCATTTCTAAGGTTGTTCAAAGCCGTTACATAACCAGGTTGCAGGTTCACCGCCATTTCAAACTAAGTGACTCCTTTGTCCAGTTTCTACTTGAACATAACTCACTCCAAGAGCGTTATAGACCAGTCTAGAGAATTAAACTTTACAGTGTCAATGGGCTTTTTTCCCCTGTTGGATACAGTGTGTGTGTGTGTGTGTGTTTGTGTGTGAGTGTAAATTTTTATTACCTGAGCAAGATCTTGATCATCACCTTCCCATTTCTTGGCTCCATGAGCTCTGTTGCACTTGCATAATGCATTGTCGCTCCTAACTTGTTCCTTCAGACAAAATAATACCATGGAACATAGATTTGATTAAATTACAAAACTATTGAGGAAGCACAGCTACTTGAGTCGGTCTAATAATATTCAGATTTCCAAATTGAAATAAGAGACTTTCAAATAAAAACCAATACGGATTTGTGTAAAATATGAGAAGCATAAAAAATATAACTTCTTACCTATCTTACTGGCCTTTGTAAAGAAAATATGTCACATAGAGGATTCATTCAAACACATCAAAACTGATCACTTTTGTTGTGTATGTCTCTCTTTCATATCCAATACTTCTAGAAGCTTTGTCTTTAAAATCAATCATCAATTCATTTTAACTCTATAAAACAATACAAAAACGAAATGGATAAGATAAGATGCAAGTTTTAAGTGCATAACCAACCATGCGTACTCATAGCTATTCAAAAATGGCATTACCAGAACTTTACGGTATATGCTACTGCTTCTAATGTGCCCTTTACTTCTTCCTCAGACATTTCTGCTATCTGCACATCCACTCTGCAAAAGAAGATGAACATCTTTAAGCACAATGAAGCACTATGAAATGACTTACTTAATATCTGAACAAACAAAAATTCTGGGAAAAGAACCTAGTACACCTTAACATATTTACGATGTACGGATCTACAAGTTATAAGCTAGAACTCGTGACCTCATCTTGCAACTAACCAGCCTATGGTAATCCAATACAATAATCTGAGTATATCCCAACTAGACATACAATGTCATGATATCATGCGACCATCATAGAAAACTTAAATCAGATGTAACTTGTCAGTAAAAGTTGTGTAAAACATGATAAAACGCTAGATCCGGAGCCAAATATCCGAAACGACTCATCAATTTGAAACTCAGATATCTAAGAAACCAAAAAAAAAATTCTCAAAATGCATTACGCAAATTGCATAGACAGACGAACCTATCTCCATAGAAACCAAAATATCAAAACTTTGTTTGGATTCAGGAAACAAGCAACTAATTGACTATCACAAGAAAATGTTTCTATTTTATGAAGGAAATGGTATGAGTAAAAGCACAAAGTGATGAGAATCAAAACTTATCTTCGGCAAGAAAGGGTAGAAGAAGAAGAATCTCGAGTGGCTCTGCATCGGCAGCCATGACCACAAACTCATTAATTCCACGATTCACAATTTCAAAGCAGGAGAATAACAAAGACGAGTATATGATTTTATAATACACCTTCGTTAGCGCCCTTCTTGAGCTGCTTGTAGTTAGCAGCTTGTTGAACGAGATCCAAAATCGTAATCGATAACTGAGCGGAAACGCTTTTGGGTAAACCGCTTCTCTTTGTCTGCAAAATTAAACGAAACACCAAATGAAATAAGTTGGCCGGCTTCTGCGGAGACGAGGAGACGAAGGCTGAGATGGAGTTAGGGTTTGGGTGAGCTGGGTTGGAGGGAACTGGAGGTGAAGGAGGAGGGATGGGGAGAGGCGGAGGAAGACGGTGGAATCAACACCGTGGTGGTGATGTCTATGTCGAAGAGAGAGAGGACAAGGATTATTGTCTCGAGACCCTCCTTACTCAGATAAAATCTCGTTTACCCCTCTATTTATTAGAATATTATTTACAATTTTTTATAAATAGAAAACATAGAAAATTACCGAATGACCTTAAAATTTTCTGATAATTACATGGAAAACCAGACGGTTAACCTGAGAAAACCGAAATCTTAAAGTTGATCCATACCGAACTCAATTGAACCCGATTATGTGAATATTCGCGGGCCGACCCGATTTATCAGGGTCGGATAACCTAAACAACAGGTCAGACCCGACTAATTAAAAAAAATAAATCCAAATCCCTAATTCACATTCTTCGACTTCTTCGACTTGGGACTTCCCCTTACTCTCATTCGGGTTCCCTCTCATTCTTCTCTTCTCCTTTTGAGTTCCTTCACGCGAAACAGTAAAAGATGCCGCCCAAGACTCGTCTAGCCACCAAGAAAATCGATGTCGTGAAGGATAATCCTCCTCCGGCGGGCCCTACCAAGCCTAAGAATGCTCCTCCTCCTCCGGCGACGGCGAGTGTTGTAGCAAGCCCTACGAAGCCTAAGAATGCTTCTCCTCCTCCGGCGACGGCGAGTGGTGTAGCAAGCCTTACAACTATCACGAATCCTATCCCGAATAATCCTGTTGGTACCACGACCACAAATCCGGTCGATAATGCTCCTTCGGGGAATCCTCCTCCGGTCGTTAATGCTCTTGCGATGGTAGCTCACGAAGAACGAGAAGTTGATCTCGAGAAACAGAGCGAAGGAGATGAGAGTGAAGTAGAAGATTATGACGAGGGTAAATCCGATGACAATGAGTCAGAGAGTTCAGAAGGGACCCGTGCAGAAGATGGTGACGAGGTCGAGTCACAGCAACAGAAATAACAACCGCAACAGCAACAAACCCAGTCGAGATTGGAACCGCCGAGAGTCGAGGAGACAAACGTATCAAACACCTAGGATGTATCTTCGGAATCTTCGGAAGAAGAAGAATTCAGCGACAACTCTGATTCCCAATCTGTAAGTGTTATACGGTTGTGGATTTTAGATGATGAAGTAAAACTTAGTAAAACTGAATATAACTACTAAGTAAAACTAGTAAAGCTTAGTAAAACTGTTGGAGTAATACTCTTAAAACCGAGTATAACTAATAAGTAAAACTTAGTAAAACTAATAGAGTAGAATTGGTAAAACTAAGTATAACTATTCCGGTATAACTGGTAAAACTTGGTAAAACTGGTAGAACCAAGTATAACTGGTAAAACTATGTAAAACTAAACTTGGTAAATATCTTTTTTTACAGGATTCCGGTGTTGACTCGACAGCCATGCAACCTCTGAGAATGTACTTCCCCCCAACGGAGTACAAGAAGAAAATAAAGATATCGACACGGTGCTTCTATATTGATTTTCTGGCCACTCTAGATTCTTTGCAGCCTAAGCTAACGAACGCTGAGAGGAAGTGGTTTGTAGAGCACCCGCAGTTCCAGCATATCTTCCACCTGCCGAAACAAGGAAACCACAAGCTGATGGGCATGTGGATGCTACTCCTGCGTACTGCTTGCATTGAGAAGAGGATGGAAGTATGGTTCATGGTCTACGGCGTTCCGATACGTTATGGACTGAGGGAGCATGCACTCATGTCAGGATTAAACTGCCGCAACTACCCGGTTGACTAGAAGCGGTTGGGTGGCCACAAGTTTGTGAGGAAACATTTTGGGAGGTCGATTGTTAGAGTTCAAGATGTGAAAAAGAAGCTCGAGGGTATGGGAGCTGATCAAGATAGACTGCAGATGATCGTTCTGTACTTCCTTTGCAGCATCCTCATCGGCCAGACGAAGACTGGAAACGATGCCACACCGGTGTTAGATTTTTTTCCTCAGAGCTGTCGATGATCTTGAGTTGTGCCGGACTTTTCCTTGGGGCAGATTCTGCTATGACCATATGGTTGGTGAGATCTCTCACACAATGGACCATTTTAAAGGGGTTGTCAAGGAGAACAAATTGTGGCCCATTCCCGGTTTCTGTATCCCTTTGGAGGTATGTACTTTTAAGTTTTGGTTTGAGTTATTGTTGTTGTGGTAATCTCTACCATATGTGCGTTGTTGTGTAGTTGTTAGCCTTTGAGGCAATTCCAGAGCTAGGGAGTACTTTCCGTGAGCCAGTTGTTGGGACAGACGGTAATTGTCCAAGGATGTGCACGGCGCAATTCATGAGTAACTCAATAAGAGGGTTCCTTCTCTCACGGATCAATGAAGAACTTGCTAGTATTAAGTGTCCGCAGGGCATTGACAACATCCTGCCAACTCGAGATGGACATGAAGAAGCTCTTCTTGAGGGTATCTATGAAGAAAGCGATATCAATGATCTCGACGATCCTGTTGTTCAGAGTTGGATGAAGGTTATTTCGGCTGGGAAGAAGGTCTATTTTCAGGAGATGTATAACGAAGCGAAGGCTTTCCGAAACACAGAGGAGGAGGAAGAGCTAAAAAAACTATGTATAACTAATTTGTCATAACTAGTAAAACTATGTATAACTAAGTAAACTATGTATAACTAAGTAAAACTATGTATAACTGGTAGAACTATGTATAACTTAGCTAGTATAACTGATAGAACTATGTATAACTAGTTAAACTATGTATAACAATTTGTCATAACTAGTAAAACTATGTATAACTAAGTAAAACTATGTATAACTAAGTAAAACTATGTATAACTTATCCAGTATAACTAAGTAAAACTATGTATAACTAGGTTAGCCTCGGGTAGAACTAGATTGTGCATTTAAGAAATATGTGGCATTACAAACTGAGATAAACTCTTAAACAAGTCTTAAAACCGAAAGGAAACCAACATGGGAACGGATCCCAACCAACATGACAACATTCTAATAACATTAAAAACTTATGGAATGTGTAGCCCATTTTCCCAGCTATTCCTTAAGCTTTTCAATCTCTTCACCTCTTTTCTTGAGCGCCAATCCCAACTGCTCAATTCGATATTCGTGGCTTTCAATCTTCACTGCCTGGGAGTCCACAATATTCCTTAAGCTAGTGGCTTCTTCCTCGACGCCTCTAACCCAAAGTTTCCGAATGTGTAGCCCATTATCCTGCACATAAAAACTCTCCTTAAACACCGAACCAACGAATCACCAAATCAACATATCTTACCCTAAACGCATTACAAACAAAGTATCTCTTTCCCACGTCAGGTTCAGGCTCCACAATGATTCGACCACCGCACGGGCATCTTGTCGGGATGCCATTGTCACCATCTGCGATGAAGCATATCCTGTCGTACTCCTTCTTCTTCTGCTTTATGTCACTGTAGTAAGGGTCAGATTCGAATTTGTCCATGTCCAGTAAGAAGTTGAATTGTGAAGAACCGTTGAATTGAGAGAGACCCGAGAGAGGGCGAGAGAGAGGGAGAGAGTGAAAAAGGGGAGAGAGGGAGAGAGTGAAAAGGATGGGTTTGGGTAAATTGTGAAGGGAAAAGTAAAGTAACACATAGTTTTACAGGAGTTTGTAATTGTACAAAGTTTTTTAATAGTTGTACTTTGCCTGTTTTTAATATAATCAATTTTACTGGAACTTTAACTTTCATTTTATAGTTTTACCGATGATTTTACATAATTAAACTATGCATCTAGTATTTCTGTGTATTAATATGTCAAACTTCTCAATTTTTGAAAATTTATTCTCCTAACTTGTCCATTGTTCCAAAAATGTTCTTGAAAGTATATGAACATTGTTGGTGATTTCCAATCCGTGTATTAATATGTTGAGTGATTTTCAATCTACGTAATATAACCCATTTTTTCATGTTAGGGTAAAAGTGATCCTACAAGTTAAAATCTCATATTGCTATATGTTAAATATTTTCTCCAATGATATTCATTATAATTACGAGAATCCCTTAGTTTTACACAGTTTTACACAGTTTACCCACATTTGACGATAATCCCAATTAAGAGCACCAAATAGAAACACACAAAGTGATACCGAGTTATACATAGTTGTTCTTACAGAACAAAAGCTTACACACAAATCACTCACACTCAGAGTTTGAGTCATCTCCAAATAACAGCCTTGATAGTCTTCCTGGGTGAGTTCTTGGCCGTCTTTTATTCTGTGTCCTTCGTCGTCTCCCTCCTTCCCCAGCTGATGGAAATCTATGTATTCTCTTACGACCCCTCGTTATCTTGTAATCCAGAGGTAGGATTTGCATCTCTTTGATGTAATCTGGGACGTTCCATGCAGACATATCAGGGACATCATAGATGGACCTATAATAAGCCAATGCCCACATCTCCGTCAAATAATATTTCGAAATCAAATCAAGGATTTTTATTTTGGTAGCACTTGCACGATATCTATCGCTTTTTTGTATGTTCTGTATGCTGCTAGGGCATGGAGACAAGTATACTGCTGAATATTGAAGAAACCACATGAGCAACTTTTCGATTCTAAGTTCACCAAATAAACCTTTCCATCAATATCATCGACTTCGTATTCGAGCTCGAATGTGTTTACCTCCCTCACAGCTAATGTCTTAGCAATTGGCCAATTTTTATGCACGAAGATCTGGACCAAAGGCACGAGATTGTATTTAGCATCTCCAGACATGGCCTCTTTCCTATGCTTGTTAAACCAATCTGAAAACTTGAGAATGATAGTATCAAGCATTGACACTAAGGAGTACTTCCTCGCATCAAGAAAAGTCTTGTTCATTCCGCAGAGTTACTCGTGTCCAAGTTGTATCGTTTACCTGGAAAAAAACATCTAACCCATTTTTCCTTGACGGTAGTATCCTCCGCATACTTCGCAGCTGAAGGATATCTCCTCTAAAATGTCTCGTAACGACTGTAAAACTCAGCCGCTGTTTGAGACCAACCCATCTCCTGAAACCTATCAGCGACTACTTTTTTGTTTGCATTCCCAGCATGTCCTTTCACGTTTTGGGAAAAATGCCATAAACAGTACCCATGATGAGCTTGTGGAAACACGTTTGCTATTGCATTGATGAGGCTTGCATTTCTATCACTCAAAAATACCAATTCGGACGAGTCGCCTATAACACTTTTCAAAATCTCGAAAAACCATGTCCAACTAGCTAAATTCTCACCGTCAAGAACACCGAACGCAATGGGATAAATGTGACGATTAGGATCCTGAGCCACGGCGAAAACAAGTACACAACCATATCTGGTTTTGAGGAAAGTTGCATCAACGATTATCACTTTCCTCATGCATGCAAACCCTTCAATGCTAACTCCCAAAGCTATGAATAGATACTTGAATTTTTTTTTCTCATCCACTTCCACAGCAGTTACCGTTCCAGGATTGACCTCTTCTAACACGTACAAATAACGATATAACATATTGTAGTTATCTTCCGGACTACCACACAAATCACAAATTGCTTGAATTTTCCCTCTTAACGCCATCGAGTATGATATGTCTAAGCCATATTTTTGCCTGGCTAGATCAATGATGGTTCTAGGCTTTGGAGTTTCGAAGTTCCCAGGATATTCCTCACTCAAATACGATGCAACTAGCTGTGATGAGCCTTTCATACATTCAGCGCTTACAGTTTGATCGGCACGGTTGCATGTGTGCATCTTTGTGTACGTTCTAATAGAGAACATATCCGAGTTCGGAATCCTTGTTGCTCGTAGACCCCATTTACATCTATCAATAGAACATTTAACCGCCCACCGCATTGTATCAGAATGTTGCGTAACATAATCAAAAGAGTTTTTAAATGCCAAACTCTCTACCAACTCTATAACCGCCTTCTTATCTAAGAATTCTTGATGCACACTCAACCCAAGACCGTCTTCCCATGGCGCGACAAACTGACTACTTTCAACAACGGGTGGTACCTCACGATATTCATCACGCATACCCGACGTATCCGTAACGTTATCCTCTAATTTCTCGCCATCATCCTCTCTCACTTGATCTTCTTCTCTCACTTGCTCTTCTTGACTTGCTTGACCGTTTTCAACAAACAACGGCACAACATTAGATCATATTTCTCCATTTTCAACAAACAATTTCAAGGCATTAGGTCCTACTTCTCCGATTTCATCATGCTTAAAGTTCAAACCAGCAGAGCTTTTCCCCGCTCTCGACTGTTGCGTGGGCAGCTCCAGTCCTGTCACGACCTCCACACACAAAAGACTTCTACGGTTCTCATTATCAACGGTCATTAGATAACCACAAAGATCCTCATCATCAGAAATACTCAAATGTTCTTCATAGCCAACCACCAAAGGAATGTAACTCAATTCCAATCTAACCTTATTCTCATCTAACACATGCTTCTTGTAAAGACTAGCTATTACCATCTCCAAAGTTATCTCCTCTTTAAACACTACGCTACACATGCGCCCCTGATATTTATAATGGATGCACACTCTGTCGCTCATTCTATCCTGCCAAAACAAAAGCAAAAAACTCAGTATATACTTGTAGTTGTACAAAGTTTGTTCTCAGTTTTACTAGTTATACCAGTTATACTAGTTCTACCAGTTATACTAGTTGTACCAGTTATAGTAGTTTTACTATTTATACTAGTTGTACAAGTTATACCAGTTTTACTAGTTATACTAGTTGTCCCAGTTCTACAACAACATGAACACAAATTGATTTCAAGATCAAATTAGAACAATACACACCTGATTCTGATTCAACCTCTGAAATGCATTTATACTCAATTCGTAGTCCAAATCGACCAAGAATCAATGGTTAAACAACAATGTAGCAACTCATCAGATGAATCTACCAAAAAACAATCCCAATCATCCCAATCCCAATCATCCCAATCCCATTCAAATGGAGCTGAATGCAGATCGAAGGGGAGCCACAAACCTCGGTGGGTTGACGGAGCATGAGGGAGGCGGCGATTGGTGGTCGGAGACGCGACGCGACGGCGCCGACGAGCAAAACCAGGCAACGCGAGCTGAGCGGAGTTGGGAGGAGAGTGGAAGCGGGCTCGGGATTCAGATTCTTTTTTTTCTAGAAACCAAATCCCCATCCAATTGAGATCCAATTCTCTTAAACCCAATTCCAACCCAATCCAATCATAACCAATTTCCCCATTCCAATTTTCTGATTTCTAAACCATTATTTCCATAGTAAACCTAGGGCAAAAGGGTCAACCTATATTTCATTAAAGTGGGAAGGGTATGGGAGATTAGTTGGGGGTAGTCTGGATTTTTTTTAGAGCCATAAGGCTGCCAGAGAAGTTGACCCGAGAGGACAAAGCAATATCAAACGAGAGAAAAGGAGATCTGGAACCATTTTTTGTTTGTTTAACATATGTCGAATGAATTTTTTTAAAAAAGAATAGTACACCAAACCTAAAATTTTTGGGAAAATAGAAGAGGGAAACTTGGCGGTCTAAGAAAATTTTGCGTAAATGTTGGCGGATTAGCCTATTTTTGTTTCTCGCTTACTAATTCACTATCTTAGCATTATATTAATGCTATTAAAGGTAAAAAAAATTATCTTCAATAGCAGTTTGGAAGACCGCGCTATTATATATGCTATCAATATGCATATTTTTGTAGTGCTTGAAGATGGAAGATGATGAAACAATCTCTGATTTTAGTGCAAAAATCACCTCACTAGTTCAGGAGGCATCACTTCTCGAAAAGAAGTACAAGGATAAGAACTTGGTCAAGAAGTTTCTAAGGTGTCTACCAGCTAAGTATATGCCGTACAAGGCAACACTAAGTGTTTCAGCTAACACTGATAGCATGAAATTTGATGAGCTAGTTGGAATGTTACAAGTCCATGAACTGGAACTAGATGGTACAAAGAAACCTAAAAGCATTGCGCTTGTTTCACAAGCAAAGCTTAGCCATGATTAATGAAGATGATCCAGTAAGTCTCATTGTTCATAGATTTGATCATGCTCTGAGAAGGGTAGAACAAGGACAAAGCTCAAACAAGTATAATAAGAAATACTTTGATGGTGAGAAGACAACTAAGAAAGCTGAAATGCAATGTCCTGAATGCAAAGGTTTCAGGCACTTCAAAACTGAATGTCCAACAGTCTAGAGACGAGATACGAATTGATTTGGTTGCAAAGGAACTGAATATACTCATATGGAGTGTGTTAATGATCAGAAACAGCGACAAGAAAACTCAATGCTAGGAGTAAACAATGATGAATCCGAGGATGAAAGTGATGAAGAAGAGGTAAACAACTTTGTAGCATTTCTGGGAATCACCGAAGTTGAAGATGACGCGTCTGAGTCAGAATCAGAACCATAGGCAGATCTAGCAAGCAGCTACATGGAAGTGAGAGATGCTTTAATTAAGATTGGATTTGAGAACATGGCACTGATATATATGAAGCAACGACTTGAATCACATTTTGAGTCTCTATAGGAGGAGCTGAAAGCTGAACATAAGCTTAGTCCAGAAAGTGTCACCTTGATAAGGGAAAAGTTGACACTAGTTAAGAGTTAGAACTGATGGTGAGGATAGAAAAAAGAAGTGACAAGGCAGCTTCACTCTGAGCTAGATCAACATTATCGCAAAATTCACATGTTTGCTGGAACTAAGCAACTGGATAAGATTGAAGGACTGAGAATATCAAGTCAGAACTTGGGTATACTGGACGAGCTGCAATGAACCTGGGAAAAACAATGTTTGTCCAGGCAAGTACAACAAGTCTAACACAAAAGGTGTATTACACATCATCAATGGGCTGTCACTATTGTGGAAGCAATGGTCACTTCAAAGCTCACTGCTACTGATTCCAGGAGAGAACAAGACAACCTAGACAACTGGGAAGATTCAACTGGAACATGGATAGTATCAGATCTGGGTTAGAAAACCAGATCTATATCATCATGCAACAGACAATCGTATAAAGGGTACAACAGCAGAAAATATCTGGTGCAGTATGGCTTTTGTAGCTAATGAACAAAACGACACCAGTCAGTGCTACTTTGACAGTGGCTTCTCAAGGCATATGACAGGTACAATAGCTCATCTTAAAGAAATCAAAGTGATCAAATCTAATAAGGTCACATTCGGCAATGGAGGACAAGGGGAAATACAAGGAAAAGGTAAGACATGTGATTCAGATCTACTTAAGCTGATGAATGTCTATCTTATGAAAGGTCTCAAGACGAATTTGATCAATGTGAGTCAATTATGTGATGAAGGATTAATGGTGTGCTTCCCAAGTTATGACTGCAAGGCAATGGATGCAACTGGTAATATTGTACTGCAGGGAAAAAGGTCTGGTAATAATTGTTACATATGGGAAAAAAACACTAAATGTCTCATTGGAAATGATGATGTTCACATATGGCACCAAAGTCTTGGTCACATGAATTAAAGAAATCTAACCAATCTAGTTAAGAATGAGATAGTCCGAGGGATACCACAACTCCAAGAGAGTGACAAGATGGTATGTGGAGCGTGCAACAAAGGCAAGCAGGTCAAAGTGCAGTAAAAAAAAAGACTGGATTTGGTACACATGGACTTGATATGACCAATGCAAGTTGAAATTGTGGTTGGTGAAATATATGTTTTTGTTTTGGTGGACGACTACACAAGATACACATGGGTAAGGTTCATTCGGGATAAGTACGACATGGTAGACAATTTTCAGATTTGGGCACTTCAGTTGATCAATGAGAAATGTGGAATCAAAAGAGCCATAAGTGATCATGGTGGAGAATTTCATAATGAAGCCATGAAAGTGTTCTGTGAAGATCTTGGAATTGCTCATCAGTTCTCAGCACCAAGAACACCACAGCAGAATGGAGTAGTTGAAAGGAAGAATCGGACTCTACAAGATATGTCCAGAGCCATGATCCACGGTAATGATGTACCAAAGAAATTTTGGGCTGAAGCAATCAATACAGCGTGCTACATCATCAACCAAGTGTATGTAAGGAAAGGAACAACAAAGACACCATACAAGCTGTGGAAAGGAAAGACTCCAAACCTAAGCTACTTTCATATCTTTGGTGGGAAGTGCTATATTCTAAATGACAGAGATCATCTTGGGAAGTTTGATTCACGGAGTGATGAAGGTATTTTCTTGGGTTAATCAAGGACTAGTACAGCCTTCGGAGTGTACAACACAAGATCTCATATGATCGTAGAATCAGTCAATGTGGTATTTGATGATCTCTGTCAAATGAGTGTACCGATACAATCTCCGAAAGTGATTCAGAATAAACTGAGCAACACAAGCCCACAGATGAAGGAACCGAGGAAAGAGAAAAAGTTCCAGAGGCAAGTCTATAAGAAGAAGTAAAGTTACCAAAAAAAGGTAACCCATTAGAACTCAAAAGAATCACCTTATTTCTGAAGTTCTAGGGGATGTGAATGATGAGCGAATGACTAGGAAATTTCACTTAAACTTCAGAGAAATGGTGCGATTTGCATGTTTATCTCAACCATAGAGCCTAAAAAACATGTTCAGGCGTTAGAAGATGAGTTATGGATTGTTGCAATGGAACAAGAACTAAAACAGTTTGTACGCAATGACGTGTGGAAACTTGTGCCACGTCCTCAAGGAGTGAACATTGTGGGAACTAAGTGAATCTTTAAAAACAAGATTGATGAGAATGGAGTGGTAGTTCAGAATAAAGCTCGACTTGTTGCTCATGGGTACTCTCAGATCGAAGGTGTTGATTTGAGGAGACATTTTCACCTGTAGCACGTCTTGAGTCAATCAAGTTGTTTCTTGGAATGATATGCATCATGAACTTCACTGTATATCAGATAGATGTGAAGAGTGTCTTTCTAAATAGGTTTCTTCAAGAAGAGGTGCATGTAGAACAACCAAAAAATTCGAAGATTCAATCAACCCTGGATATGTGTACAAACTTAAGAAAGCTCTGTATGATCTAAGCAGGCACCTAGAGCATGGGGCAGGAACACAATAATAAATTCTAAACCACCCACTACCCAAGATCTTGGCGCACAAAACCTACATTTTGAGTACCAACAAATGTATGAACAAGTAGATAAACTTGTTCCTTCGGCCAAGAGAAGATCTGTAGTTGGCTGAAATCACCCTCTACATCTCTAGGTAAGATGGAGTGATGGCGTATTGAAGTGTACCACACGGATGGTATGATTTTCCATAATAAAACACAAGAACTCTAAAGATTGGAAGTATCTCAATAAGGCAAGAGAGAGGTGACAACTAGGTTTAGGAAAAAGGTTTGTTTTATTTTATAAGCATAAAGGTTAAGTTACAAAGCCGCATGTGGAACCTTAATAAAGAGGTTCATGGGCGTCGACCTTTTAGGGTCTCCAAGGTTCAAGGAAAGGAAATAGCAAAACTAAAAGCAACCATCAACCGAAAAGGAAAGAAACCAAATATAAGGACCAATGTTTTCATGAAACAAAAAATGGGAAATAACTAATATTAAAAAGAACTATGTTGTTTTACGCCTTGCTTCCTACAAACAAACACCAAAGAAAACAATTAGAATTCAAAGGAGATTGCGTACCTTGGCATTTTATCATGTGTCTTAGGATTTAAGAAAGGAAAAATGGCACCTCTGGGCCATAAACTAAGCAATATTGGCCATGGGCTTGTTTATGTATATCCTACAATCTCGATATTTACTTGAGCTATATGGCTTTGGTCGGATTCCTTGTCCTCATGTGACAATCTTAGATGGATAATCTTTGTGTTGGCCGAGTCTTCTTCCGTCTAGTCTATAGCTTGACATACAAAGTATTCATCTCGGTCATTGGATCCGTCAGCAGCTTCTCAAAATAGTGGTTTCACTTGTCACGGAGAAAACAAGCTCTTGATCGGGTCAAAGGTAAGTCTGTGACAAAATGTATGGCTTGGGTCGGCGCTGGTGTTTCTTGATCTGCCTCATAGTCCAGTCTTGGCTTTTTGGCCTCATCAAGACCTATATAATAACTTTATTTAGTGGTGACATGGGAGTCGGAGATTTATGTTGGAATAAGGTGATATCTTGCGGAGAAAAAATGTGGATAATCGTCGTTGAGTGACGATGTTGATTGTATATGAATATTGAAGAGGTCGTGTTACAGAATCTGAATGTGTCAGAATTGAGAAAATGTAAACAGTTCGGGCTGCAAATGGATGATAGATCGGAGAAATTTTCTCTCTTTCTAGAATTCAGTGCCTTGCATCAATGAACAAATCTTTTTATTTAGCGTGATAAGTCGGTGAGTACGGTATCTTTGCGAAAAATCCACTATAAAGAACTATTCATAAGAACACACACCATCATCCCTAAATGTTCGGAAATAGTACGACCAATCTTCTTGATTATAAACAGTGAATGGACCTTGATAGGCCTTATCGTTTCGCTTGACCTAATTAGTGATGTACCAAAATAACATGGGGTGTGTTGTTACAGGATATCGACCAAGTCCGAGAGAGTCATTGTTATGATTAAGAGGGTCTGAATCAACAAAAAAAGAAATATTAAAAGTGGTGGTGGAAACTCTCTGTTATTAATAATTAGGCCGGAGCCGAACAACTACGAGATATGAGGTCGTCGAGTGACGAGTTCTCAGAAGATTGTTTGGGCTCGTCGCTTTATCTGTGTGACTTGGAGATTAGCAAGTTACTAGGTAGCATAAAATGAAAAATGAAGGGTCTATTTATAGTAAAAGTGGTTAGACTTCTTGCTAGGCTGTTGACTCCTCGAGGGGCTTTAGTCTTTGGGCTGAAATGTTTTTGATGAGGTGGCAGATTTTAATGGGCTTATGGATGGGGTGCTAAACCCATATCCAACAACTAGACCCCCCCTAGTTCGTCTGTCTTCGGCTTGCGTCTGAGTCGGCGAATTTTGAATTCTTAAGTCAAGCAGAAATCTAGTCGGCACATTTGACTTTGCTCGACGCTGATTGGACCGTTGGATTTTTTTCGCGGGTTGAAAGTCGAAGAGATGTGAGTCGCGGACGGCGAGACTTTTCAATTCTGACTTTTTTTGTTCAATAAAAAACTCCTTTTGGGTTTTCGTTTCTCTAATTTCCGTCGTCATTTTGCTGAGGTATCGTTTCTCTCTCTTTAATTTCCGCCTCGTATCTGCTTGCCGAACCGTCGTATTTTGCTGATTTCCTAGATTCGTCAGTATGAGGGTAGATTCTAGTCATAATTTGTGTTTTAGTAGTTGTGACTTTAGTTCCTCCGAGTCATCGGTTGATAACCCCGTTTAATCTCGGTCGATTGAAGGGGATGATGGTTTTTTAAAACCGAGAGACGGATGGAAACCTCGTCTTGTTCGAGGTGCTACGATAGTGATAAAACCTCTTGAGTGTCAGATGTTTGTTGATGCTTCTTCTTCTCAACCTCTTGAGAAGGAGAATTTAGATTCTCCCATCGGAGAAAATCGAGAGAGCGAAGATGAGCGGAATCCGGGATTCGGGTGGTTATGACGATGATCGGGGTCATCAAGGTGATGGTGACGATGAGTGGGGTCAACAAGGTGATGGTGACGAGGAGTGGGGTCATCAAAGTGATGGTGACGAGAAGAAGGGTCATCAATGTGATGGTGACGAGCCCGCTGATTCATAAGGGGTGGAAGGTTGTTCAAGGCGTAGTCTAGCAGTCTCTGATAATCATCCTCGAACGAATATTTCGAGAGGATAGAAGAAAGGGAAGAAGAAGGAGGAAAAACATCCAAGAAGAAGATCGTTTTTCCTCGAGAGATTGCCCGTCCATCTACAAGCAGACTTTGTTGGACGATATTCTGCAGAATTGTGCTCGTGTTCTGGGTCTCGAGTTACATTTTTGACCTCGAATGAGCAACCTTGGGATGCTCCTCCTGGTTGGGTCTGTTTGTATGAATGTTGGTTCTCAGAGTGCCATATGTTGTTCCTTTTTCCAAGACACCTGATTGAGTATTGTGAAGCGAGGAAGATGGCTATTTCTCAACTCTACCCGGCTGCTATTCGCAACATGCTTGGGGTCCTGATCCTATCGGCTGACTGTGTTGTTGACGTGTCTGTTCGTTTCTTCGAGTAATTAACCTCGATTTCGATTAATCAAGGAACATCTAGGACTTTCTATGTGCCAATGAGACCTAAGCGTGGCTTGAAGGTTGTGTCAGACATCCCATGCAAGACCGCTGCTTGGCAGAATTGCTATTTTTTGCACAAGTAAACAGTGCACTATCGCCAGATCGGCTTGGAATCACGATCCTTGCAGCTTTTCTTTTCTTCTATATTCGCGTTTGTTGATATTGTTTGCAGATCGCTCGCTCTCTATAGTTGCCCGACATATTTTTCTAGTGGTTTGAAGAAGCAGAGAGCTCACGACGCACTGGATTGGCCTCATGCTTGTGACGAGAAGGCCAGGGTGTGTTTTGCGAAGAGGTCCATGGAGTTTTTTCTGAAGACTGATTATGGTATGGTTCTATCGCAAAGCATGTTCTTGAGATCTTTTGACTTCCTCAGAGTGTGAAGGTTCCTCCTAAGGTTGGGAACTTTATGCGCTGGTGGTAGGTCGAGGGTACTGCATTCACTGCGTAGATTCAGGGGGTTCCTAGGACCGCATTGTAGATCGCAAGTCGTCTATAATGACGAATTTGATAACTTTGGTTACCCGTACGATGTACACTGGTAGTTTAATCATTCTAATTGTGGTGGTTGTGTTGCCCGCGAAACCAGTGAGATATTTTTCTGATAGCTTCATCTTGTAGACTGTTGGTTATTCCCTTCTGGTATTCTCCCATCATGAGACTTTGTAGGTGTCGACACTCGGTGGTTTTGTGTCCAGATCGCTGGTGAAAAGAGCAAAAAGATTTTCTTGATTATCAACACAGACATATTAATTCCATGCTCGATTATGTTTATTATTCGGCTGACCGAGCCCTTGTTGATTAGTTTTCCGATTTGTTGTTGTTTGCTGACGTAACATGTAGTAGGTTTCTTTCCTTTTCGTCGAGGCATTCCAGTGCTGGTTCCTTCTGTTGGAATTCATACCGGTTTATAAAACAATTTTATAAATCAACCTATGAATTTATTAGCCAGGAACTCATGCAAATACTAAAACAAATCCAGATCTAGTATTTCGAATGTACCTGGATGTTTTGCAGCGGAATAAAAACGAGGTAATTCGATATTCCTTAGCACTCCAAATGTCGTGCCTCTACTAGTATCCACACGCACACAAACTGGATCGGATCGGGATGCTAGTGCCGTCGAGATCAAATCTCAAAAATACAACGAACAATTCGTCTCTAGGGTTTTATGTAAGCGGCTGTATATCTTGTTAACGTCACTTGTTTAAGTATATATATATATATATATATATATATATATATATATATATATATGTATACGAAACCTAACGATTAGGTTTCCTAGTGGACGAAGCCCATTATGCCTTTTGACTAACTTAATTAAATGGCACGTCCATTAACCAAATCAGTCCACATTCGTATACTTCTATATACAATATACACATATATAATATTATACATATCATATATATATATATATAATATTAAATATAAAACCCCAATAAATTTATGATCCAGTCTGTTTAGGTGTGTGACCATGTAGGATTATATAATATCAGTAATAGATTCAAAATCTATAGATTATAAGTGGTTTTTAGCAAAACATTATAACCGCCTAATATTATACGATTGTCGAACCTCGACGTTACGACTCAAACAAGAGTAAGTACAATTGATTTCAGGACATTCCCAACAATCTCCCACTTGTACTGGAATCATCTATTCCCATAATCCCTTTGTCTCTATATCTCGATCTCAGCATAAGGCAAGAAACGGTGTCATCCTTATTAAGCTAGATCACGTTTATCGAACTCCGATTTATACTGATTAAACAAATGATTGACATTCACCTTGTTTGAGCACGACCATGCATTTCTCAGTATCAAATCTTCGATAGACCCTGAGATATTTATCTCCCGTTATATAGGAGGGACAAATTCCATCTTGTTCCATCCATGTTCCTTATAAAATTCATAACACACCCAATCAATGTCTTTATAGTCACCTGTTACGGCTGACGTTTGACAAGGTCAAAGTGAACTAATCCATAGGTAAGAAATCGTGATGAACTCATGTTCAAAGGACTATACTCTATAGTCGTGGTGAGAAACTCATATGACACTCATATAAAAATCTTGTAGAGTTCTCATAGCGGGTCAGTTCAACCCTGTGTTCCCCAACACATGTCTATGCAATTGGCTTTAATACAACATATTAAATGACTCCACGAAATTTAGTCATCAGCCACCTCACATACTAGTCGTTTTCAGTTATTAACGTCCCATTTTAATAACCTTGACTAGGGAACACAATAATTTATGTCATCTTTCACTTATAGGGTTTCATGATCAAGTCACGTACTTGATGACCTATAAAATGATATATAAATTATTTTGGGACTTTTATTTGTTATCCAATAACCAAATAAATTTGAAACAAATTTCATTAAATTGAAAACACAACCAAATGTATGTATACATGAACATCATATAAAAGGAAAATCCTCCCACTAGAATCAAGTGTTGGATCGTTTAGTGTTTCCTGATTCAATTCTCAATTGATTCATCCTACTAAACATGCAGATCTAGGTTCTCTTATTTAGAAACTTAATGGATCTCACCTGTTACCTTGTTTATGCAGCGGAATGGAAGGTACGGGTCAGAGATCAGCAGAACCACCAAGAGATAGCTCCTCCAAAGGCTCACACACGCACACTGCAGGAAATTGGCTGCTAGACCGAGCTGAGGGAGGCCGCAGGGAGAGAGAAAAATCGGCGCAGGGGCTTAGGGTTAGGGAAGAGAGAATTAGGCTTGGTTTTATTTATAAAACCCTTCTCTAATTCTTTTGGGCTTTTGGGCCCAAATTCCCAGTCTAATTAAATTCCTCAGATTTAATCAGACCCATTAATTTCTCTCTAAGTTCGGTAAATGCCTAGCACTTTTACCGTACTTCTGCTAAGCCGTTTCCTCATAGTTTCCTGTTAGCTTAGGCGTGTGACCCATATGGGATCATATAATAAAGGCAATAAGTCCAAGACTTATAGATCATGAGCGGACTCTAGCAAGCCATCATGACCCCCAGTATTATATGACTTATGTCTGATCATTGACATACTCTTACTTTCTAGAGACAGTACAGAGATTACTGGACATAATTCCAACAATCTCCCACTTGAACTGGAATCTCTGTATTCATAATCCTTTTGTCTCAATATCTCGATTAGTCATAAGGCAAGATGAGTGTCATCCTTATAAAGTCTAATCATGTTCATCGGACTCTGATTTGATACTGACAATCCAAACGACTCGGGAAAGTCCGTTTGAGCATGGCCATGCATTTTCCAGTATTCAAATCTCCGATTGGCCTAGAGATATTCACTCCATTTATATTGGAGGGACAAATCCCGTCTTGTTCCATCACTGTAAACTACTCATTTCATAATACACCCAAACAAGGTCCTTATAACTATCGCTTAACGACAGCATTAGACAATGATCAAAGCGCATTAGTTCATGTGCAGTCACATGCATGCGAACTCAGGTCTAAGGACTATACTCTATAGTCGTAGTAAGAATCTCTTATGACACAGATATAAATATCCTGAAGAGTTCTTATAATCGGGTCTTGTCCGGTCGTATGTACCCTACATACACCTATGTACTGACTTTGATGCCGCGCATCTATGACACACTGAGACTTTGTCATAAGTCACATACCAATCTAGTCTCACACGGTTGTTGGTGTTCCAATTTCAACAACCTTCGACTAGGGACAGGATGATATAAACCATCTATCAAATATAGGGTCTCATGATCAAGCTAAATGACTTTGATAACTCAAGATCAAGTCACTTACTTCGATGACCTATAAAATGGTTCATATCACTTTGGAACGATTATTTCATCACAGTTAAAATAATCTTGAAATAATAATTTCAATAAACATCATAAAATGTTTTACAAGAACATATCAATAACTAAATAAAGCCCTTTATTAACTCCCACTGAAATTAAGACTACATCTTAATTTCACTTATCCTACAGCAACAGTCCGCGACTCGTGCTTAGGCCTAAGGAGTGGCTTCGTTAATAGATTAGCAACGTTCTCATTCGTTGAAACTTGCTGATCTACTTAACATCTCTGTCATTTATCTCACGGAATAGGTTATACCTATTCTCAAGGTGTTTGGACCTCTGATGTGCAGCTAGTCTCATCTATGCTGGGAATCACATCAAGTTCAGTGACGAACTCTTCTTTCCAAACAACCTCTTTCGCCGCTTTCCAAGCTGCGAAATGTTCAGCTTAAGTCATGGAGTCAGCAACAAACAGTGCCTTGCACCGCCAGACAGACACAAGATATAACCGGACTGTGACCGGAAATCATCTTTGTCCGTTGGAAACTTGCCTTTCAGACTCTATCGACTTGTAGCACCTCACTTTCTCCGTAAATCAAGAATTTATCCTTAGTATTCCTTGAATACTTTAGGATATTCTTTACGGCAATCCAGTGATTCTTTGCTGGATTTGACTGGTCTTTACTTGTCTTGCTTAATATTAAAACAACATCAAACAAGTACGTTTCATGGCATACATGATAGATCCAATTGCCGACTCATATGGAATCTTATCCATGCATTTAAGCTCAGCAGTTATCGTAGGACACTGTGTCTTGCTTAACGTAATGCCATGTGACATTGGCATAAAACCCTTCTTGGAATGCTGAAAACGTGTAGGACTTTGTCGGGATAAGAATCCTGACTTTGTCCTACCAGCTCTTTCGGATCTCTATCTTTAGATCCAAAATCCAAGAACTACGTGGTTTTACCCATGTCAATCATAAAACCAACTCCCAAGCCAGTCCTTTACCGACTGCAGCATTGGGACGTTATTTCCGAGAATCAGTATGTCATCGACATACAATATGAGAAATGCAACATTTCTCCCATTTATCTATTAGTAAACGCACAGTTCCATTTCGTTCCTGTTCAAGTCAAAACTTTGACTACTTCAACAGAACGAAGATTCCAACTCCGATGTGTTTGCTTCCATCCATGAATGGATCAATGAAGCTAACTTACACATAGTGTAATTTTTTCGGAGTCCTGGCTTACTTTCGCTTCTTTGAATTTCGCAGGTTGGTCGCTTTCAATGATCATCAGGTTCAACTAATGACGAGAAATCACTCTCGGATTAGTAACTGATTCATTCATATCTGCGAACTTCAGGCTCCACAGGTGTAGATTCTACAGAAATCTGTAAATCCTTCCGCTGCTCTCCCTCAACAGGTTGAGCAGCCACCTGTATTTGTCGAATTTCTTCGAGTCATACTTTTACTCCCACTGTTCTTCTTGGAAATTAACTTCCCTTCTTGAAAACAGAATGGACGTAAAAGATAACAAGCCTTGGTTTCCCTAGGACAACCAGCGAAGTAGCTCAACTACAAATACTCAGTAAAGACGAATTTGGATCGATTCCAATCCACATTTACGTGGTGTCTTTCAACTGATATTGGTGGAACTATTTCAGCGCAAACTTAGATATTTCTAGAGCGTTATTCTTAAAAATATCATGGAAGATTCGTGTGACTCATCATTAATCATTTCTGATAAGATCTGACTCTTTCTCACAGAAACACCTCCAGGTTTTCAGGAGAAATGAGCTGTGAAACTACTTCACACTTAATCAGATGATCACACCATTAATGACTCAAGTATTCTCACTCGTGATCTAATCCAGAGTCTTAATACTTCTGTCATTCAGATCCTATACTTCATTCTGGAACTCTTTCGACCATGTCAAAGAATTCCGACTTGTGTCTCATCAAATGAACACAGTCACACTCACTGAAGTAATCAGTAGAGACAATGAAGTACAGGAAATTTTCTCTGGCATTACTGCTCATTGGGCCACATACATTAGTATGTTCCAGGTCCAATAAGCCTTTGGGCCTTTCTCTAGCTCGGCTAAGATAGGCCCTTTACCTTTTGGTCCAGTAAACAGAATTCAAGTCTCATAAGATATCTTATCAAATGAGCCCAATAGTCCATAACTATGGGATTTCTGAATCCGACTTACTCTATGTGACCAAGACTTTTATGCCAAGAAAAATCAGGTTTAATTCATCAGATTTAAACCAATTCGGTATTTATGTTACATTTAGGCACTCTTTGGTTTAAGATATAAAACCCATTCAATGAATAGGGTGCTACAATTAATATTTCATTAAGATCAAAAGAACAAAAACTTGTCTTTTATCAAATGAAAAACATTCAAATTCTTACAAGAAAATGAAAGACAACTCTGCTTAAAGCAGGTACATTGTAGCAATTACTTAATACAAAACCAAGCCTCAAAGGGATCTATAAGTGAAAACCCTATGGCTGAGGCAGCATCCCAAGCTCCTTCCAGACATGTAGTTTCACTTGCCCTTCCTTCAAAGTTCTACTGTTGCCCAGGCTCTGCATATTATAACAAATATCAGTGCCACAACCAGTATCCAATACCTATAAGGTAGAACTTGAAGTAATAACATGAATACCTGAGGAAGTAGTCTCATACATCAACTTCAACTCCTCATCATCTTCCATGAATTTAATGCAATTTCTCTTCCAATTCCCAGTCTCTTTACAGTAGCAGCACTTACCAACGTAAGAGGTATCTGACTCGGGCTCAGAAGACCCACGCTTGCCATGATTCAAAATCTGGACAACTTTGTCTTCACCCTTGTCAGCATTAGGTTTAGTAAACCTACCCTTCTCATTCATGAGATTGTACATGGTACTCTTCACGTTTGGCTCAACTGTCTTGAGCATATCATGCAGTTCAGTCAGCGTCTTCGTTAAGCCTTTCTTGATATAGTTCCTTCTGAACTTATCATGGCTTGACGGCAGTGACTGCAGAATGATCTCAGTTGCCAATTCTTGGCTAACTGGATAATCCAGTTTCCTCAGGTTATCAATGTAACCCATCATTTTACTGACATGAGGACTCTCTGGATGATCATTTGGTAGCTTGCAGCTAGTGAGAGACTTAACCAACCGGTATCTCTCCACTCTTATCTGCTCCTGAAATTTCAATTTCAGGCTGCTGATCATCTCTATTGGCGACTCCATGTTCTCATATTGCTTCCGCAAGTCTGAGTCCATGGTAGCCAATATCAGACCACGCACATCTACCGCATCATTATAATGCTTATTCCAAGCATCATATACTGCATGAGAAGCATTGGACCCGATCCTCACGGGGAGAGCTCTCTCAAGAACATAGTCCTTTCTCTCCTGCCTGAGGACAAGCCTCAGGTTCCGCGACCAAGTCAAGAAATTTGATCCGTTCAGCTTGTCCATCTCAAGGACAGACCGGATCGAGAAAGTGTTTTGATTGTTTGTGCTAGTCATAACTGAAATTTAAGATAAAAGAATTTTAGTTAATATGTTCAATATGATTAATCTCGCATTATACTTAATATGATTAATCACGCATTATATTCAATAACATAAGTTACCCTCAATAGAATATAATGATTCCAAGATCCACATATAACTAAGATCAAAGTGGGCCACTGGCCATCACCCAACCTTAGCTTATATCGGTAAGCCCTATGTCGGCTAATTATATCCGTGATATAACTCTTGGTTGTGAATCTGGGCCCGAGGCCCAATCCACTCTGATGTCTCAAGGCCCGGGACTCCCGATGGCCTAGTCAAGAAAACCAGACTATACAGTCATGTAATCATTAATGTCTGGGACTCCCAATGACATTTATGAATCACAAACCGTCTTATCCACGCAAAAGTAGACACCCTCACACTGTAAGGCCATGAATACAATTGAATGGGCTTCGACAGCTGACATAGACTGGACAAGACATCCAACGCTTGATATTATTTGAGGTTTGTAGGTTTATTAAAAATTCATCCCAAAATAGAAGATTACTATTTTGGGAAACTTTCCTTTTTGGGAAACCTACTAATTTTGGAAACTTTCTAAAAATAGAAACTTTTAATTATAGAAATTTCCTAAAATCCAAATCATGCAAATCTAGAAAATTCTAATTTAAGAAACTTTCTAATTTCAAAATTTTGGAAACTTATTAATTTTAAAAAATCGATTTTTTATAATTATTTTATAAAAATAAATTTTAAATTAATTCTGAAGAAAAGACTCAAATAATTGGCCCAATTGTTTTAACTTCTTGGCCCGAGGCCCAAGAATTGGTCTATGTCCAAGACATAACCCAATTGCCCAATTAAATAACATAACCGGTCTGGTTCATTAAAATTGGTCTTAACCAAAATTAATTACTACGATGACCACAATTGTCAACCGGTTATTTACTAAACCGGATTTTCTCAATTTATTTGGTCCAACCAAATCAAATCAGAAAATCACTGGTTTAGGCACAAAATCCAATTTTCGACTTTGGATTTCTTATCCCGGTTTAACCAGAACTTAATAAATATTATTAAATCTGTTTATTAAACCGCGACGTTTAATTTTAATAAAATTTTAAACCGAGCCTTAAACCGAAATTGGTCACGAACCAATCATGGTCGTGACCTAGCTCCTCGATCACCATCGCCCAGCCGCAAGCCGCACACGAGCGATCCAAGATCGAGACGGTCAGTTGGACGGGACGATGGTCGGGACGAGTGATCGGTAC
This sequence comes from Orychophragmus violaceus, assembly GCA_030180135.1. NCBI lineage: Eukaryota > Viridiplantae > Streptophyta > Magnoliopsida > Brassicales > Brassicaceae > Orychophragmus > Orychophragmus violaceus. The sequence continues at coordinate 20,791,904 of CM058233.1, forward strand.
GGGATGGCGATCGGGACGCGAAGCCGGGCGCGACGGGACGAGGCGTGACAATCCGATCACGATCGATCGTGCGATCCTCGGCTGATCGGATCGACCACGCGACGCGATCCTTGATCCGTCCGTGCGTCATATCCGATCCGGTCGATGCCCACGATCGTGTCAACGACCCGCCGTCCACCCATGCCTACGATCGTGTCGACGACACAAGTTGATCCACGATCGGTTTGTTCGTCAAAACGATCCGGACGTGTGATCCGAAACTGATCAACACTTCGACGCATACCGATTCAATATAGATCGGATCATGCGATTTCTTGTTTGTTTAGGTTTTAATTCTTGTTTCTTAAGTGTTTTTCCTTATCAGTAGGTTGATTCAAAAACACTTCTTAAACAATCCTAAACTTGATTCTAAACAAGAAAAACCACAGAACCAATGGCTCTGATACCACTGTTGGATCGTTTAGTGTTTCCTGATTCAATTCTCAATTGATTCATCCTACTAAACATGCAGATCTAGGTTCTCTTATTTAGAAACTTAATGGATCTCACCTGTTACCTTGTTTATGCAGCGGAATGGAAGGTACGGGTCAGAGATCAGCAGAACCACCAAGAGATAGCTCCTCCAAAGGCTCACACACGCACACTGCAGGAAATTGGCTGCTAGACCGAGCTGAGGGAGGCCGCAGGGAGAGAGAAAAATCGGCGCAGGGGCTTAGGGTTAGGGAAGAGAGAATTAGGCTTGGTTTTATTTATAAAACCCTTCTCTAATTCTTTTGGGCTTTTGGGCCCAAATTCCCAGTCTAATTAAATTCCTCAGATTTAATCAGACCCATTAATTTCTCTCTAAGTTCGGTAAATGCCTAGCACTTTTACCGTACTTCTGCTAAGCCGTTTCCTCATAGTTTCCTGTTAGCTTAGGCGTGTGACCCATATGGGATCATATAATAAAGGCAATAAGTCCAAGACTTATAGATCATGAGCGGACTCTAGCAAGCCATCATGACCCCCAGTATTATATGACTTATGTCTGATCATTGACATACTCTTACTTTCTAGAGACAGTACAGAGATTACTGGACATAATTCCAACATCAAGATCACATCTTAAGAAACTTAATGCCTATAGCATCAGTATGACTCTCATGCTTCGGCCGTGGAAGAGGCTTAGTCAATGGATCAGCAGCATTTGCATCCGTCGAGACTCTGCTAATCTTCACATCTCCTCTATCAATAATCTCACGAATGAGATGATATCTCCTCATAATATGTTTGGATTTCTGGTGGGATCTAGGTTCTTTTGCTTGTGCGATAGCTCCATTGTTGCCACAATAGAGATCCACTGGGCTAGAAATACTAGGAACCACACCTAGTTCAATAATGAACTTCCGAATCCAAACAGCTTCCTTTGCTGCTTCTGAAGCAGCGATGTACTCAGCTTCGGTTGTAGAGTCTGCTTCGGTGCTCTGCTTGGAACTCTTCCAACTTACAGCTCCTCCATTAAGACAAAAGATAAAACCAGATTGTGATCGGTAATCATCTTTGTCTGTCTGGAAACTCGCATCGGTGTAACCACTCACAACAAGCTCATAATTTCCTCCATAAACCAAGAACTTATCCTTAGTATTTATCAAATATTTAAGGATGTTCTTGACTGCTGTCCAGTGACTCTCACCTGGATCAGATTGGTATCTACTCGTCATGCTCAAAGCACATGCAACATCTGGACGAGTACAGAGCATTGCATACATGATAGATCCTATAACAGAAGCATATGGGATTCTATTCATCCGCTCTCGCTCATCATGTGTCGAAGGACACTGATTCTTGCTGAGAGTATGCCATGAGACATTGGTAGAAAACCTTTCTTGGAATCATGCATTTGGAATCTGTGCAAGACCTTATCTATATAAGTATCTTGACATAATCCAATAAGCTTATATAATCTATCTCTATAGATTCTTATTCCAAGAATGTACGCGGCTTCTCCCATGTCTTTCATTGAGAAACAACTTCCTAGCCAGGTCTTTAAAGAATCTAGCATATGAATGTCATTTCCAATCAAAAGTATGTCATCCACATACAATACTAAGAAAACAACTGCACTCCCACTAGTCTTCTTGTAAACGCAAGGTTCTTCTTCATTTCTAATGAAATCAAACTCTTTGATTGCCTCATTAAAACGAAGATTCCAACTCCGAGATGCCTGCTTTAAACCATAAATGGAACGTTGAAGCTTGCACACCTTCCTAGCACTTCCATGGACTGTGAAACCCTCAGGTTGTGTCATGTACACATCCTCTTCGAGATTTCCATTAAGGAAAGCTGTTTTCACATCCATCTGCCATATCTCATAATCATAATAAGCGGCAATTGCTAGGAGAATCCGAATGGACTTAAGCGTTGCGACTGGGGAATATGTTTCATCATAGTCTATACCATGAATTTGCTTGTAACCTTTAGCCACCAATCTAGCTTTGTATATCTGTATATTACCATCCATGTCTGTTTTCTTCTTGAAAACCATTTACACTCAATGGTTTTGACACCATCAGGTAAATCAACCAAAGTCCATACTTTGTTTACTGACATGGATTCCATTTCGGATTTTGCGGCTTCTAGCCATTTTTCGGAGTCAGGGCCCATCATTTCTTTCTCAAAGGATGTAGGTTCATCACTCTCTATTATCAATAGTTCATGATGATCAGTCACCAAAAACACATATCTAACAGGTTCATGACGTATCCTCTCGGATCTACATACCTCAGGTTCCACAGGTGTAGATTCTACGACTCTTCGTAAATCTAATTGATCCTCTTCATTAGAGTCCGAAACAATCTCCTGTGTTTCTCGAACTTCTTCGAGATGTACTTTACTCCCATTGTTTTTCCTGGAAAGAAATTCTCTTTCTAGAAAAGGACCATTACGAGCAACAAACACTTTGTTCTCGGTAGGGTTGTAAAAGTAATAACCTTTGGTTTCTTTGGGATAACCAACGAAGTAGAATTTATCAGATTTGGGTCCAAGCTTATCGGTAAACATACGTTTAACATAAGCATCACAACCCCAAATTTTTAGAAAAGACAAATTTGGAACTCTTCCAGTCTATATCTCATATGGTGTCTTCTCAACTGATTTTGATGGGCATCTGTTTAGCGTAAACGCAGACGTTTCTAGAGCGTTTCCCCAAAAGGAAACACTATTCAACAGTGGCGTTCCTGGAGGAGTGAGTTGTGAAACTATTCCACACTCTTTCAGATGGTCATCGAAAGTTTGACTCAAATATTCACCACCTAGATCTGATCGAAGAGCTTTGATTGTCTTGCCAAGCTGGTTTTGTACTTCATTTTGAAATTCTTTGAACTTTTCAAAGGATTCAGATTTATGTTTCATTAGATAAACAAAACCATATCTACTGAAGTCGTCAGTAAATGTGATGAAGTACTGGTAGTTTCCTCTAGCATTTATGCTCATCGGTCCGCATACATCAGTATGTATTAGTTCCAATAAGTCCTTAGCTCTTTCACTGTGTCCAGTAAAAGGAGCCTTAGTCATTTTTCCCAATAAACAAGATTCACATTTCTCATATGATTCATAATCAAATGAGCTCAAAAGTCCATTACTATGGAGCTTTTGAATGCGCTTCTCATTTATGTGGCCCAAACGACAATGCCAAAGAAAAGTTTGATTCGTGTCATTTGACTTTAATCTCTTGGTACTAATGTTATAGATAGACACACTTTGGTTTAGAACATAAAGTCCATTCTCTAATGGACCGCTACCATAAAATATATCATTGTAATCAAATGAACAACACTTGTTCTTAATTGAAAATTGATATCCTTCCAAATCCAAACAAGGAATATAAATAATATTTCTGCTTATAGCAGGTACATGCCAGAAGGCAAAGACAAATGAAATGTTCCAATGGCTAATGCAGCAACTCTTGCTCCATTTCCCACGCGCAGGTCCACTTGTCATTTTTCCAAAGTCCTACTGTTGCTTAGGCCCTGCATATTTGTACAAATATGAGCACCACAGCCGGTATCCAATACCCAAGAACTAGAACCAGAAGTAGTAACATTTAATTCTATAACATAAATACCTGAAGATGAAGTCTTGAAAGTCCTTTTCTTCTTCTTTTTCAGATCTTCCAGGAATTTATTGCAGTTTCTTTTCCAATGCCCATAACCATTACAATAATGACACTTATCATCTTTAGAAGGACCAGGTTTAACCTTAGGAGCATGGTTAGACTCGTTTGGATTCACAATCGAGCTTGTCTTTCCATCACCTTTGTTCTTACCATGTTTCTTAAGCTTTTTACCTTTTTGTACTATAAGGACATTTTGGGTGTCCTTCTTGATGTTAGGTTCAACAGTTTTGAGCATCCCATGCAACTCAGTCAAAGTATTTGTCAAGTTGTTCATGTTGTAGTTCATAACAAACTGATCATAGCTTGACGGCAATGACTGCAGGATGAGATCAGTAACCAACTCTTGGCTGATAGGACAATCCAGTTTTGCCAGGATATCAATATAACCCATCATCTTAATGACATGTGGGCTAACTGGATCATCTTTTGGTAGCTTGCACTCAATGAGAGTCTTAACAGTTTGGTACCTCTCAGTTCGTGCTTTCTCCTGAAACATTCCTTTCAGGCTAGTGATCATGTCAATTGGCGAATCCACGTTCTCTTATTGTTTTTGCAAGTCCGAGTTCATGGTAGCCAACATAAGACAACACACATCAACCATATCATTGACATGCTTGTCATAAGCATTTCTCTCTGCATGTTGAGCATTGGTCTTAGGTTTTTCAGGAAGAACCTTTTCAAGGACATAGTTCTTTTTCTCCTGTCTGAGAACAATTCTCAAGTTTTGATACCATTCGAGGAAATTCGATCCATTGAGTTTATCCTTCTCAAGGACGGATCTCAATGAGAACGAGTTGTGGGGAGTTGACATTGCTGAAGATAAAGAATAACTATGTTAATATGATGTTCGGGAATAAGAGAAATCTTAATAATTAAGAAAACTCACATTATATTTAAATAACAACTTCCTCAAATTGAATATAATGATCCAAGATCCATATTTAACTAGAATCCGAGTGAGCTTTGGCTCAACCCCCAAATGCCTAGTTAATTAGGTAAACAACACCTTGTTAATTATATCAAATATAATTCTTGGTGGTTAGATGACATCTTATGTCTAATCTAACCTATGCCTCTAAGTCCAAAACCGTTTTGATAGCTTAGTCAAGTAAACCAATCTTATTTCACATGCTAACCATTACCATCTACCTCACTTATGTAATTGCGGACACCTTACTTTGGCAAGCCCATCACACAATGAAACAAGCCTTGATAGTTGATAAGATTGGAAAGACATCAAAATACTTGATATTAATTGAGGAACTAATTTTAATTTATATTTAAATTTTATATCTTATATAAATATTTAAATATATATATATATATATATATATATAATACATATCTTATATGTATTCTGATTAGATTATAAATAATTAAATCTAATTTAATTTATATTAATTGTTTAATATACTTTAACGTGTAACTATATTGAACCAAATAAAATAATAAGATCCAATCTCATTATAATAAAGACCATAAACTGTATCCAAATCATATAAGAATTTAATCAATTCATGATTTAGAATAATTACAAGAAAAGAAGAAAACGTTTTACGCTTCTCCACTATTCTTAAAGCATAAGTCAAACTAGATATTATAATAATTCTAAAAAAACATACGTATATCTCAATAACATATGTTATTATATACCTGCGCATGATATGTATTCTAGGTACTCAATTTAATCAAATTAAATATTAACAAAATCATGCCATAACTTATGCCGGTTAATAAGAACGTGTTCAAGAAACAATTTCTAACCATACACAACTTGACAAATTAATTCTATATCTAATATAGATTAAATAAGATTCAATTTCAGTATTAACAAATAGGCTTTGATACCACTGTTGGAATTCATATCGGTTTATAAAACAATTTTATAAATCAACTTATGAATTAATTAGCCAGGAACTCATGCAAATACTGAAACAAATCTAGATCTAGTATTTCGAATGTACCTGGATGTTTTGCAGCGGAATAAAAACGAGGTAATTCGAAATTCTTTAGCACTCCAAATGTCGTGTCTCTACTGGTATCCACACGCACACAAACTGGATCGGATCGGGATGCTAGTGCCGTCGAGATCAAATCTCAAAAATACAACGAACAATTCGTCTATAGGGTTTTATGTAAGCGACTGTATATCTTGTTAACCTCACTTGTTTATATATATATATACGAAACCTAACGATTAGGTTTCTTAGTGGACGAAGCCCATTATGCCTTTTGACTAACTTTATTAAATGGCACGTCCATTAACCAAATCAGTCCACATTCGTATACTTCAATATATATATATATACAATATATACATATATAATACATATCATATATATATAATATTAAATATAAAACCCCAATAAATTTATGATCCAGTATGTTTAGGTGTGTGACCCTGTAGGATTATATAATATCAGTAATAGATTCAAAATCTATAGATTATAAGTGGTTTCTAGCAAAACATTATAACCCCTAATATTATACGATTGTCGAACCTCGACGTTACGACTCAAACAAGAGTAAGTACAATTGGTTTCAGGATATTCCCAACACCTTCCCCTTTGCGGTTGATGACTTTACCGAGGTTAAATTCTTAGCGAACAACTCTTTTTTTCTTAAATTTTGACGATGACGGCTGCTCGGTGAAGAGCATCTTGGAGAGTTTACGGTTTGTTTATGGCCAATTCTTCGCGGAAGGGCGACTCATACCAGAGTTCTTTTCGCAGTGCAGGGAGCCCTTCGTTATCGATCATTGAGATTTTTGAGATGATGACCTTAAACCTATCGATGTACGACCTGAGGGATTCCTTTGGACCTTGGCTTACTGCCCAAAGGTCGGCGCTTGAAGCTCCTTATTGGATGAAAATATAATGATGCTTGAGAAAAGTGATTGATAGTTGATGATAGTTGTCAATGGAGTGCACCTTGAGGCGTGAGAACAATTTGAAGGCGGCACCACTTAAATTTCGCCGAAGAACAAACAGAAGCCTGCGCCGCCTTCCTCTGGAGAGAATTGCGCTTGTTCCATTGCGATGATGAAGACTGTTGGATATTGTCGGGGATCCGAGCTTCCTTCATTGGTCGACAGCTTAATCTTTCATGGATGTCAGATCAAAATTCCTATTATCTTGCTTGTGAATGGCGTTTTCTGTGTTTCCTTGAGGACTCTGTCAATTTCAGGAGCCAAAATGGTTGCCTTGTGAAATTTTGAGGTCATATGATCTAGTTGCACCTTCAACAATTCGATCTCACTATTCTTGCTTGCTTCTGCTTGGCTTTGCATTGGTTTGGTGGACGGTGTTTGGTTCACTCCTGGTCTAGTTGATAACGATGTTAAAGGTATGGGTGGTCGCATGCTTGAATCGGTGATCAGAGCTGGTGATTTGTCAAACATAGCCCTTTGGAGCTTGGGGCGCAGTCTTTAATTCTCTGAGCTGTTCGATGTGCGGACGTCCAGAGGTCGTTGATCTGTTCCCAGCATACGTTCTGAGCATTTGTGATCTTGTCGAAGCGAGTGGTATTACCTCGAGTCAGCTCGTCGACCCGTGTCATCATGATCTTTATGAGGGAAGATACGTCCTGATGGTTCGGAGTTTGGATGTCCGAAATCTAATTTTTCAGCTCGACATCTCTGTATGTGCCAGTTGTTTCTGGTCTAATCGACTGCGGTATCGATCAAGCTCTGAGAGGACGAGCTCTAAGGGAGTGTGTTTGGAGTCTGTTATGATGATTCAGGGTTGTCACCAATATGGGATTTAAATGTCATTTTCGACTTCGCCTAAAGCGTAGAAAAGTTTCTATTCCCCACATACGACACCAATTGTTGTTATGGGATTTCGACCAGTACGAGAGAGTCAAAGTTATGATCAAAAGAGTCCGAATCAACAAAGAAAGAAATATTAAAAGTGGGGCTTGGAAACTGTATGTTATCAATAATTAGGCTGTAGCCGAACAATGAACATGATTACGAGATGGGAGGTTGTCGAGTGACAAGCTACCAAAAGATTTATTGGGCTCACCGCTTTATATGTATGGCTTGGAGCTTAGAAAGTTGCTAGATAGCGTAATTGAAAAATCAAGGGTCTATTTATAGTAAAAGTTATTAGAATTTTTAATGGGATGTTGACTCCTTGGCGGGCTTTAGTCTTTGGGGCGAAATGTTTCTGATGAGGTGGCAGATTTCAATGGGCTTATGGATGGGGTGCTAAATCCATATCCAACAACTAGCCCCCAGTTTGTCGGTCTTTGGCTTACGTCCAAGTCGGTGAATTTTGAATTCTTAAGTTAAGCAGAAATCTAGTCGGCTTATTTGGCTTTTCTAGACGCTGATTGGACCGTTGGATTTCTTTCATGGCTTGAAAATCGAAGAGATGTGAGTCACGGACGGCATGACTTTTCGATTCTGACTTTTTTTATTCTATAAGAAACTCCATTTGGGTTTTCATTTCTCTAATTTCTGTCAATTTACTGAGGTATTGTTTCTCTCTCTGTAATTTCCGCCTCGTATCTGCTTGCCGAAACGTCGTATTTTTCTGATTGCTTAGATTCTAGTTAATTGTCTCTTACTAGTTGTGACTTTAGTTCCTCCGAGTCATCGGTTGATAGCCCCGTTTAATCTCGGTCGATTGAAAGGGATGATGGTTTTTTTAAATCGAGAGCCGGATGGAAACCTCGTCTTGTTCGGGGTGCTACGGTAGTGATAAAAGCTCTTGACTGCCAGATGTTTGTTGATTCCTCTTCTTCTCAACCTCTTGAGAAGGAGAATTTAGATTCTCCCATCGGAGAAAATCGAGAGAGCGAAGATGAGCGGAATCCGGGCGGTGGCGACGATGATCGGGGTCATCAAGGTGATGGTGACGATGAGCGGGGTCAACAATGTGATGGTGACGAGGAGCGTGGTCGTCAAGGTGATGGTGATGAGGAGCAGGTCATCAAGGTGATGGTGACGACCGCTAATTCAGAAGGGGCGGATGGTCGTTCAATGCACAGTGTGGTTGTCTCTGATAATCAGCCTCGAATGAATATTTCGAGAGGAAAGAAGAAAGGGAAGAAGGAGACAATGGAGGAGGAGGAGACAACGTCCAAGAAGAAGATCGCTATTCCTAGAGAGATTCACGCGTCCTTCCGTAAGCACACTTTGTTGGACGATATTGTGCAGAATTGTACTTGTGTTCCAGGTTTCGAATTATGCTTGTGCCCTCGGATGATAGACCTTGAAATGCTCCTGCTGGGTGGGTCTGTTTTTATGAATGTTGGTTCTCAGAGTGCCATCTGTTTTTCCCTCTTGTAGGACTCTTGATAGAGTATTGTGAAGTGAGGAAGATAGCTATTTCTCAACTCTGCCCAGCGGCTATTCGAAACATGCTTGGGGTCCTGATCTTTTCGGTTGATTGTGTTGTTGACGTGTCTGTTCGTTTCTTCGAAGAATTGACCTCGTTTTTTATTAATCAGGGAACATACGAGACTTTGTATGTGACGATGAGGATGAACTGTGGCTTGAAGGTTGTGTCAGACGTCCCATGCAAGACCGCTGCTTGGCAGAATAGCTACTTTTTTGCACGGGTCAATAGTGCGCTGTCGTTTGATATGAACATGGTTTTCAGATCGACCTGGAGTCACGATCCTGGTAGCTTTATTTTTTTCTTTATGCGCGTTTGTTGATAATGTTTGTCTTATATTCTCCTTTTTTTTTTGCAGATCACTAGCTGTTAAGCAGTTGACCCAAATATTTTCTAGTGGTTTGAAGTAGCTGAGAGCTCACGACGCATTGGATAGGCCTCGTGCTCGTGAAGAGAAGTCCAAGGTAAGTTTTGCAAAGAGTGTCAGGGAGTGTTTTGCGAAGATTGATTCGGGTATGGCTTTATTCTTTATCTCCATGCACACTCTCTCCTCCCCCTTTTTGACAGGAGGAGTTTTTTCTATTGACTCTTGTTTTCTTAACAAATTTTTAGGGCCGCCCTCTCCTCTGAATCCGATTAGTGAGACGTCATCCTATCGTTCTTCTAGAAAAAGATGCAGAGTATCGACCAATCAGATGGTTCGCGCGGATGTGGACTTTCCTGACTTTGTCGGGAGGAGACTTTCTTTGGTTACTGAGAATCCTCAAGTAATCGTTCTTGAGCAGAGTCCGACCGCTGCTGAAAGGGACGAGCAGACTGTTGCCGAGCCGGTGCCTGTCGAGAATGTTTAGGAAGATAGGAGCAAGGAGGTTATGGTTAAGGAAGAGAAGATTGAGGTGATGGAGGTGGATTGCGATCATGAGATCAGGCGGGAACAAGAGGTTGATCGCGACCAGTAAGTCACGAATCAAGATGTTGCATTCCTTGAGGAGTATAATGTTGGTTATGAGGCTCCTGATGATATTCATCGCCATCCGGGAAGCAAAAGGCATATGCCGGATTCCGGCAGCGGGTTGAGCGTTCTAATGATGCGAGATTTCCTTTTTTATCTTCTCGTGCTGATAAGCCGGCGGTTAATCCTGGTCGCGTTGATCCGATTGATAGTGTGTCTCCCGCTGTGGTTGAGTGTGTCTTTTATAGGAACATGAGAAGTCTGGGAGAAGGTCATAAACTTGAGCCGTGGGACTTCTCGGGGTCATATCACTACAAAGGGAAGGGCCCTTTCGTGAACGACAAGCTCTTGTGTGAGAACCTTCTCAAGAAGATTTCGTCGGGATCGCCCCGGAAGTTGGTCCATGTCACTGAGATGCATAAACCTTTTCTTCAGGAGGGGTTTAATCTGAAGGATTATATGTGTTTTTCCATGGTGTAATTCTCGTATTACAACCTAACACAAATCCTTAAACAGATCTAGGTTCTTGGCAAACAAATCATAAAACAAACCTGATCTTTACCTTTGCAGCGGAAATTGGTGGTAATGTCGAGATCAGATTAGAGCTGATGAGAATCGGCTCCTCCTCGAGTATCCACACTCTTACAAGCAAGGGACGGCTGCTAGACCAAAGAGATGGATGAATCAGAGAGAGAGATTAGAGAGAGAGATGGGGCGCAGCCACCAAAAAGAAATCGCAGAAGGAGTCTCATCCCTTAGGGTTTTCTGATTCTTTTATCTCTCATTAATGGGCCCAAGTCATTAGACTAATGGCTCATTAATCTTTTGGGCCCAAGACACAAATCAGACAAAAGCCTGTATTTTGTCTGGCCCAATTCTCTGATCTAATACAGTAAATGCCATTGCATCTTACCGTATTAATTCCATTTAACTTTCCCGTTAGCTATGGTGTGTGACCCTTCGGGATCATACAATACTGGTAATAAGTCCTAAACTTATAGATCATGAGCGGACTCTAGCAAGCCATCATGATCACCCAGTATTTATGACTTATGTCTGATCTCGACACTTATCATACTTTCTAGAGATAGTACGGTAGATTTCAGGACATTCTCAACAATCTCCCACTTGTACTGGAATTCTACACAGGACATTCCCAACAATCTTCCGATTGTACTGGAATCCTACATTCCCTAGTCCTTTTGTCTCAATATCTCGATCTGGCATAAGGCAAGATGCGTGTCATCCTTATATAGCCAGACCATGTTTATCGGACCAGATTTGATACTGACAATGCAAACGACTTGGGCAAGTCCGTTTGGGAATGGCCATTCTCTTACCAGCTATCAAATCTCCGATTGGCCTAGAGATATTACCTCCGTTAAACGGCAGGGACAAATCCCGTCTTGTTCCATCACTATGAACTACACAATTCATAATACACCCAACCAAGGTCCGTATAGCTCCCAGTTACGAAACAGCGTTAGACAATGATCAAAGCGCATTACTCCATGTGCAGCCACATGCATGCGAACTCAGGTCTAAGGACTATACTCTATAGTCGTATATGAGAACTTCTTATGACACAGATATTAATATCTTGCAGAGTTCTCATTAGCGGGCCATGTCCGGTCATATGCTCCCCTACATATACCTATGTGTCGACTTTGATGCCGCGCATCTATGACCCCTCGAAACTTGGTCATAAGTCTCAACACAATCTAGTCTCAACAGGTTGTTGTTGTTCCAATTTCAACAACCTTCGACTATGGACATTTTGATTTATGTCACTTCGTTAAATATGGGGTTTCAGGATCAAGTCTACTCATGTACTTCGATGGCCCATATATAATGACATGAATCATTTTTGGAACGATTATTTATATCACAGTTAAAATAATCCAGAAATCATTAGATTTCACAAACATAAAATGTTATGTTTATATGAACCATTCAAAATAACTAAGTAAAGCCCTTTACAAACTCCCACTGAAATTAAGACTACATCTTAATTTCACTCATCCTACAGCTACAGTCCGCGACTCGTGCTTAGGCATAAGGAGTGGCTTTGTTAATAGATTAGCAACATTCTCATTCGATGAAACTTGCTTATCTACTTAACACCTCTGTCATTTATCTCACAGAATAGGTTATACCTATCCTCAAGGTGTTTGGACCTCTGATGTGCAGCTAGCCTCATCTATGCTGTGATTCACATCAAGTTCAGTGATGAACTCTTCTTTCCAAACAACTTCTTTCGCCGCTTTGCAAGCTGCGAAATGTTCAGCTTAAGTCATGGAGTCAGCTACAGTGCCTTGCACCGCCAGATAGACACAAGATATAGCCGGACTGTGACCAGGAATTATCTTTGTCTATTGGAAACTTGCCTTTCAGACTCTATCGACTTGTAGCACCTCACTTTCTCCGTAAATTAAGAACTTATCCAAGAATACGTGGCTTTACCCATGTCAATCATAAAACCAACTCCCAAGCCAGTCCTTTACCGACTGCAGCATTGGAACGTTATTTCCGAGAATCAGTATGTCATCGACATACACTATGAGAAATGCAATATTGCTCCCACTTATCTTTTAGTAAACGCACAGTTCCACTTCGTTCCTGTTCAAGTCAAAACCTTGACTACTTTAACAGAACGAAGATTCCAACTCCGATATGTTTGCTTCCATCCATGAATGGATCGATGAAGCTAACTTACACAAAATGTAATTTTTCGGAGTCCGGGCTCACTTTCGCTTCTTTGAATTTCGCAGATTCGTCGCTTTCAATGATCATCAGATCATGCGAACTTTCAATGATCATCAGGTTCAACTAATGACGAGAAATCACTCTCGGATTAGTGATTGATTCATTCATATCTGCGAACTTCAGGCTCTACAGGTGTAGATTCTACAGAAATCTGTAAATCCATCCGTTGCTCTCCCTCATCAGGTTGAGCAGCCTCCTGTATTTCTCGAATTTCTTCGAGTTATACTTTTACTCCCACTGTTCTTCTTGGAAAGTAACTTCCCTTCTTAGAAAACAGAATGGACGTAAAAGTAACAAGCCTTGGTTTCCCTAGGACAACCAGCGAAGTAGCACAACTACAAATACTCAGTAAAGACGAATTTGGATCGATTCCAGTCCGCATTTACGTGGTGTCTTTCAACTGATATTGGTAGAACTATTTCAGCGTAAACTTAGATATTTCTAGAGCGTTATTCTTAGAGAATATCATGGAAGATTCGTGTGACTCATCTTTAATCATTTCTAATAAGATCTGATTCATTCTCACAGAAACACCTCTAGGTTTTCAGGAGAAATGAGCTGTGAAACGACTTCACACTCATTCAGATGATCACACCATCAATGACTTAAGTATTCTTACTCGTGATCTAATCCAGAGTCTTAATACTTCTGTCACTCAGATTCTATACCTCATTCTGGAACTCTTTTGACCATTTCAAAGAATTCCAACTCGTGTCTCATCAAATGAACACAGTCATACTCACTGAAGTAATCAGTAAATATAATGAAGTACAGGAAATTTTCTCTGGCATTACTGCTCATTGGGCCACATACATGAATATGTTCAAGGTCCAATAAGCCTTTGGGCCTTTCTCTAGCTCGGCTAAGATGGGCCCTTTGTCTTTTGGTCCAGTAAGCAGAATTCAAGTCTCATAAGATATCCGATCAAATGAGCCCAAAAGTCCATAACTATGGGGTTTCTGAATCCGACTTACTCTATGTGACCAAAACATTTATGCCAAGAAAAATCAGGTTTAATCCATCAGATTTAAACCAATTCGGTATTTATGTTACATTTAGGCACTCTTTGGTTTAAGATATAAAACCCATTCCTTGAATAGGGTGCTACAATTAATATTTCATTAAGATCAAAAGAACAAACTAGTCTTTTATCAAAATGAAAAACATTCAAATTCTTACAAGAAAATGAAAGACAACTCTGCTTAAAGCAGGTACATTGTAGCAATTACTTAATAAAACCAAGCCTCAAAGGCATCTACAAGTGAAAACCCTACGGCTGAGGCAGCATCCCAAGCTTCTTCCAGACACGCAGTTCCACTTGCCCTTCCTTCAACAATCTACTGTTGCTCAGGCTCTGCATATTATAACAAATATCAGTGCCACAACCAGTATCCAATACCTATAAGGTATAACTTGAAGTAATAACATGAATACCTGAGGAAGTAGTCTCATACATCAACTTTAACTCCTCATAATCTTCCATGAATTTAATGCAATCTCTCTTCCAATGCCCAGTCTCTTTACAGTAGCAGCACTTACCAACGTAAGAGGTATCTGACTCGGGCTCAGAAGACACACGCTTGCCATGATTCAAAATCTGGACAACTTTGTCTTCACCCTTGTCAGCATTAGGTTTAGTAAACCTACCCTTCTCCTTCATGAGATTATACAGGGTACTCTTCACGTTTGGCTCAACTGTCTTGAGCATGTCATGCAGTTCAGTCAACGTCTTCGTTAAGCCTTTCTTGATATAGTTCCTCACGAACTTATCATAGCTTGATGGCAGTGACTGCAGAATGATATCAGTTGCCAATTCTTGGCTAACTGGATAATCCAGTTTCCTCAGGTTATCAATGTAACCCATCATTTTACTGATATGAGGACTTACTGGATGATCCATCGGTAGCTTGCAGCTAGTGAGAGATTTAACCAACTGGTATCTCTCCACTCTTACCTGCTCCTGAAATTTTAATTTCAGGCTGCTGATCATCTCTATTGGCGACTCCATGTTCTCATATTGCTTCCGCAAATCTGAGTCCATGGTAGCCAATATCAGACCACGCACATCTACCGCATCATTATAATGCTTATTCCAAGCATTATATACTGCATGACTAGCTTTGGATCCGATCCTCTCGGGGAGAGCTTTCTCAAGGACATAGTCCTTTCTCTCATGCCTGAGAACTAGCCTCAGGTTCCGCGACCAAGTCAAGAAATTTGATCCGTTCAGTTTGTCCATCTCAAGGACATACCGGATCGAGAAAGTGTTTTGATTGTGTGTGCTCGTCATAGCTGAAATTTAGAGATAAATAGAGTTTTAGTTATTTAGTTCATAAAAGAGTAATCTTAACAACTTATAAGAAAACTCGCATTGCATTCAAAATTTCTTTGTTTAACCTCATAAGAATGCAATGATTCCGAGACCCATGTTCAACTAAAACCAAAGTGGGCCACTGGCCGACACCCGGAATTAGTTTTACTTGGTAAGCATACACACAGCTAGTTATATCCATATAACTCTCGGTTGTGGATTGGGCCCAAGGCCCAATACACCAGATGTCTCAAGGCCCGGGACTCCCGATGGCCCAGTCAAGGAAACCAATCTCTTACAGCCAAATAATCACTAAAGTCTGGGACTCCCAATGAAATCAGTGATTATATACTACTTTACTTACGCAAAAACAGACACCTCACACTGTAAGCCATATCTGTAATTGAATAAGCGTTAAGTAGCTGACAAGATTGGAAAGACATCCAAGCTTGATATTGTTTTTGAGGATTTTTAAGTATTATTTCCAAAAATAGAAGATTACTATTTTGGGAAACTTTCTTATTTTAGAAACTTTCTAAATTTAGTAACTTACTAAAAATAGAAATTTCTAATTTAATATTTTTATAAATATTTTGGGTTAGGTCACAAATTATAGGCCCAATTCTTGGCCCAAGACCATAGAATTCCAGTTGGCCCAATAATTTGACATAACCGATCCGGTTTATTAATTCTGGTCCAAGACCAAATTAACTATCAAAACCATCGGTTATTTACTAAACCAGACCAGCTCTAAATTATTTGGTCCAACCAAATCAAACTTAGACCAGCCTTCGGTTTAGGTTAAAATTCAATTTTATGAATTTAAATCCGGTTTAACCAGAAATAAAATTATTTCCAGTAAACCGCGATTTGGGTTAACCGCTTGAACCACCAATTAAATTGGATCGGTTCAGTTAAATCCAAAACCGGGAAGAAACACCTAGTGTTTTAGCCAATTTGATTTAACTTGCGGTTTAGGCTTTAAACACACAATTAACCGCCAATTAAATGGACCGGTTAAATGGTTTTTGGGCAACGAACCGCGAAGCTCGGTCTAACCGATTGACTATTCGCGGGACGTAAAATTTTAATGGGTCAAACAATCGAATCCTAGATCCAACTCGGCCCATTAACGCAATTGTGGGCCCATAACGATCCGAGGTCCATGATCCATTACGACGCAGCGGTTGCTCACGATCGAAACCGATCGATCATTGCAACGCATGATCACGCTCGGCTCGGTTACACGGCCCACGTATCGCTCACCTTGCCTCACGATCGTAAGATCGGTCTCGGCTATTATGACGCGATCCATGCTACAGCCTTACGCACGAGCCCATCGTAACACGATCGCTTGCGAATGCGATCTCATTCAATTATTAACATCAGCACATGGTCATAATGTGAGCCAATAACACGATCGCTTGAATTGGATCACATGGCACACACACAAGCACACGTCACACGCTTAGGGTTCATATAATAGAATGGTGATAAGCATCAGATTTGCAACGAATTTGCTTCGTCCAATAACATTGCGATTATTAACACATTCTATTAGCTATTCAATTATCAATACGGCCGAAACACATAGTGATAATCAATACGGCCGAAACCCTAACTATGCTTTGGAATTTAATTATCAACAACATGCGGCCATAACAAGATCACACGATTTAGGGTTTAAGATTTCTTTAATCAATTTTCTTTCAAAATCAATTCTAAATCATTAAACATTCATATGATCCAATTTCACAAGAAACCTAAAACCTGGGCTCTGATACCACTGAAGGATTATATGTGTTTTTCCATGGTGTAATTCTCGTATTACAACCTAACACAAATCCTTAAACAGATTTAGGTTCTTGGCAAACGAATCATAAAACAAACCTGATCTTTACCTTTGCAGCGGAAATTGGTGGTAATGTCGAGATCAGATTAGAGCTGATGAGAATCGGCTCCTCCTCGAGTATCCACACTCTTACAAGCAAGGGACGGCTGCTAGACCAAAGAGATGGATGAATCAGAGAGAGAGATTAGAGAGAGAGATGGGGCGCAGCCACCAAAAAGAAATCGCAGAAGGAGTCTCATCCCTTAGGGTTTTCTGATTCTTTTATCTCTCATTAATGGGCCCAAGTCATTAGACTAATGGCTCATTAATCTTTTGGGCCCAAGACACAAATCAGACAAAAGCCTGTATTTTGTCTGGCCCAATTCTCTGATCTAATACAGTAAATGCCATTGCATCTTACCGTATTAATTCCATTTAACTTTCCCGTTAGCTATGGTGTGTGACCCTTCGGGATCATACAATACTGGTAATAAGTCCTAAACATATAGATCATGAGCGGACTCTAGCAAGCCATCATGATCACCCAGTATTTATGACTTATGTCTGATCTCGACACTTATCATACTTTCTAGAGATAGTACGGTAGATTTCAGGACATTCCCAACATAATCATCACTTTTTTATGGTAAGAGTTATGGTCTTGTCCTTGTGTTTCTTCAGAGTATGTATGCTTGTTAGGGATTGAGGTAGTTTCTCTTAGGTATGAGGTTGATCGTCTTGCATCTCAGCGTGATCAATTACAAGCTTATTTTGGCGAGTGCCTCTGTGTCGAATAATAAGCATTGCATAAGGAGGCCTCAGATCTCCTTGAAAAGGTTAAGTTGGAAAGAGAGGAGAGTGAGCCCTTTACCGCTAAGATTTTTGAGCTGAACAAGGTGGTTGATATCCTCAACGCCTATCAGCTGTTCGTAAAGGAGGGTATCCCGGTTCCTCTGGCCAAGATCGCCATGCTCAAAGAAGACGAACCTCGACTGAGGCAAGAGCTCGATGCATTGATGCCTACCGACCTCAGCCCTCATGACATGTGCATGTCGCTGCTTCTTGAGCTAACGTGTGGCGGTGCCGATCTTGAAGGAACGGTGGAGGGGAGAGAAGGGACGAACGTGGCATTTGCTGCCGTTGAGGGTGTGACTGACCATCGTATTTACGACATCCCGGAGGGACTCTCCACGTTGTAACTTTAGTTTGTATTATGAACAATTTCCCCTTTTTATGTTGTCTTGATCTCAAGGCTTGAACCAAATGTTACGTTTTCTGAATTTTTACTTTGCTTAGATTTCCCCCTCTTCTTTTTTTTGGCTCATCGTTGAGTCGACGGGTGCTCGGAGTTCGTTTGTTGCTCGTCGTCGCAGTCTCGTTGCCTACCAGAGATCGTTTCAGAGAATCTTTATGGTTAAAGTGTTTTGACAATCACGTCTTTTATTTCCCATCAATTGGTCAAAGCACCATCATTGCCCCTCGATAACTACTTTGCATGTTTTTTGGGGAATGAACCGCCGCTTTTTAATTAAGGGTTGCATTGGTAACCTTCGCGTTGCAATAAATGCGGCCTTGGTAGTGGATCTTGGCAGCAAGGCCATTATGCCGATGATATTCTCATTTTTATTTGGTTTAGGTCTTTTCCGACCTCCCGAGTTTTGGGGTTTGTCGATACTGTCCTCGGACGAGCTCATGTTTTTCCTAAGAAAGAGGAGCTTGTCGATATATGAAAATATACCTATGGGTGTCTCCATTTGTCACCTTTCCAAACTTAAGGGCGACACACAAATATTTATTTTGTACAGAGCTGATGCGTCACAGGTTTCAGTAATGCCGCAGGGGCTCCTCCTTCCGGATTAACTGGCTTCCGCATACGTACTTAGTTTTTGTTTTCTTTATTTGGCTGTTCGTAGCTTGCCCTAAAGTATTATTTTTATTCACAGGACGGCGACTGCTGCCTCAGACTGGCTGTTCTTCTTTTGCATATGTGAAGCTATTCCTTTGGAGAGGGCTGCTAGCCCATCAGACAGTCCAGGGGAATCATGGGGTCTGGTTTTGGAGACCAGTTCCTTTTTGGTTTGATGAGGTTAAATTTTCCGGATTCTTTTTACCCCAAGCAGATCCTCCCTGGTCCGGCTTCATCATTGTTTCCATTTGTCCCGCCATTCTCCGAGGATAGCCATGTAGGCAACAAACGACGAAATCGTCTTTCAAGAAAGGTGCTCGGCTCCTTGTCGGATGAAACCGAGTCCGCTATCCGAGCTTCGATCCGGACGAAATCGTCTTTCCAGAAATTAGTTTGTACATTTTTTGTTGTGTTGTACATTTATATGTATTTTGACGAAGAAAATGAATAAAGAAGGCATTTTATCTTGGCTTTTCTTGTATTGTGCTCATTGTTTATGAGGCACTCATCCCTCCTTCGAGTGATGAATTAACATGATTTGAGATGATTCTCGGTTTTTCGTGGTATCAAATTTTAGGCTGGAGTTCGCGCTCGGCTTGTTTTACTTTATTTCTGCTATGGTTTATATTAAGTTTGTTTTTTTCCGAGGCAAATGTATATGGGGGGTTTTCCCCCTCCATTGAAGAAACAAATTAAAGGGACGTGCGAGGTGATTCTAAGCTTTTTGCGAGATCAAATTTTAGGCGCGAGTACGTGCTCGGCTTGTCCTGTATTTAATTTACTTGAGTTTGAAAATGTGCTCGTCTTTTGGAAATGTTTGTAGGTGCGAGTTTGGGCTCGGCTTATCCTGTCATTTGTTGATTTTCTAGGTCCGGGTACGTGCTCGGCTTATCCTTTGAAGCCCTTGAATTTTAATTATGCGAAGGAGGTTCGGCTTACGAAACATATTTAAGTACTTATGCGGGTCTGGCCCCGGCTTAAGGTTGTTGAAATTGATGATATGAAATACGATGTCACTTTGTATGAGACACATTTTTGTTTGATCGATAGTTAAGTATCGAGAAGTATGATCATTTGTGAAGATTCCTCCAGAGGTTGGGAACTTTATGCACTGGTGGTAGGTCGAGGGTACTGCTTTTATTGCGTGGATCCAGGGGGTTCCTAGGATCGCATTGTAGATTGCAGGTCGGTATATGACGACGAATTTGATAACTTTGGTTACCCTTCCGACGTACACTGGTAGTTTGATCGTTCCGATTGTTGTGGTCGTGTTGCCCGCGAAACCAGTGAGAGGTTTTTCTGATCGCTTCATCTTGTAGTCTCACAACTCAATTCTTTGAAAAGTCTCTTTGAATATGAGGTTAACCGAGCTTCAAGTGTCGATTAAGAACTTAGTGACTTCACAATCGCCTATGTCGAGTTCGACGACGAGCGGATCGTTGTGCGGCTTATGGAGCCCCTCTTCATATTATGCAGTGAAAGTGATTTCGTTTCCAGATTTTAGCTCCTCGGTAACAATCATGTTCCACTGTTATTGTATGTCCGCTTTCTGGCCATATGCCATTATCTATCGTACTGAGTCGTTGCAAGTTGGAATTAATCCCATGATCATGTTGATGCATCTCCTTGGCAGGGGAGTTTCTTCCTTGCTAACATCACGAGTACGCTTGGGTGGCTCCATGTCGGCATCCTCCTACTCCGCTTGTTGCTGACTGGTTTGCCTTGCTTTTTCCTCTTGAATGAGCTTGAATTGTTCTCCCTCTTTTTTGGGTTGGCGATGTTATTCCCTTTTGGTATTCGCCGAGCCAGAGACTTTGTAGCTGCCGGTACTCAGCGGTGTTGTTCCATACCACTGGTGAAAAGTACATAAAGACTTTTCTTGATCATCAGCGCAGACATATCTATTCTGTACTCGGTTCTATTGATTATTCGGCTGACTGCGCACTTGTTGATTAGTATTCCGATTTGGCTATTGTTCGCCGATGTAACATGTAGTAGATTTATTTCCTTTTTCGTCGAGGCATTCTAGTGTTGTCTCCTTCCCCTTCGCGATTGATGACTTTACCGAGGAGAACTTCTTGGCGAGCAGCTCTTTTTCGTTGAGGTTTTGATGAGCTTGTTTCTGATTTTTCAACTAATATCAGTTTTTGTTCTGATTTTTTCTCACAGATGCCTCCAAAGAAGAAGAACAAGACAGATGGGGCGAGTTCATCTGGGTCAACACCAGCAGAGCCACCTCCACCTATGACTCCTCAGTCTCCTCAGGGTTCTCCACAGCTACCAGCAGAGTTTCCTACACACCCATGGCCCAGAGATGAAAGAGTGAAGATACTCACGGAGAAGGTGTGGGATAAGCCAGCCAGGATGGTCGTGATTAGTAATGATTGTATGCACAGAGAGGTGTTGGACACCTGGGATGAGTATGACACCCTGTTGTACAATGGGTGGTGCGATGTTGAGATTGAGCCTACGAAGCTGGTAAGCCATGACTTTATGAGGATGACTGGTATGCGAGACCAGGTTTTGCTATGTTTGAGGATGATGGGTTTAGGTACCATGCCTTATGTCTGGTATGCTCTGTATCCGGAGTTGGTACATCAGTTTCTGGCTACAGTGCGAGTCACGTACAGGGACTGGAACGCCAAGAATGCGCAGGAAGGTCATTTGTGTTTCATGGTACATGGCAGGAGATACAGACTGCCAATGTGAGACCTCTGTGCTATCTATGGGATCAAGAAGGGCTACACACGGGGCTTCCAGAGGGCTTTCCCGACCTTGAGAAGTTATGGGGTAACTTCGGTTCTACACCTTATTTCGCCAAGGATACGAAGATGAACGATATACGACATCCGGTTCTGCGATACATCATACGCGTTTTGGCCACTACATTCTTGTGCAAGATGGAGCCGAACAAGATGAGGATGCAGGAGCTGGTACTACTTTATCCAGCAGTGGGACATCTGTGTTCCCATGAGTATGAGCATGATGGTCCCTACGAGAAGATTAACCTGGGTGCGGTGTTTGCAGAGCATTTAGTCACGCTACAGGCGAAGCCATTCAGAGGTTCTGGGAAGATCAAGACAGAGTCAGTGGGCAGTCTTTTGACACCCATTTTCCAGCATTTCAGGATACAATTACATGAGTATAGATGCGAGCAGTCTTTCGCTGAGATCGATGAGCCACACTTGTTGAGCGCAGGCTGGCTGAAGCTAGATTTGGTTTGGTGCTACAAAGATGGCATGTAGGAGCTCACAATTGACATACGACATGCACCGCTATCGATAGACACGCAGGAAGAGTTGCGTTTCAGACCTGATCCGAGAGTTGAGAGGCGGGCACCTCCTGCTCGTTCCCGCAGAGGAGCTTCTTCCCAGGCTGCTCCTATTATTGCTGAAAACGAGCCTGTTCCTGAATCTGCTGGGGGTCCACACTCACATCCGCATTGGGTTATTCCACTGGATGCCCCTCCACCACTTCCTGGTTACGATGCGGATCCACACATGAAGTTCCTGACAGACACAGTTCGATCACTTTGGGGTGGTATTGCTAGAGCTTTCAGCTGCACCTGCACTTGTCCTTCTCACGGTCACAGACGTCAGAGATCACCTACACCACCAGGGGGACACGACGATGATTCTGATTCTTAGTTTCTCCATGATCCTAGCATTTCCCCGAGTTTGCTTTTCTTTTCCTTTTCACTTTTCTTGAGTCAGCTTTGATTTTGTTTGAGTCAGTTTTTCATGTTACTTTTGGGTTGAACTTTGTGGAACTCTTTTATATCTATCTTGTTGCTTTTGACTTGTTTCGGAGTGATCTGACAGTGCTGACATTGAGGGAATTGTGTGACTAAACACAACTAATTCGGATTCTGTTCAAGTCTCTAGTATTTGTACTAAAATACGCGCAGCGTGTCGACCGATTCAGTCTTCGGATCGGTCAACACAGAACTAATATTGTGGCGACAGTAGGTAAGAACACTGTTTTCCGAAATTCTCACAAGTTTTGACCCAATTTCACTTACTCTATACTCGGTAACACTGGGGACAATGTTATTAAAGTTTGGGGGAGGTGGTTACTGACATCGTTTTCTCTTTTCTTAGAGTCAGTCTTTACTTTTCAAAATTGTTTTATTGAGTCAAAGTTTGTATGAAGCTATGATTTTTCGAAGAATTTTTTCCCTAGAACAGGAACTAAGAGACCATTGGACAGACTTGCAGGAGCTCTATGACTATTAGAAAACACCACACAGATCAACTTACCAAGGACACCCATATCTAACCAGGTATTCAGAGGATCCACCACTAGTCTCACTTCTAATCTTGACTCTAATTTCTTACTTAGGGGCTTGGTAATCTTTGGGTCGGATTCCTCTAATGTGTTTGGCACAGCCTATGATCCTGTCTAAAGTATGGTTTCTGATTTTCCCCTCCCTTGAAAGTAAAAAAAAAAGGGAGATAAAAACCGAGGATAAGCTAGTAGCTTTGAAGTGTTCACGGGAGTGGTAGAGACCCCTATTACCTCCTGTGTATCCATGGAAAGATCCAAAGTTAAACCCCAATAAAAAGGGAAGAGCACTGATAGAAAAATCAGTGCTAAGGGAGAAAGGGAAAAGAAAGAAACCAGAAACCGACAGTTTGGTGGTCAGACACTGAATGGGTTGAGTCCATGTGTCCTTTGATTCGATACTCCCTCTGTGAGACCGCACTAAATTGTATACAGAGGCTAGTGTGGTGAACTTGAATGTCCTAATCTGATTGTGGAGATTACTTGGGACAATTGCTAAGTGTGGGGGAAGTACATTGTGGTTTTGAGCTCTGCAAGAAAGTTTTCAGTGGTTTACTAAGTGAATATGAATGTGAAAGTTCCTAGGACGAAATGAGTTTCTGTGTTTTCAAACCTCTTTCTTATGCTTTAGTTCTTCTACTTGCTTGAGGGCAAGCAAGAGCTAAGTGTGGGAGAGTTGATATTTCATGGTTTTTAGGTGTTTTAGGCCATGACATAATCGAGTCTTCTATAGAGTCTTTCGAGTCCTTTCAGGTACTTTACAGGTTTTATCACGTTTGGAGTTTACTTAGACATTATGGCGCATTCTGGAGCTTTATAGAGCATTCATGCGATTGCAGAAGAGTTTATATGATCGTTTAGCTTTGGTGTCGATCGACACCATTTAGGTGTCGGTCGACACGGTTCGCGAGCAGAAAGATTTTGCCGATTAATGAAGACTTTGAAGAATCTGCAAATTAGCCCAAAAGTTTCTCATAATTACAAAGTTACCCAAATCGTGTTTTAGCTTTTAATTAGGTTTTACAACCATTGTTTAGGCTAAGTTTTATTCTAGAGATTTTTCTATTAGATTAGGAGATTTGGGGCTGGTCTTGTTCTCGAGAGAGAGGAGATTTCGAACCCCTGTTCTTACTCTTTTTGATTTATCTATGATATCTATTTGACTATGTTTTCTGTTATAATTGCTATGTCTAAGTAGATCTCTTGTTAGGTTCAGGAATTCTCATTAGGGATTTGAAGGAATGCTAGATTAACTAATTAATTTGGATTCATCATCTAGTTCTTCATCTAAATCGTTCGTAACGCTTAATCTGAACTAGCCATTTAGATTATTGATATTAGGTTGATTTACACAACGAGAGTTGGTTAATTAGCTAGAAAGGATTTAGGTGAGAAACTTATCTATTCGCAAATATATTTGGTCTAGAGAAGTTGTGAACAAACGAACTTGGAATTAATGCATGTTTAGAACTCTAGGATTCGCAACGAGAGTTGGCTTGCTAGGTTGTTAGACATAGATAATTATCGCAGCGAGAGCTGGTTAGTTTTACTTCTGTGATTCTAGTTCAAGAACGCTAATAGATTGAATCCTGATTGTGTGTTATCTGATATCCTGATTTCCTGAGAACTTCCTGAAACCTGACGCCTTCGTTAATTGCTTACATTCACCTCACTTCATTCGTTTACTTGCTGTCTTGTTTACTGCTTTACAATCTGTTTCACTTGGCTTAATATGAATACTCATAATCTATGGTGTGACCGTGAGTCCTTGTGGATTCGATACTCTAAGTACTACATTGCATAATTGTGCACTTGCAGTAGAATAGGATTAAAACTCTGAGCCTATCAACATACAACCTCAATAAAATCTTTGATTCATAGGAAGTCTATTTTATTTCATATAAAGAGTCCAAATCCACGATTACAAATCCTTGGTGTGAATCTTCGATCTCACAATTGGCGCCGACTGTGGGGAAAATCTGTAGCTTTCCTATCTTAAGAATCAGATCCTAGGTTCGATAGATCGAGATGAATCCCGACCAATATGGCTCTCCTAGCGCCACTCCACCAGTCGACCACCCTCAGATGGTCGGCGACGTTCCTCAGAACACCTCCGGGGTAAGGACTAAGGGTCAGACAGATGCCGTGTTGACAAACTCAGCCTCAGTCTCCACGACTTCGGCACCAGCTAGCTCAGTTGCTCAAACAATCGCGACGAGCCAGACTCCGACAAACATTTTGTCAGGAACTAACGATCCGAGCAGGAACTGGGTATGGATGAGGAATGATTCGATTCCCACCCCCACCCTAGGAGGCGGATCTGGAACGTCCAGGCTAACCCGCCACAGCCTCCTGCTCCACCGCGACAAAGTCCGGACGACCTCGCTGAAATCCGTTTGATGTTTACCCTGTTGGTAAACCGGACAAGAAGCAACGAGGCAAGCGCCCGGGCCCAAGATATAGCAAACCGCACTCTGGCCACGCAGCTTGACGAACAGGAACGACGCATTAACGCTCGTCTCGAAGAGCTCGCTAGCCAAAACCAAGGAGGTCGATCGTGACCGCCACTAAGTCCTCCACCTCGGACGCGTATGGACTTTTCTCGAGCAATAACACAACCAGGAGCATCAGGGAATATTGTCGGCACGTCAAATAGCGGCTTCCGCCCTATCGTGACCCCTACGGCAACACCGACTCCTTTCAGCTCAATCTCTTTGGTCACGGATCCAAGCGGGTCGGGAAACCGACCACTACCTGGGCCACCTCCCTTGCAAAGAGATTCCGTTATAAGTCAAGGCAGCTTGGAGGCTCGGCTTTCGCTTCAAGCTTTGGATTCCCGCTAGGGTTGAATCCAATGACATTCCAAACACATCCGATCGACCAAACGAGACCGATCCCGACGGTCGATCTAACCGATCCAATCTCATCGGGACAACCGTCGACCCAACCACAAACACAGTTCGCAGCCCTAGCAGGCGATGAACACGAAGTGCTAAGGCAATACATCGAACAGGCTAACGCCAAGTTTATGAATCTAAGCTCGAAGGTCCACATGGCCACGAGCGCGGCACCTGACATCGATCGAGTAATCGAGGAAACGTGCCAAACACCATTCACAGATCGAATCGCTTTCGCGAGAATTCGAGAGATCAAGAAAATAAAGTTCCCAGAATTCTCCGGAAAATCGGACCCAAAGCCCACATCAGGTCATTCCGACTAGCAATATCAAGGGTATACCTCGCTGACGAGGAAAGAGAACCGGCTTTCTGCAAACTCTTCACCGAGAACCTATCGGGCTCTGCCCTAGAATGGTTTGCTGGACTGGAGGAGAAGTCCATCGATAACTTTACCCAGTTCATGACGGCCTTTCTTAAACAGTACTCTGTCTTTATCGAAGTAAAGACTACCGAGGCAGCCTTATTTGGCGTCTCTCAAAAACCCAATGAAACACTTCGTTCGTTCATTGATCAATTCAAGGAAATAAAATCCAAAATCGCGAACCCAAACGACGAAGTAGCTATAGAGGCACTGAGGCATGGACTATGGTACTCGACCAAATTCCGCGAGGAAATAACAGTCCGCGAACCTCTCACACTCGATGACGCCCTTCATCGCGCATCGGCCTTCGCTCGCCTCGAGGACGAAACTACCATCCTCAGAGAGAAACACAGAAAGAAAGGAACCAGTCGGGCTCGCAGAGCTCGAATTCAAAGAAGGATTCCCAAAAATCCGGAAACGTTAACGCGGTTGAGATCCCGAAGAGCTCGAAGAAATTCGAGTTCTACAAAGACAAATTCTGTGACCTTCACAACAAAAAAGGACACTCTACCGAAGAGTGCTACACTCGAGCCAAGGTCGAGGCACAAAAATGAGAGTCCGAAAACAACCAAGAATCCGAAGTCGAGGAGGAAACTCCCTCAGACAAAAAGAAAAACAAGCAGACCAAAGAGTCAAAAAAGCCTTCCTAGAATAAACGAGAACGCTCTAAGGTGTCAGGATCCCCTGAAGCTCTCCCTCAAGGGTCGCGGAAACGAGTCGAAGCCATCCTCGGCGAGCTCAGTTTATGAGGTACCCCGGGAGGCTCGGCATTACCTCCACCTCCAGCCCCTGTCAAGAGTTTACGCTCACGAATCAATCTCCCTCGCCTTTGCGGGGGGGGGGGGGGGGGGGGGGGGGGGGGGTGTACGGGCTATACACCCTAAACGAGTTGACTTCATCTTTGGAGGCTCCAAGCTATGCCGAGACTCGATCATTTCGATAAAAGCTCTTCAGAGAAGGGTCGAGACCGATAAACGAGAGAAAATTCCAATGCAAGGTCCAGACCACGAGATCACCTTTTACGAGAGCGAGACGCTCGACCTCGATAAGCCACATGACGATGCACTCCTCGTGTGCTTGGTAGTCGGGGATGTCAAACTCTCGAGAATAATGATCGACACAGGAAGCTCAGTGGATTTCCTCTTTTACGACGCATTCAAAAAGATGGAGTTCGAAGACTCTGAGATTGTCGAAGGACAAACACCCCTAGTGGGCTTCGCTGGCGAAACAACATATTCAATGGGCTCCGTCTTTGCCCAATAATATTTGGAGGAGTCCGAAGAATGACAGAGTTTGTCATAGTGGATCGACCAGCTCCCTACAACGCCATTCTAGGTCGACCATGTATATATGACATGAAAGCCGTACCATCGACCTACCACCAGTGCATAAAGTTCCCAACTCCGAAAGGAATAAAAACAGTTTATGGAAATAAAGACATTTCCAGAAACTGCTACATGAACGGGTACAAGCAGATCGAGAAATCCCACACGTAGCAATTACAAAAGGAGGAAGAGATCGCCACAATGCAAACCAAAAGGTCAAACGACCCGAGCCAAAAAGGGCCCCAAAGGACCTCACCACTCAGTTTTGCATAGACGACGCTCACCCCGAAAGACTCGTCAGCATCGGGATCGACTTAGCGGAATCATTTAAAAGCGAATTGATCTCTTTCTTTAAACAGAATGTCGATTCCTTTGCCTTGTCCTCGGCGGACATGAAAGGAATTAACATTGACGTAACCAGTCACGAACTAAACGTCGACCCTACTTATAAACCGGTCAGACAAAAACGTCGAAAGCTTAGCCCCAAACGAGCCAAAGCCTTCAATGACGAGGTCGACCGCCTGCTAAAAATCGGATCGATTAGGGAGGTAAAATACCCCGATTGGGTCGCGAACCCCGTAGTGGTCAAGAAAAATAATGTGAAATGGAGAGTCTGCGTTGACTTTACAGATCTCAACAAAGCATGTCCAAAAGACAGCTTCCCACTCCCTCATATCGACCGTTTGGTCGAAGCGACTGCAGGACATCAACTGCTATCCTTCATGGATGCCTTTTCCGGGTATAATCAGATACTGATGAACCCTGAAGATCAAGAAAAGACCTCGTTCATAACTGATCGAGGCACGTACTGCTATAAAGTCATGCCTTTCGGGTTGAAAAATGCAAGAGCAACTTACCAACGTCTCGTCAACAAGATGTTCTCAGGACTCCTAGGAAAAACCATGGAAGTTTACATCGACGATATGCTGGTCAAGTCTTCAAGGTACGAGGGTCACATTCCCCAGCTAAAAGAGTGCTCCGTCATTCTCAACAAATAGGGGATGAAACTCAATCCAGCGAAGTGCACCTTCGGGGTCCCATCGGGAGAATTACTTGGTTACCTTGTAACCGAAAGAGGGATCGAAGCAAATCCTAAACAGATCGCAACATTCATGGAAATGAAATCTCGCAAAACTACGCAAGAAGTCCAGCGTTTAACTAGCAAAATAGCTGCTCTGAACCGCTTCATGTCAAGATCGACCGATAAGTGTCTTCCTTTCTACCACTTGCTCAAAGCAAACAAAAAGTTCCTCTGGGATGAAAAGTGTGAAGAAGCATTCGCACAGCTCAAAGCTTATCTAAGCGAACCACCCATACTGGCGAAACCAGTAGAAGGGGAACCCCTTTACCTCTAATTAGCCGTCTCAACAGCAGCAGTAAGCGGAGTTCTGGTTCGCGAAGAACAGAATGATCAACGGCCAGTGTATTACATCAGCAAGACCTTGATCGACGCCGAAACAAGATACCCCGCTATGGAAAAACTTGCTCTAGCATTGGTCACATCGGCTCGAAAGCTCCGACCATATTTTCAATCGCACTCGATCATAGTCATGACTTCTCAACCACTAAGATCCATTCTTCACAGTTCAAGCCAGTCAGGTCGACTAGTTAAATGGGCTATCGAACTCCGCGAATACGACATCGAGTTCAAGACTCGGACGTGCTTAAAAGTGCAGGTACTAGCTGATTTTGTAATTGAACTCCCACCTACCATCGATCTCGACCCTGCTTCCGCCAATAGATGGAAACTTCACGTCGATAGAGCCTCCTCGAGGCAAGGATTCATGGTCAGGGTAAAATTGGTTTCCTCTACGGGAGAAGTATTGGAACAATCGTTCAGGCTAGGCTTCGCCGCATCAAACAACGAAGCAGAATACGAAGCGTTGATTGCCGGGCTTAGACTAGCAATAGCGATAGGAGCTCGGGAAGTATATGCTTTCAGTGATTCCCAACTAGTCACGAGCTAATATCACGGCGACTACGAGGCCAAAGATGAACGTATGGAAGCGTACCTGCGGGTAGTCCATAGCCTCGCCGATCAGATCGAATTCTTTGATCTAACACGAATCCTGGGAGGGGAAAACACTGCAGCCGATTCCCTAGCCGCATTAGCATCAACATCAGATCCTAACCTTAAAAGGATCATACCAGTTGAAGGGCTCGAAAAACCAAGTATCGACATAGCTCTAAAAGCTATGTCCTTGAAAGAGGACGAGCCTACCAAAAAGGATGATGTCGAACGTCAGGAACTACACGAAGAGGCGAGCCGCGATACCATCGAGGTCGATGATGATCTTGACCCTAGAAATGCCGTTTACGTTGTAAATGTTCATGATGGGCCAATCCAAACTGCATCCACTAGTCAGGGATCCGAGCCTGATGACGGAAAGGATTGGAGAACTCCGATCATTCAGTACATAATGAATGGCGAAGTCCCCGACGATAAATGGGAAGCGCGAAAACTCAAAGCACAGAGTGCGAGGTACTGCATCACACAAGGAGAACTTTTCTAAAGAAGTCTCCACGGACCTTACCTCAAGTGCCTCACTGGGAAACAAGCCCGAGCCGTCATCACACAGGCCCATGATGGGTCCTGTGGGAGTCATTCCGGAGGACGAGCTCTGGCCATACGAATCAAAAGGCAAAGCTATTTTTGGCCAACAATGGCCGCCGAATGCGAGTCTTTTTCCAGTAAATGCGACAAATGCCAAAAATAAGCCCCAATTATCCACCAACCGTCGGAGAAACTCTCCTCGGTCTCCTCACCATACCCGTTCATGCGGTGGCGAATGGATATCGTGGGACCCTTAATCGCATCCGGAAAAAAGAAAGCCATGCACTTGCTAGTAATGACATACTACTTCACCAAATGGATTGAAGCAGAGTCATACCAAAAAGTCAAAGACGTCCACGTAAAGCAGTTCGTCTGGCGAAACATTGTATGCAGACACGGACTACCCCATGAGATCGTCACCGACAACGGGTATCAGCTCATATCAAACACGTTTAAAGCATTCTGCAGAACCTGGAACATCAAGCTGACTTACGGAATGCCCCGTTACCCCCAAGGGAACGGCCTAGCAGAAGCAGCCAACAAATCATTCATGAATAATCTCAAGAAAAGACTCGACGAGTGCAAGACGAGCTGGAGCGACGAGCTCCCGGCCGTACTCTGGGCTTACCGGACTACTCCTCGCAAATCCACCGGCGAGACACCCTTCTCCCTAGCTTACGGCATCGAGGCAGTAGTACCAGCATATATCCTCGTGTCCAGCATCTGTAAAAAGGAGTGCCCACAGGAAGAGGAACTTAATAATCAGATGATAACAGACGAGCTCGACCTCGCTGACGAAAGGAGAAACCTCGCACTATCCCGAAACCAGAACTACCAACAAGCCGCAGCTCACTACTATGATTCCTGGATTAAAACCCGAAGGTTTCAAGTAGGAGAGCTCGTCTTACAGAAAGTGTTCGACCATAAAAAGGAAGAACACACTGGAAAGTTAGGGGCGAAGTGGGAATGTCCTTATCAGGTTACCGATGTTGTGAAGGGTGGGGTCTACCGACTCAAGTCAGTGGAAACCCAGAAACCCAAACTACGACCTTGGAATATCATCAATCTCAAAAAGTACTTTCACTAAAAGTACATCCCATAATCGAACTATGAAATGGCTTGATCCCCTTCAAAGGGTACGTAGGCAGCTCGACCTCGAGAGCAGCCGCCCCCGAAAAACAAAACTCCTACCGAGTCTAGCGACCTCGAGCAGAGTCAAAACAGCTTTGCAGGACCAAAGTAAAGACCCTCAACTGAGATCTACTTCCATTCTCCCTTTGTAAAAGTCAAAGTTATTATAAAACACTTCGTTTTTACACCTTGTCCAAGTCCAAGCTATCTGAAATGATCCTTCAAGTGCAAATGATATGATATTATCTCTTCAAACTCAAGCGGTCTGAAATGATCCTTTCAAGCGTAAACGATATGAAATTATCGCCCTAAGCCTAAGCGATCTGAAATGATCCCCCCCCTCCCGATATAGTTGATATGAAATTATCTCCCCAAATAAGCGACGTAAAATGATCCCCCCAAAACAAGCGACCTGAAATGGTCCCTTCAAATCAAGCGACCTGAAATGGTCTCTTCAAAAAAAAATGATCTGAAATGATCTCTCTGAACTTAAGGGCTCGAATCAAAGCTCTTCCTAACTCTAAAAATTCCTCTTAACTTGTACAGATTAGAAGAATTGGGGAGCGCCACCTCTCCCCTTAAACGAAGAAACCGAGTCTAAGTAAGTCTACTTCGATCCTTTATACTTAGAAAAATTTAAGTATACACTGAGTTCGAGCTAAGCAGCGCAATGCCCCAAGGGACTCAACATCTGTCCAATATTTTTTAAAGCCAAAACCGAAGTATAGCTCGAATTGTTCTTTCGGAGATACGACTTCGCGAAATTCTTCGAGCTCAAGCTCGACAAGAACTTTTTAACTTCTCTAAGGCAATTTGAGTTATACCATTACTTCGATTTCCTATGTCAATTATATAGCTAAGGCATAAGAAGGAAAAGCAATTCATAAAAGAGAGGACTCGACGTCCTAGAGTTCAAGTAGAAAAGCCCACCAAGGGCAACACCGAAAACAAAAGCCCCCTCGGGCAACAAAAGTCTGAAAGGAAATTAAAAACCCTTTCGGGCAACAACAACAAAAACTTAAAATTGCTCCGAAGAATAGGAAGCCTCATATTGATCCCCCGTCCGGTCGCCGGTCGCCTCCTCCTCCTCGGAAATCGTTGCTCGGTTTAGAGGACGCTCCAAGATTACCGAGTCGTCTGACATCGCTGGCAAGTTAAGCTTGCTGATGCTGAAGTCAGACACCGCTGCGGCGTTCATCTCCTCCATGGCCAACCGTTTCTTTTCGGCCAAGTCCAGCACTTCCTTAGTCAGATCAATCTCGCCAGAAGCAAACTCGGCAATGAGCGCGATATTAGCCAAGGCCTCCTGAAGCCGTATCTCAGCACTTGTAGCGACCTTCCTTTGGCTCTCCTTCTCTTTAATCCCTTCGAGATTCCTGAGGTATTGGCCATGCAACCCCTTCTTTGCAACATGAGCCGCTAACCTGACATCGAGCTCCCGATCAGCAAGGACCTTCTCCAAATCGGCCTGGCATCGCGCAGCTCGCGCACCCGCAACTCGGCTCGTTTCGTCCGCGGCCAGAGTCCAACTTATAGCCACATTCAGATTTTGGGTGAGGTCCTCCTCCCGATTCTCAAGGGTCATCAGCCGAGCCTCCATCCCATCGAAGTAAGCTAGCTTCTTCTTCAGCTCCTCTTCCCGAATCGAGGCCTCCGGCAGTTGCGCGTTCAGATCGCTCACCGTCTTCTCGATGGATTCGAGCTCACTTACCTGTGGTGCCTCGCGCAATCCTCTTTCAGACCGGGCCATGAACTTGTTCGTAGCCTCCAAGGACTACACAGAAAAATATACATTTGCTGATGAAAAATGAAGCACTAAGTGAACAAAAAAAAAGAAGGAATGAAGCCATTACCTTCCCGATGGACGCCATCATCTCGGTGTAGGAATCACCGAGGACCATATCCCCGGCGGCCGGGAGCTGAACGCCTGCAGGCTTGAAACGCCTTAGCAGGCGAGCTACGCCCCTCGGATCGTCTGCGATCTGGCACTCTCTCTGGTGCCTGAAGCACCAGTCTAATGATCCTAAGGACCCAGAAGAAGAAGGCCTCGCCTCGATGTTTTGGCTCGACCTCCTCAAGCTCACTTCGACGTCAATCCTCTGACGTTTCGCCGCGGGAGGAAGGGAGCCACCCCGACTACGGCCGAGCGACCCCCTCGAGTCACACGAGCGGGAGTCGCGTAAGGCGAGCTCTCTGGACGGGACATGAGCTATACCCTTCCCGGCCAAAGGGGGAGGCAAACTCTCCACCTCCGTAGGCACGCCTCCGGACCCTGCAACCGGAGGATGGGAGACCCAAACGGGGTGAGGAGGGAGAACTGGAGGAGGAAGAGGAGGAGCTTCACCAATTGCAAAAAGAATGGCGTTGCTCAAATCGCCAGGCTTCATTTTCTTCGCCAAGTCTACGGGATCGTTCTCATTCTGGAGGCTTCTCGCTTTTCGCACCATTTTCTCATGGGGAGGAGTGCTGACGGTAAAACTGTCGTCCGAGACAGGTTGCCTACTCCCTCCAGTCCACTTGGCGATGTGAAGTGAGGACTGAACAACTCAGGCTGGAGGAGCCTGAGCAGGAGCCCAGGGAGGTAATGCTCCTCGAGGAGCCGAAGGACGATCTCGAGTGGATCGCTGGAGCTCGACTCTTAAAGCAGTTTGGACGCGCTCTACCGAGAAACTATCACAACTGACCGCTCCTCTTCTCAAACGAGCTATCAGAGCCTCCGTAATTGGATTAAACGCGAGCGACTCGGGAGCTTCTGCAATACAAAACAAAAACGAGTTAGGAATAATCCAACAAGCAAAAAAAAAGGGAATCGATCAGTAAACCCTAAAAACTAACCGACACTGACAGCCCATCGAGACGGGATAACGGAATAGTCAAACTCCTCG
The DNA here is from genome assembly GCA_030180135.1 of Orychophragmus violaceus. NCBI lineage: Eukaryota > Viridiplantae > Streptophyta > Magnoliopsida > Brassicales > Brassicaceae > Orychophragmus > Orychophragmus violaceus. The sequence continues at coordinate 20,826,665 of CM058233.1, forward strand.
ACTGAGTGCCGGTATATTCTAAAGAAGAAGTATCGGTCCTTCCATGTATCCCTCCCTGGGATATCGTCGAGGACCTTCCCAAAACGGGGAGAGAGGTAGTACGTCCCCGGAAAGCGAGTATTATGCTTCACCGAGCATAATCATATAAGTTCCTCCGTCCCAAACTCGATTCCTTCTTCGACGGCCCTAACCCCGAGTCCATTGACATACCGGACGAAGTTCGGCGTCATCTAGTGAAACGCCAATTGGAGTTGAGCCAGGACTAAGGAAATAAGGGGGGAATGGGGAAGAAGAGCCCCCATTTGTCGAAATATGTATAGGAGGCACAACAATAGCCCTCCACTACGGTCTCCGGTGACACCGCCGGTGACGGAATCACTATTTTCACTTCCGCCGGGATCCGGCACTTCGTCCGGAATCGCTGAATGTGATTCATGCTTAAGACAGACGGTGGGTGCGGACCAAATGATCCCGCCGCCGTGCTTTTACTAGCCCTCGATGCGTCTCTCAGAGCCATTGAAAGTGGAGTATCAGAATGAAGGAAAGAGATGGTTTCTGGAGAAAAGTTTCTGACTACGGAAGAACTCAAAAAAAAACCAGAGCGAGAAAATGCAAAGCAAATGTGAGGAGAGGAAGAGTTACCTTCGACGATATGTAAGATGACCTGTAATGGGAATCATGCATGTAACTTCCATTTAAAGAACCCTCGTGCTCTTCTCCCTCTCGAGATCACCGGGATCTTTCACATCCCAGAATCTCAACCGTACGATTACGGATTCATAATAATTACGAAGAAGTCGAGACGGCTGAGATTCTTCACCTTCTCATGATCTCGACCGTTGGTTTGAGATCGACGGCTGCAAATGCGCGGCCAATAATTAAACCGCATAAACAAAAATCGAGGTCGATAAGATCTGTCGTGACCTTCAGATCTCAACCGTTGACGACCGACCAGATCAACGGTAAGCAAGCCTTCCTCGATCATCCATTGTCTATAAGCCGTCAACGCGCCACGAACGAAAAGATTCAATCCACGCGCTCGGTCTCAGCCGCTCAATCAAAACAAAATCTACGGATGAAGCAAGAATAATCATTTGGGCTCCAACTCCCGAGGCACGCGTGCACCTTCCCAAGAGCGTCCATCGCCCATTAACCTTGACTCGTCAAATTAATGGGCTGGGGGCTATTGTTGGTGCTGGATTTCCCCCTAGGAAATCCAGCCCATTAACAAACGAAATAAAGGCTCATGGTTACAGGCCCGACTCACGATTATAGATGCAAGCCCGATTATTATATACTCTGGGCCATATGGTCACGAGCTAGCCAAGGCCCAAGCAGCATGGACCGAGAAGTGATCGAGCTCGAGCTCGATAGAAGGAATGTCGAGGAAAAATGACCAAGTCATTGTCATAGGAGCGACTTCTGCAGATTTTGGGGACCGTTGCAACAACGAAGCCGAAAGATCGGAACAAGAGAATCGAAGTCAAGGGCTATTTAAATAAGAAGTGGCGATACATTCATTCATTCCAACCCTAATCAAGAACACTTCGACTAGATAGCTCGATTCTCATAACTTTGTACTCTCTATTCGATTGTGTTTGTTCTATCTCGACATACAACCTCAATAAAATCTTTGATTCATAGGAAGTCTATTTCATTTCATATAAAGAGTCCAAATCCACGATTACAAATCCTTGGTGTGAATCTTCGATCTCACAACCGGCTAAAATAGACATATAAAAAATTACTCTCAAATTCATTAGATATTGCATACAAAAGACTTTTTTAGAAGATAGTGACGTGAAAATGATGTCATCATGATGCGTCGTGAGTTGACTTCTCCACCAAGTCTACAAAGTCGATTTCCAACAGAAATCTTCCAAAAAATGTTAAAATCATAAATTCATTTTAAACTAAAGCATAACATAAATCTTGTGAAACTTATACATAAATACCAATAATACCTAATTTAAAAAAAAATACAAAATCAGTCAAATTCATCATAAAATATGCACTAAGCTGTATTTGCCAAAAAGTAAATAAAATGGTAGACTTCTCCATAAAATCTACACTAAATAAGTTAGTTTCGCCATTTCACTAGAATTAAGATATAAATATTTACATGTAATAAATATGTTGCGTAAGGAAAACGGACAAAAAATAAAACCAAAATCATTATATATAGTATAAAGGTCCTTTTTAATACATTTTTGACGTCAAAAGATGTCAACATGATATGTCATGAATAGGCTTCTCAAAGAAGTCTACTTGTTTTTGGTCGACTTCATAAACAAATCTACCAGGGGGATTTGTTCGCAAAGTGTACTAGGGGTCCAGTTTTGGAATTGAAACAAGCTGTAGACTTCATATACAAAATTACAAATCAGCAAATTGTGAGGGGTCTATTTTTGCATTTGACCAAACTTGGATTTTTAAGGAGTAGACTTCGTCAAACTAAGTAGACTTACTGGGCAGTCTACCTGGGAAGTCGACTACGAAAAGGTCTAATTTTGCAATTGAAAAATGAAAAGGTAGACTTCTATAAAAAGTCGGCCAGGATAGACTTCCCTCATAAATCTGTAGGGGTCTTGTTTTGTAGTCGACCAAAAGAATTTCAAAATTAATTGTAGACTTCGGGGAGGATTAACGAAGCCTACCACACTATTCAACCGTCCAAACATTGGTCAACCTAAAACAAGAACTAATGTAGACTTCGTGACGAAGTCTACCTACAAAGTCAAAGATTGGTCAAATACAAAACTAGACCCTTTTGACTGAGTCAAACTTCACAAAAAATACTTTGACTAAGTCAAATGCAAATCTAGACCCTAAATTGACAGGAGACTACTACGAGAAGACTATTACACTACTTTGTTTTAAAAGGGAATTAGTGACTTCCCGATACATGAAAGAAGTCTACTGCCAAAATATTTTAAAAAGTCAATTGCAAAACTAGACCACACGTTGACTAGTAGACTTATGGATTGCTGAACGAAGTCTACTATCGCGATCCAGATCAGAAAACTGAAAGAAAACTGCAGGGAGGCGATTTTACGTACTTCAACACACCAAAACTTCAGTTCCAACAACTAACAAATAAAACCGACCACTACGATCGAATAAAATGCCGAAAATGTTAAAGTTCGAAGATATCGAAAATTTTAAAACCAAATTTAGAGTTTTTAAGATAAAAATAGAGAAAACAGAAAGAATTGATGCATTTACAGCTCCAAATGGTTATTCATGGTGGTTGGAAGAATTGATGACGATTGAGTTGTAGTAAATACGAGGTAGAATGGAGGATACATAATTCATTTGAAACTGCCCAAAATGATTAATAGACTTCTTGGAGATGTCTACTTCGTAAATATCTGCCATATACGGGCCAGTATCGAGAAACATGGCAAAAATAGAGGGACCCGTTTTTGTTGTCTAATTTTGCATTTGACCAAAATTTGTGGTCTATTTCTGCTATCACCCCTCTAAAATTTACTTTTAATTTTAAAAGTTAGTTTTAATTTTAGTTTTTAGCTTTAAGTTTTAAATTTTCAGGTTTTAATTATTAATTTTTAGTTTTTGTTTTAATTTTAGTTTTTGTTTTAATTTTAGTTTTTGTTTTAATTTTAGTTTTTGTTTAGTTTAATTTTTAATTTTTATTTTTAGTGTTTAGTTTTTAAATTTTAGTTTTAAAGGATTAATTTTTTTAATTTTTAATTTTACTTTTTTATTTTAAGATTTAATTTTCATTTTTAGTTTTTAGTTTTCAAATTTTTTAGTTTTAAATTTTAAATGTATAATTTTTAGTTATAGTTTTTAGTTTTTAAATTTCCATTTTAAATTTTTAGTTTAAGTTTTAGTTATAGTTTTAATTAAAATTTTTAATTTTTAATTGAGTTTTAAGTTTAATTTTAAATTTTAGTTTTTAATTTAATTTAAATTTTTAGTTTTAGTTTTAGTTTTAAATTTTAAATTTTTAGTTTTCAGTTTTAGTATTAGTTTTTAGTTTTAATTTTTAGTTTTTCGTTTTTCATTTTTAAGTTTAAGTTTTCGTTTTTAAATTTTATTTTTTAGTTTTAGTTTTTAATTTTTAATTTTTAATTTTTTAGTTTCTACTTTTATTTTATAATTTTTTATTTTTACTTTTAAATATTTAGCTTTTTGATTTTAATTTTTAGTTTTTAGTTTTTATTATTGTTAATTTAAAATTTTCGTATAGTATTTTGGTTTTCTAAATTTAATTAAATTTTTTTAGTTTTTAATTTTAAATTTTTAGTTTTAATTTTTTTTTTGAAATTTTTAAGTTTAGTTTCTGATTATAATTTTCGATTTTTATTTTTAATTTTTTTATTTCTATTAATTTTTATTATTTTAAGATAAAATAAGATCTACTAGTAGTTTAATTATAATGATAATTTAATCTTTTACATACTGTCAATACTATTTGGGCTGACAAGATTAAACCCATTACATCTTTCAGGTTCGCCCTAAAACGAAACCTCCCAGGCACATAAATCGAGACCGCCGCCCTGCCACTTTTCACAGCTCTATTGTTCTGCCGGCGGCGATCCCTTACCTCCCTCTTCTTTCCTCTTGACTTTCCGTTCGAGTTTGAGCAGGTGTGTCAGTGGGTTTTGTATATTGAGTCGCGGTGGTTTTGACGGTTTTCCGGAATGGTGTGGGTCATCATCGTTCTATGGCTCATCTCCTCCAGTCGACAGCTCCGTTTCTTTTTGGCTCCATCTCTCATGTGTTCCAATTTTCCGGAGTGGCCGTGTATTCTTCATCCCACGGATCGATTTTGAGCGAGGTTTGTGACGTCTCTAGACATTGAAGGTGGATTGTGTCAAGCTGAGCGTGACTCTTGCGATTCATTGATGGATTGTACTCCGATGTGGATATGGTGGCTTGGCTCGATTTTCTTCCCCGGATCATCTCCGACTCATGTCTTTGGTCGTCTTTTTCTGGGTTTGTAGTCTTCGGTTTCTGCTTAAGGGTTTTGGAATGGCTGGTTTATGCATATGTCTTGGTTTAGTCTAGCTGGGTTTTGGTTCTTGTTTCAATCGTAGAAGTCTAGTAAGTTTAAGGATAATTCTTTTTCTTCATCTAAGGTTTAGCCAAACCTACGGCAATAGCTAGGCGGGGATTTGTATTCCAAGTTTGTGTGTCTTAGTCGTCGTTCCTTTTTTGGTTGATTGTAGGATTGATCTTGGATGCTTCTGCTCATACTCTTTTCCCCGAGTTTTATGTATTGGGCGTTTAGGCCTAGATCTCCGTTTGTAGTGGCTTTTTGGTTTCTTTGGGACGTTAGCATTTATCGTTTTTGGAGTTGTCTAGGTTTGCTTATGTTCCAACAGGTCATTGTTAGGTCAGTTTTTAGTCTTTAAGATCGATTTTGGATAACCCCCATCGTCAATAGGCTTTGTGGTAATTGTGGTTGGATTTGTTGGTTTCCAGAGTCCGGTATTAGTTTTCTAGTCTCTTATTTGCTTCAAATTTTATTTTTTCTTTGTATGTCTTTCATATATCTTCGTCTCTGGGAAATTGTATTCTTCGCTGGCCTTTGTCTTCTTTATTATGGGGTTTCGTTTTTGGGTTTGTCTTATTGCATGGATCAATACTTGTCTCTCGAATTGCCGAGTTGTAGTTGGATAGAGTTGTAAAGAAATGTTTGTATAATCTCATTTCATCAAATAAAATTTCCTTGTGATAAAGAAACATACTTTCAATACTAACTTCGTAAATTTTTAGTGAAAGATACTAAACTCACTACCAAAAACAAGGGATTTAACATTACTTATTTAAGTACTTAATATTACTTTTTAAGTAATGTTAACAAGTTAGCATTACTTACTAAAGTAATGTATTATTCAATGATGCTAACTATATTAACATCACTTAAGATAGTAATGTTAAGTTTTACATTACTTAATTTAATTAGCATCATTTTTCTACTATTTGCATCATTTACCTATGTTTTAACATCATTTTCTCTATGATCTAGTATCATTTTCCCAAAGTTTTAACATCATTTTCCTATTTTTAACATCATTTTCCATATGTTTTAGCATCATTTTTTCTTATGATTTAGCATCATTTTTAAAATGATACAAGTCAAGAATAATGATGCTAAAATAAAATAATTGTAATTAAAACAAAATAAAACCCACAATAAAAAGTTTATAAACAATCATGTTTTATATAAACCACATACAAATGAAACTAATTATATAATCTCATACACTCTTCACAGAGAGCTAAGGACACTGAATGGAAACTATCACTTCACTCAAACCACATAAATATTCACAACAAAAATGACACTAATCATCTAATCTCATACACTCTTCTCAGAGAGATAAAAACTATTACTTTCACACAAAAACATATAATCAAATTACAAAAACAGTCGACCGTGCAGGCTCACGACCGCTGATGTGTGCAGCGGATCGATTCTGGCTGGAAAGTTCACAATCTACCAAAACCAAAATTAAAAAGACAACTATCCTTTAGTTAGTGAATATGGCTCTATTAGGAGACTAAAAAATGTAACCTTTTTGAAGGGTGTGATTCCCCAAGGATTGCAAGCTGTTCAGGTTGGCCTGCTATAACAACCCGCCCTGCAGGATCTGATTGAAAGAGGACCTGCAAAAAGAAAGCAACTTATGTTGAATAACTAAATCCTGTATACAAAGATTACTAGCAAGTTCATTATAGGTCAGATTAGAATCCAGCATCTATCTCTACTTCGATTTTCCAAACATCTCTGGTTCTCGTAAATATATTGTCGTTAACATGATATATATACTGCTTGTATACCGATTAACTGCTGGGGAAAAGATTCTTTGTACTAAATGTATATCTCTTTGAGCCTTAGGAGATGAGTTCCAAGGAAAAAAGCTCACCTCTTTACGAAGAAGACCAGATACCAGTGCATTACATTAGAGGAGAAGGTACTCACAGTTTCTCTGACATTTATCTTCACCCAGTCTGCAGGGGGTCCAAAATCAATGACCTCGGCAGTTGACCTATTAAGCCAAAATCATATTATTAATCCCTTTGCTTTTATCAGAGCACGGAAATAAAATGAGGAAACTTGGTACTGAGTCATATTAACAAGTCCAGGTCACATGATGCTCAGTGCATTTAATCTCATGCAAAATTAGACAATGAAACAGGGTTCACAGAACCAAAGTAGCTTCATGATAAAAGAAGGTTTTCATTCACCAAAATCTCCTAATCTAACAGTAGTTTTAAGGGTAAGAGGCAAAACCAGCACTAACTTAGAACTCAGGGGTCAACCTGCTCAAATGACCTCCTGAGATCTTCTTGCCTGAAGAAAAGGATGAGATGTAAGAAGAGAGTAGAAATTGCCAAAAGCCAAAAAATGAAATACAGATTGAAGTCATAGTCGATTATACAAAGAACTGGTTTTCATGAACGATGAAACCCAAAAATATAAGTAGATACACTTACGAGCAAACCCGTCTTATATCTTATTTCCAGAATTCTATCGCAAAACAAGAATTCGCCAAACCAAACATAGTTATCAGGGTAGCTCATAGCTCTGCGGACATACATCAACTTTCTAAAAGTCTTCACAGAAAATGAGAAGATCATGAGGTATCCAAACAATTATATCGTCCTAAACGGGAAGAGAATAGCTGAAGAGAGTTGTAGATAAATCAAGTATGTACCTGCAATCATGGCGTAGAACATGTCCTGCAGTAATGGCTGAAGCAAACAAAAGATTAGTTTGCTGATTAGATAAAGATGAATCTCAAAACAGTGTTAGCATTTTTCAGGATGAACGAACATACCTTGACAAGAGACGCATACACTTCTTTCACGGTTTGTTCTTTCGCACACAGCTCTTCAAGTGTTTGTTGAGCCGCAACCACAAGAGCCACACAGTAACTGTAAAATGGATCATCATGAACCATTATATTTTCAACGTAGGGACTTATACTGAGAGCAGCTTCTACTTTGCCTACGGAGATATATTCCCCGTGCTGAAGTTTAACAATATCCTTTCTCCGGTCTATAATCTCGAAGCAACCATCGAGATGAAACTTGATCTAGTATCGTGAAGGACATGAAACCTTAGATTACCTTGAGTGAAGACCAATCGGAGATGAAAACCTTAGATTTTTATCAACGTCTTAGATTCGAACAACACGAAGCTCATCATGGTCTGGTGAATTGTGGTTTCTACGCCAACACCTAATTCAACGCAGAAATTTCGATTCTCAATCCGAAGTCTAAGAAAAGGGATTACAATAAAACGATCACAGTTAGGCTTTAGCAATCTGTTTGTTTAGTTCCTTGTAGCTTTGAGATCGACACAATCTTACCTTTAGAAACAAAAATTGTAGATCGAAGAAGCTTTGCTTTAGAGGAATTTGAGAGAGAGTAAAGTAAGACGAAGAAGTTTAACCGAAGAGGGAAGACGAAGACGAAGATCATTGGTAAAGTAAGAGGTTAACGATATCGTTTTAAATTGGGCCATTAGCACTACAAGAAAATAGGGCTATTACCGACGGAATTACCGACGGAAAAAAATCCGTCAGAAATTACCGACGATAAAACGACGACTTTCCGACGGAAAGTTTTCTGACGGAATACCGTCAAAAATTTCCGACGGTTTTCTCATTCCGTCGGAAACACCCGACGGTAAACCGACGGTTTAATTTTCCGTCGGTTTTCCGTTGTATTTTGGTCGGTTTAGCGTCGGTTCAATATAGTCGTTAATATGACCGTTAATGTGACCGTTGGGTCGACTATAAAACGACCGATTTCCGACGGATTTCCGACGGATTTCCCACGGATTTCCGTCTGAAATTATTCTACAAATACCTCATCACTCCTCTCTTCCCCTCCACACCCATCCCTCCATAACTCTCTCTCTCTCTCTCTCTCTCTCTCTCTCTCTCTCTCTCTCTCTCTCTCTCTCTCTCTCTCTCTCTCTCTCTCTCTCTCTCTCTCTCTCTCTCTCTCTCTCTCTCTCTCTCTCTAATACTTCTAGTAACCGAGAAAAATGTCTTCTTCTAACTATTTTAGATCGTGGATGGACGGAGTTAGGTTTGTTGAGGCGACGAAGCTAGTGGAACAGGAATATGCACTCGGTATTGCAAAGTTTATGTCGCTAGCTTGCAATCAACCACAAACACTGAAAAAGGTAAGTTAAGATGTCCATGTGCTAATTGCCGAAATTATAGAAATATTCCGATTGGCGAAGTATGGTTTCACTTGTATTCTGTTGGGTTTATGTCGGGTTAATTCCATACGAGCGACGTAACGTGTACCTCGGATTATGCACAGATGGTTTCAACCCGTTTGGAAGGCATGGGAGACAATATTCATTGTGGCCAGTGATTCTGACTCCTTATAACCTACCGCCGACTATGTGCATCCGTCGAGAGTTTCTTTTCCTCTCCGTACTCGTTCCCGGTCCAGAGCATCCTAGAAGAGCACTTGATGTATTCTTGCAGCCGCTGATACATGAGTTGCAAATGCTATGGCTGCCTGGTGTTGTAGCATACGATGTCTCATGCAAGGAAAATTTTCTGATGAGGGCTGCATTGATGTGGACCATTAGCGATTTCCCGGCTTACGGTATGTTATCAGGATGGACAACGCACGGGAGGTTAGCATTTCCGTATTGTCAGGAACAGACAGATGCATTCCAGTTGAAGAATGGACACAAATCGTGTTGGTTTGATTGTCATAGAAGATTTCTACCGCATGATCATCCATACCGGAAAAACACTAAACTTTTTACGAAGAAGAGGAAAGTGTTTGATGATCCTATTCTCCAAGACGATGGGTCGACCATCTTGGGACTCTTAGAAGGATTTGGTGCATTAAGAAGTCGTGAGTGTGGTGGGAATGGGCATGAGAATATTTATGGAGCTGGTGTAGTCCACAACTGGCACAAGCAAAGCATTTTCTGTGATTTACCATATTGGAAGGACCAGTTAGTAAGGCATAATCTTGATGTCATGCATATTGAGAAAAATTTCTTAGATAACATTATGAACACTCTTCTCAACGTGCAAGGGAAGACGAAAGATAATGTCAAGTCCAGGCTTGATTTACCTGAAATTTGTGACCGGCCTGAACTTCATCTTCAGAATAACGGAAAACCGCCTATTCCAGCATATTGGGTAGACTCGAAGTCAAAGGAAGAGTTATTTAAGTGGATTATGCTACAAGTTAAATTCCCTGACGGGTATGCATCAAACTTGCGTAATTGTGTGGACACTGATGGAGGAAAGTTTATCGGAATGAAGAGTCATGATTGTCATGTGATGATGCAGCGACTCCTGCCGTTTGCATTTGCTCATCTCCTTCCTCGAGATGTCCACAAAGCAATTGCAGCTGTTGGATCGTTTTTCAGGGATATATCCATAAGGACACTCACTGTTGATGGGATCAGAAATCTGGAGCAAAACATTCCCAAAATCTTATGCAATCTGGAAAAGATATTTCTACCGTCTTTCTTTGACGTCATGGAACATTTGCCTATCCATCTACCGGGTGAAGCTAGACTTGGTGGTCCGGTACAATATCGGTGGATGTATCCGTTCGAGCGCTATATGTTCCACCTTAAAAAGAAGGTGAAGAATCCCGCTAAAGTGGAGGGATCTATTGCCGCTCAATACAACAACGAAGAGACTGCGACCTTTGCTGGCTACTACTTCCCTTCGCAAGTACGCACAAGGAGCAGGCGCCCAGCTAGGAACGATGACAGGGGGGAGAGGCAAATTTATCGGTCAGTTGTTCCTAACATTTTTCAACAAGTTGGGTGGTTAAGTGGGAAAGAAGGCAAGCGGCAACTAACACCTCAAGAACATACACATCTCCACAAGTACATTCTTACCAACTGCGAGGAAGTATTTCAATATGAGAGGTATACATGTTAGATTTATGATTTTGTGTTGCACTTGCTTTACTTTTTTTTTTTTTTAACTTTTTGTAGGATATATATGGAAGCTCTCCAGTTTCATCATCCAGAATTGAATGAGGGCGAACGTGAGGCTCGGAAACAAAAATACTTCAGTCAATGGTTACCCTTTTATGTAAAAATTAATTTCTCAAATCTTATAAAACACTTAAGAATTTGAGCAACATTTTTTAACTTTGATGTGACCATATTGTTAGGTCCGGGAGGAACTCAAAGTTGGACGCATCCCCGATGATTGGTTAGTTGACTTAGTAGAGGGCCTACACTACACAGCAAAGTCTTATCCGACATATTGCACTCGGGGGTACGCATTTAAAGTGCATGTAGAAGGCTCAACAAGAATTACTGCCGATCACGGAGTATCATATGTATCCGGAGAAGCTGTCTATTATGGTATTCTTAAAGAAATACTAGAAGTAAAGTACATAGGGAAACTTGGAATGCGTTGTGTAGTTTTTCTATGCGACTGGTATAGCCCGATCCCAGGGCAAGGTGTTGTGATCGACGAGTTTGGTGTCACGTCGATTAATTCGAGCAAAAAATTAAGAAACTACGATCCGTTCATTATTGCTTCACAAGCAGATCATGTTAGTAATTGCAAATAATTATTGTTTGGAATTCAAAACTTTAATAAAAAAATTCTCAATATAACATTTTTTGCAGGTGTGTTACATTCCATACCCTCGACTAACTTATAAAAATGATCCATGGATCACCGTTACCAAAATAAACCCTCGAGGGAAGGTGTACGGAGTTGAAGAACGCGAATTAGAGCCCTTACAAACAAGTGGAAGTGATTTTATGGCTCCAGTAGAAGAAGCGCTTGAAGTTAATTTAGTTGTCGACTTTAGTCAATTCAGAGACATTGTTCTTCATTCAGAATCAGAAGAAGAAAGAGGTGAATTTGATGATAGCGACTCAATTTCGTCCGACTACGATACTGAGAGTGATGGGGAATAGAAATGTATTTGAATTTAATATTTATGGTTTTTTTAAAATAATTAGAATGTGTTACGCTCTAAACATCTATAATAGTTTTTATCAAAAAAACAATATACTTCTTATCTCAACTGGTCCGTAAACACACTAGCACTTCAGTCATCTCTTGTGTTCGAACCTCACTCGGTGCAAATTAAAAAAAAATAGAATTGTAATTTCCGACGGATAACCGTTGGTTTACCGTCGGTTTATCGTCGGTTTACCGTCGGTTTACGGTCGGTTTACCGTCGGTTTTACGTCGGAAATACCGTCAAAACGCGCAGTAACTCTCTACTCTTACCTACGCGACGTTCTGGTAAATGTCTTTTCTAAATTAACACGATTTCCGACGGAATTACCGTCGGAAAATTTTGTATAAATAGACGTCCATTGCATGTGAGTTTTTCATTCAAATCATAAACAGCTTGGAACTGCAATACGACAGCTTAAAAAAGGCGCCATAGGACACGAAATTTTTCGTGTTAACCGCCAAATTTTGGCGAAAACAATTGGACCGCCAAATTACCGAAAACCGACGATAAATGATTTCCGACGGAAATCCGTCGGAAATCAATTCATATTCTCCCGAAGTCGAACTTCTTCTTCTCCATTTCTCTTAAACTTTTTTCTCTCTCATCGTCGCAATTTCAAGCTTCTCTCTACCAATCCGCCGTATTGTCGCCGTTAATCCTCAATTCCGACCACCACCAACACCACAAACATGTAAGTTATCCTTTTAACCGATTGATTTTGCATAAATCTCTTATTTAGGTTCTAGAAATGGTTGCATGTGTTGATTTTTGCATAAATCTCTTGTTTAGGTTCTAGTATAGGTTTAGACTAATGGATTGAACAATATAGTTGCTAGGATTTAGGATTGTTTGGCTAAGAATTTGATGAATATATTTTTTGGGTAATTTTTGAATTTTGATTTCGATTTTTTAAACGTTTTTATAATTTTTATGAGTTCTAAAACGTTTTTAAAATTCTTTTCAAACTTAAAAAAAACTTTTTGTAATTTATTTGGAATTTTATAACGTTTTAAAAATTAATTTTGTTGATTTTAAAACGTTTTTAAAATTTTTGTGGTATCTAAAACGTTTTTGATATTCTTTTAAATATTAAAAAACGTTTATGAAATTTATTTTAAAACATAAAAAAGTTTCGGTTTTTGTTTGGAATTTTAAAACAGTTTTCAATCCTTTAAAAGATTTTTCAAAGTTTTGTTTAATTTTTTTTTATAAGTTACATATAGAAATGTGATTCTAATTTTTTGATTGGTTTGTAGGGATACTTATCTGCTCTTTGAGGACATTATGGACGAAATCCCGCTCAATGACGTGCAACAGCCGCCGGTGCAGCAACCACAACCGAGAGCCCGACGGTCTCGGTCGACTCAGGTGCGACCCACACCGGATCAGACACAGTCGGGAACGTCTGAGACTATGCCGGAGGCTCCTAGTGGGAGTCATTCTGTGTCTCAGGTGCCACATTATGTCACGCCGTCCATTGCCGATGAGATATCGGCATTAGTTGATCAACCGGGACGCGAGCTGCTCAAACGTCTCGAACCTTACTACAAGACCATCCCTGGCACTTTCTGGTAATAAAATTTATACTTTAGATTCTCATTTACACTTTTTCGTATATACATTTTTGTAAACCTTAGTTTTTTTTGTCTTATTAGGTTTACGTTGACCGAATCCAAGGTCACGAAGAGCATCTTGGCAATGATGTACAGCATGCTCCGGTATGGGTACCCGACGTACAGGGATATGCCTTTATCCGATAGGCATAACTGGTTCCGCCAGTTCGCGGTAATTACCTCGTCTAATTTGTTATATGTTATTAATATTCTATATAATTTATTTATAAAGTTTTTAATTCTAACAAATGTTTATTTTTGGTTTTGTATAGCAAGAGTATACTTGGGATTCCAAGTATACTCTTTTGGTGGAACAGGAGTTTCACCAGAAGGCGTCAACGCATTACTCGAACGTCATCAACACTTGGAAACAAAAGTGGTGCCGTAATGAAACTCCAAAGGGTATTAACCAAAAGGGTGATGTTTGGATGGGCCTCATCCGTCATTGGAGTAAGCATGCCACCCCATCTCTCTCTTCGACGAACTCCCAAAACCGTAATAGTCCTAGGGAGGGTGCCGGGATCGCAACTCATAATGCGGGAGCAAGGAGCACCGCATCAAGGAAGATAATTTTGGTAAGCACTTCTTTTTTAAAATTTTCAATATTTTAAGTTTTTTTTTATTTTAAGTTCAAAATTGTTTTTGCAGAAACAAAAGAAAGGAGGGCGAGATCCTACTCATATTGAGCTCATCGAGGATGGCCACAGGAACAAGGAGACGGGCGAAATCCAGGATCCAATTGCTCGGAGGATTGTGGAGTCGACAAAGAGGCGTTTGGATGAGGTGGTTACCCAATCCGAAGGAATCGGTTCGACGGAGGAGATACCGGACGATCAAGTTAACCAAGTCTTCCTCACGGTAAATTTTTAATTTAAATAAAATTTGAATTATGTTTAACCTTACTCTAACTTAAATTCATAACATATTTACTTTACAGGAAACTGAGAAGAGAAGAGGACGAGTTTTTGGTTTGGGAAATTTGGCGGAAGTGTTGACACCGCATTCCCATTTTCGTCCGGAAGGCAAGGACTATGCCCAAGTCTTGAGGCAAAAGGATGCGGAGATCGAAGCGTTGAAGGCTAGTCAGTCGCGGATGGAAGCCTGGATGGCAGAAAAAGAAGAAGAAAACGCGAAGAAGTTCGAGGAGATGAATAAACGGTTTGAGGACTTTATGCAGCAGCAGCAGCTTCCAAAAGCCGCACCGGCGAACCCGAGTGGGAGCGGGAAGGGAAAGGGAAAGAAGTCGAAGAAGAGGCCTTGAGCGGGAGCGGGATGCGGGATCCCGTTTAATGTAAATTTTTTTTAATGGACGAATGTAGTTTAAAAACATGTTTTTAATAATTTTAAACAATTTCTTTTTCGTTTTGTTTATTCTAATTAATTAATTAATTTGCGAATATATATATTTTTTTAATTTTTAATTATCCGTCAGTAAACCGTCGATAACATTTCGTCGGAAACCCGTCGGTAAACGGCCCTCGGAATGCCGTCTGAAACCTTCGTCGGAATATTGTCGGTAAACGTCCGTCGGAATACCGTCGGTATTATCCGTCGGAATACCGTCGGTATTATCCGTCGGAATACCGTCGGTATTATCCGTCGGAATACCGTCGGTATTATTCGTCGGAATACCGTCAGTATTATCCATCGGTATTATCCGTCGGAATACTGTCGGTACATACAGTCGGTTTGTGGTCTGTAAACCGTCGGTATATACCGTCGGTTTAAGGTCACAAATCCGTCGGTAACATACGTCGATAAACCGTCGGTGATCCGTCGATTTTCTACCCGACGGTGATCCGTTGGTTTTTATAGACGAAAAACCGACGGAGAACTTTTTCCGACGAAATAGAAATGACGGACTTTTTCCGTCGGAAATCCGTCGGAATAGGCGTTTTCCGACGGAAATCCGTCGGTTTCTTCCCTCGGTAATGGCCTGTTTTCTTGTAGTGTAGATTTTTTTAAAAACCTTGTAATCATCTTAAGGAAGGCCAAATAGTTTTAGTTTTGGTAAAGTAAGGAATATTAACATTATTTGATCTTGTAATGTTACCTTGCATTACTTTAACATGTTTAGTATCACTTAACAAACTAATGTTAATATAATGATGTGAAATCCCTTATTTTTTGTAGTGACTAGTAATTTTAATAAAATTAATACTACTTTGAGTAGATTTCACATTTAAGTTTTTTTTTTTATTTTAAAGTATATATGTATATATATATATAGTTTTATACTCTTAATATTATATTCGGTTCAACTAGAAAAGTAAAAGACAAGCAATCCATTTTCGTTTGACAAAAATTAATGTAAACTCTTATCCCGTACGTGATTATCGAAACATTTGACGCGTTAAACGGTTCATTAATTTGATTAAGAAAATGGTTGAACCTAGACATACATTTCTTCATTTCTTGTCCGAGACGGAACCAGTGTTTCCTCACGTCAACCTTTTCTTAGATCTCTTCACTATTCCTTATTTTCGTTTCAAAAATAAAATATTTACACTTTAATTCTTACGTTTGTTTTTAGCTCCACATCAAATTCGAACATTGAAAACCAGAAAACGTTGACAAAAAAAAAACAGAAAACAAAATCAAAGAGGAAATCACAGGAGAAAGCAAACTTTGGTGAAATAAGAAA